>CM066041.1:57247098-57714795 GCA_033557465.1 Ichthyophis bannanicus | reverse complement strand
AGGTGATATTCTGAAGTCTTTGCAAACCACGTGTCGTAATAAAATTCTACTCAGAGAAAGCAGGTACCAAACATTAACATCTGCGCAAGATGCAGAGTAAAGGGGGGGGAAAATATGTGCGTATTTTGCAAAGTCAGTGCAAAAAACAGCAATAAAAGGTGACACATGGTCCTTGTCCCAATGCTGACAGCCTCTGAAAATTGCCTCCGAATTTATGTCAAACAAAAACTGTTCTTTACTGATGTGTCCATGAAAAAAAAGAGAAACAACGTTGTATTAAACGAATATATATATATAGTGTGGTGTGTGTGTGGTGTGGTGCGCACACACACACACACACACACACATACAACACACACACACATACATATTCATGTGTAGATATTAGAATAAATATATATATGAAGCTCATTTTTCAGTGAATAGGTCTAGGGAATAAATTTGAAATGTCTAATCTAGATGTTTCAAAATTATTACCTATTCTGCGGCACTATACATAGAAGCTAAGTGACACAGCAATATATTCATCATAGGGGATAACTCAGACATATACCCTATGCAGTGCTTCTATGTATAAGTCCGCAGTAGTATTGGTGCTATAGGTTTGGTTTACACCTAGTGCAGGGTATACCTGGTTTTGTCAGTCTGATCCCAGAGGTACATTCATATGGGGCTGCAGATTGCGAACCTGGTGCATACAGTATATATAGAATTTGTGCATCAGATCAATCAAGTTCAAAAATGAAATGAGCTCGATACAGCTCTTCATGGAGACGTAAGTTAAGGTAGCCGGAAAAGAAAGAAACCCAACCTGTGCTTTCCTAAAACGTTATTGCGCTAGAATATCCTTTCTGATGAATAAGACAGAGGATGCACTCACTCTACAGCAACTGGAGATTTCCATGTGACTCAGCTGATGCATCATGGGTACTGGGGGGTTACCCGGCGGTTACCCTTTCAGGGCACTAAGAGCCAGACAATTTGTGCAGTCGCACCTGCAGTCCTATCTGTAACCCAACATTGCTGTGACATACACCATGGAGAGTATAGCCTGACAGTGGTTAATACAATGCCCATTCTTGGCATTGTTCAATGGGTTCAATTCCTCGTTGTTCCCTCATCTCATGCCTGTCCTACTCAAATCAGTGTGCATGCCTGTAGCAGTCATATTTTGCAGATTTGTGTCTGCTGCCAGCCATATCATATACCCTCCGGCCACATAATGCCAACATTCCCTTGGTGTGTCTATCTGAGTCTGTCAGCTCTGTAGGTGCCTGTCTGCCAGTGCAGGCTGCCACCCCATGTCATGCACTGCTACCTTTCCTACATTGCGCATCTTCATGCTTGTCTCGCCTGTGCCTGATCTTGCAGTGGCACCACCCAACGCATCGGTCCACCCATTCATTGTACTAACTATCCCCGCCACATTCCCCCTCCCATGGGGGACAAGTATTCCCATCATCTGCACCACCAAACTGGTGCGTTCCAGTACCTGTACATTGCACAACACCCTGTGCTGTGGTACAGTTGCCCCACCATGTTTGTCACCTCAGCAAATGGCAGACACATGGGAATGCCCGCAGATATGGCCAGGCCCAGTGGCTCACCAGACTCTCCCCCCTCCACTCACCTGTTCATTTGCCTTTCTAGGTTCTCTATCTAGTGTTAGCGGCTACATCTGTCTCTGGTCCTCACAGGTCATGCATAATGATGTCCATCCGTGCATACGCACTTGCAGCCCTTAGGCCACCAACTAACCCTAGGGCACCATCACCGCTGCTTAGGCCACCTGAACCTATGGATTCCATAAACCCGAGTGCTTCGACTCGTACGGTTGCCTTGTCCAGGGGTGCCTCATTACCGAAAGCACTTAGCCTAAGGAGCCCGCTACTAAAGTATAGGGCACCTTACAAAGCAAGCCTTATGAGGACACTTATATGGGAACCTCACACAGGCCACCTTATAAGGCCAACCCTACACAAGGCACCTTATAATGGCACCTAAACAGCACCGGCATCGAACACGGCCCTTATAAGGCACCTTACCCAGAGCACCTTACAAGGCGCCTTACGGGGCCGATACAAAGGCGCCTTGTAATGTGCCTTGTTAAGGTGACTTATAAGGGTGCCTTTGTAGCAGTGGTTGCCTTGATGAGGCATGCCCTTTGTAGCACCGAATCTAGTATGTAAAAATGCGTTAGTTTTCTACCAGGCGTTAGGTGAACCGGATTGCTGTAACGATGCACATGCCCATCGCCTTTATATGGGCATCTGATAACCGTTACGCGGAACACTAACGACGAATGACATTACCACAGTTTATGTTTATGCTTATGTTCTTATGTACTTGATTAACCCACCTTCTAAATTAAGTCAGAGCAGTGTACAATATGACCAAATTAACAGAAGGAGGCACTAGGCCCAGCAAACTGAAAGGGAAATCTACAATATTTCAAAGGACAAGAAGAGAGAGATTGGCCCCAAAAGAGAAAAGGTATAGACCAGGCGAAGGAGTTCACACAAAGGGTGGCTGGGGAAGGTTGAAGGCAAGGCGAGAAGAGATGCCGTCTTTAAGTACGTTTGAAAGAAGGATGATGGTCGGTTCCAAACGGAGGGAGGTAGGAAGGGAATTCCAGAGGGCAGGGCCAATAAAGAAGAAAGCAGAGGAACGAGGGGGACTGGAGATGGGCTACGGGCGGGAGGGGGAAGTGGTGAGGCGGTTAAGAGGAAAGGAGCGGGGAGCTGTGCCTGGGCGTGTGGAAGTGGATGATCGTTCATGCCACAGGTATTGCGGGGTGTTGGTTGGAAGGGCTCTGTGAACGAGAGTGAGTAGTTTGTACTGGGCACGAAAAGCCACGGGATACAACCAGTGAAGATGAAGGAAGGAGAGGAGTGATATGTGTCTATGTGGGGAAGATGTGATGTTGACTAGACAAGCAGCGGGTGTGTGGATCCTCTGGACGCGCGTGGAGTTGGGATTTAGAAAGACCAACAAGGACAGAGGTTAGAGAAGTCAACGCGACGACATAACAAGTGATGAGTAAAGTATTGGTACGGGCGGATGGTGTAGAGGAAAGGGCGAATTGAACGGATCTGACCGGCGGGAAGAAGAAGAAGGAAGTCTTAGTGATATGAGAGACATGAGCCTGGAAGGAAAGATCAGAATCAAAGAGCACACTCTAAGTAAAAGAAAGTGGACACAAGAGATATAGGAGTACTAGAGAGAGATGGAGCCAGAGAAGGCGGAGGGATTTGGCCATGCCCGGAAATCCAGATTGCGCGGCAGTTTTGGTGAGGATGATGGTGGAAGACAGTTTGGGGTTCAGCCAGTACAGCAACCAATAGATATGGATTGAGTGAGTGGAGCCCTCCACGATCAGGGCAGGAGGGGGATAGTATGATGAAGAAGAAGCCAATATCGTCCCAGCCGTAGTTAGAAAGCAGAAATTCCCAGATTGTTGTGACCCAATTAACCAGAGGTGAGTGGACGCTCAGGAAAATATTGAAGAGGAGAGGGGCCAGGACAGAGCCTTGGGGGATCCCACAGGGAAAAGAGGGGAAATGGGGTCAGAAGGGGCGAATAGAGTGGGAGGAAGAAAGGACATCTGACACAAGAACGGGAAGAGAGAAAGGAGTGGAACCACCAATGAACCGTGCTTGCTGCAAAGACTGGTTTCACGTAGATGAAGTAGAAAGAGGGAGTGATCCACCAGGTAAAGGCAGCAGAAAGATCAAGGGGCTACCGTCACCGAGATGTCCACACCCGTGATCGTGGGATACATGTTTAGTAAACATACCACTCATGAGTACTAGTTTTAGGAGGTTTTAAAAACATATGTAGCAGTTTACTGTGACGTAAATGGTTCCTAATAAATAGCAACCAGCATAAAAATGCCTAAATTTAAGGTGTGTTCTTTGCAACATCAATAGTATTTTGCAAAAAGACGAGATGGTGCTTATTTTTTTTTTTCATGAATATGCTCAAAATAGGTCTATTTTGGCTGCCTTTTCCTAGGCAACCTATTATAAAATTACCCTCCTGGCAAAACAAAACATCTGCAATAAAATAAGGGTTGTTCAGCACCTTTGGCCACTCCTCGAGACACATGACTTCAGAACTGTCTTCCAAAGCATTGATTATTCCTCATTTTGACTTTTGCAATGCTATCTTACAAGGAATTCCAAAAAGCTTACTTCACCCACTACAACTTGTCCAACATGCAGCTGCTCGAATACTAATGGGTGCACCCAGATCCAGCCATATTACGCCCATATTAAAGGATCTTCACTGGCTTCCTAATTCATTGCCACTTTAGATAGAAAAATACTTATAACAACCTTCAAAATCTATTACAAATCAACCTCACAATACTTGCAGCAGCTGCTACAAAAAACACCAGAGAACAGACTCAGAAGATCATCTACTCAAAATATGTTTACACTTTCCCAAGAGTTGACTAAGAGGAACCAGACCACATGTGCTAGGTCCTTCTCTCTATATGCACCGAGCCTCTGGATTGCTCTCCCGCAAGATATCAGAACCACCTAAGACATCATGGCCTTCTGCAAGCTATTAAAAATCTTTCTGTTTAAAGAACACTTCAAAGGTATAACCTGTACCAACCAATACACCTCGTCATTCATCTCTAGGATAGCCTCTACCTTTCTCTCTATTTTGATTCTCTTCAATTATCCTTATCAATAGACCATACTTTACCCTGCCTTCCTCCTCCCTACCCTGCTACCAAGTTACGTTTAAGTTAATTTCATTACCCCCTCTCCCTATCCCTTTACAATATTATTGTAATTGTTAATATCCCAATCCTTTTTATAATGTTTTATGATGTTTACTGTAATTGTTACCATGTTTACTGTATTGTTTTAGTTGTGTTCCATGTAAACCACCTTGACCTTTGGAAATGCGGTATATAAACCTGTTAAATAAATAAAATAAAGTTAAGCCTAGTTTAGAAAGACAAGTAAACACCTACTTGTCATTATAAAATGCTAGCATAAGTAACAGAGAATGCACCTCAGATTAAGGTTGGGAACATGTCCACCAGCACTAGAGCCCTGCATCAGTGACTGTACCTACATTTTTCAAGTATTCACATATATTATTGTATTATTGTATTGTATAAGTATGCACCATTAAATTAACATGGTAGATTGTTTATTATAGGTCATTTGCATGCATATATGGCCATTTTATGTGCATAAATGACTAAAGTAGCAGGATTTATGGGTGTCCTTAGAGCATCCTTATAAAATTACCGCCATAAGGTCAACTCAAACCATACCCAGAAGGCATGTGTACCCATGTCTTCAAATCCATGCATGCCATGGGTACATATGTATTAATGTTTATATTTATTAAAATGTGCTATACCACCTTTCTCAAAGTATCAAGGCAGTTTACAATGATTAATAATTTCTCAATAAAACATTAATCACAATAAGAAAATAAAATATAAATACACACAAATCAAAACATTAATAACAGAGGTATTATTAGAAAAACTGGGCACATATTAAGCTGTTGCAGTTGAT
The DNA here is from genome assembly GCA_033557465.1 of Ichthyophis bannanicus. Taxonomy (NCBI): domain Eukaryota; kingdom Metazoa; phylum Chordata; class Amphibia; order Gymnophiona; family Ichthyophiidae; genus Ichthyophis; species Ichthyophis bannanicus. Next base: position 57,709,246 of record CM066041.1, on the reverse strand, counting down.
GGTTTTTTTTTTTAAATGCTGGGCACAGCAGTTAAAAATATCCAGATATTCAGTTCTGAAATCTGGAGAATGGCCAGTGCTGAGTATCTGGATAAAGAGGTTACTGGTGTTATTTTCTGGATTGTGCCGCTATTCAGCATCACTATTGAGATAACTTTCCAGATAACCTAGGACAGCCATTTTCCTGAATGCTGCCGCTATCTGGACAATTCATTGTTCTGCCCATGAACCATCCCGGCACTTTGTGGATATTGCTGCTGAATATTAAACAAAAGCCCTGGCTAGTGCCATTATCTGGATAGCAGCACCTGCTATCTGGATAAATGGTTTTGAATATCATAAAACTTAAGAAAATAACCACCTAAGGGAGAAATTCAAACCAACAATACCTATAAAAACCCTTAGTAATCGCTAGTAATACACTAAACCTATAAATATCAAACAATAATAAAGTAAAACTCACAGTCACTCAATATAGCAGTGCCTGAACTGCATCAACCCCACTTTATGCACAGAGTTGTAGTCTCTTTCACCAACTGAATCCCACTTCCGTGGAGTAAACTCCACACTCCAAGTGCAGATGATACACTCCAAGTACAGATTTTTTAGACACCTGCAATAAAGCAGAATTATATTCTCAAAACAGGCAAAACTACAAACATTCAGTGCAAGCAATCCGGCACTTATCTGTAAGTTATCAGAAGTCGACACATCCAAATGGCTGACAGCAACGACTTTCTTCGCAGAATACTGTTTTGCCAAACACGATAGTCATAATCCAACAAAGCTTTTGTTTCGCCTTCAGGCTTCATCGGGGAACATGACTGTATTCAGTACACCACACGCTGGAAATTTTTTGTCAGAACATCCAAGATGTTTCCAACACCATGCTAAACTTCAGCGTCTGATGTCAAAAGCTTTAAACTACCTTGCCACCAATCAGCTCATTCATTGTCGCTCTGACATCACACATTCAAAAAGCTTTATTCTACAATACAACACTTACACCACCAATAAAACATAAAAAATTAATAAAAGAAAAAGAGGCAAAATGGAGCTTCAAAATATCTTAATGCAACCTATATAAAAAGAATCCAGTCAATCTTATCATTCAACCCCTACGGGTCCAATATATTTAACGTGTAAATCCATTTCTGCTCTTTTTGAAGTAACAAGAGTCCCCTATCACCGCTACGAATATTCTAAGGTACAAATTCCAAAACTGTACATTGAAGTTCTTCAAATTTATGGTTAAATGTTACGCAATGTTGTACTAAAGGCGTTTCAATTTTCGCTTTGGAAATACTATACTTACGTTCAGCCCAATTGCATCCTTAAAGGATGTGTAGTTTTTCCCACATATAACTTCGGACAAGAGCACCATAATGCATATCCTACAAATGCAGTGTTACAATCAGTTTTTTGATACAGTTTATATTTCTTATATGAATACACTGTGCAAATCTTATTAGTGATAAGTTTACAAAAAGAACAATGACCACATTGTGCTGCTATACGTAAAAGATGGGGTTTATTGATGACACATCCGAAACTTGTTGGAAGCTCACTCCGTGTGGCATATCAGAGAGGGAGAAATTTGAGTGATTGCCTGTGTTCGGCGGTCCCTCGGCAGCAAATTCAAAAATAAATTTTTCAACACACAATGTGGTCATTGTTCTTTTTGTAAACTTATGACTAATTTATTTATAGGTTTAGTGTATTACTGGTGATTACTAAGGGGTTTTATAGGTATTGTTGGTCTGAATATCAGAACCCATGCCTCTTTTTGGTATAATTAGCTTTGCTTACATTAATTGATCTATGCTCATTTTCATGCCTTGTAGCATGTTACTTTTCTATGTGCTAATGTGCTGTTGTACATAGTTTTGTATCTCATTACCTTATTAGCATTGTTTTTGCATTGCAAGTCTTGCATGCTGATTAATGTGTCGTAAAAGCATTGCTAATGCATGTAAACAAAATTACACATGCTAATAATGATTTCATCACTCATTAATATTTGAAAAAGTGTTGGTGCACTTTACTGCATTGACCTCTAACATTTTGGCTTCTTTCAGAATAAGAAACAATACAATGTGACACAAAGAAATTCCTAGGGAAACTGTAGAAGCTACAAGACGTAATGAGCAGCTGCTGAATGAAAGTAGAGTTGAAGAGAAGCTTGACTTGAATGTGAAAAGGAATGGAGAGTCAATACAATGACCTGAGAAGAGGGGAAGGGGCTCAAATGTAGAGATGTAAATTCATTTTGAAACGAAATAAAATAAAATGAAACAACTCTGAAAAACAAAATGTAAAGCATGGAGAGTCCCTGATGCAAAACAGAAAACATTGTGGGAATGCATACTAAGCTATGATAAGCAGTTAGAATGGGTTTTAATATGCAATAACCAATAGTGTGGTCCCGCCCTAACAGTTTCCACATGGTAAAAAGCAGTCAAGTGGTAATAATCCCATGCTAAGTGCTTAGTGGGGTTTAGGGTGGGCTCAGGATGACTTGTAGGTGGAGATAGGGCGGCACTGACAGCGAGTGTGTAGTATGTTACCATGAGCTGCCAGGACTGCTGATAAAACCACTGCACTTAATGCTGCCTCAGGTGGAAATGTTAAATTCAGCCATACTCCCAAAAGTCAGGTAGCACAGCCGCTGTCACAATTATCCCCTCCAAAAAACACTACAGTGCCAATCCATGATGATAGCTTCATACCCTCCCACCTCCCTGATAACATCCCCGATGACAGCACAGTACTCTCACACCTCCTTAATCAGATTCCCCCTAATCAAACCTGCCCCCTCTGATTGCATCTCATTCAATGGGGCAGAAGCGATATCACTCTTCTGTGGCCCCATTATCACCTGGGTTCAAAATGGCAGTTATGACTCCAGTGGTAATCTTGCTGTATCACCACTAGGGGTTAAACTGCCAAATAAGACCTACCGTAGTAACCTCACTTTAGTAAAGATGTGCCTACTCACATGGTCATAAGAGTACTGGAAGGAAATCAGTTGAACAGCAGAATTTTTGAATAGAGAGAGAGATGTGCTTTTGTTCGAAGTGAAATAGAAACTCTCTACAAAACCTTTCCTGTTATTTCATTGCTTTATGAAAACAAGAAGCACAATTTGATTGCTTTTCAGTTTGGAAAAATATAGCACCAGAATATTTAGCCAGCCCCAGATCCCACCTGCCTCTCCAAAGCCTGCACTGTCAAAATTAGACAAAATCTTCAAGGACCAGGAGGCTGTTTCTATGAGATAGCTGGGTCTTATCATTATTCAACCCAGCTGGGAAGAGGCTTCGTTCAGTTGGTTTTTTTAGGTGCTTATTCTTGAGTTTTAAAAAATGGGTTTCCGATGGTCTTCATACATAGGCATATTCTAACCATCTTGCATCCTTTAGAAGAAATGTCAAGCGGGTCCTCTTTTTCACGTCAAGATTCTTGCATTCTTGATACTGCTAGATCAAAAGCCAACAGTATCAGCTGTGCAGAAAGGACTCATCCACCTTTTCCCAACCCACAAATGTGGTCTACTGCTGTTTTGGATACCTCTCCAGACTTAGGGGTATGTTTACTAACCCGTCTTAATGTTACCAGCGTTAGTTGCAGTCTTACTGTGATGAATGCCATATAAGGTAGTGGGCATTCCAGTCTTAAGGTAGTATTTCAGGTTATCATGCAATAAAGTCCGTTATTGTGCGATAGAAGGAGCCGTTGCACACTAACGCACGTTAGCCTTAATTAGGCACGCTGACCTACACTCACAGCAACAGAGGTGTAGCACACTGGTTAATACATTGACTGCTGATACAGTGGTCATGAGTTCGATCCCTCAGTGGGCTCAGTTAAAAGGCTGTCTGAGGCAATCCCTTTTCCTGCTTGTAACAGTCAGACACATCCCAACAATCTGCACTGCCAGCCAAAAAAGCCTCACCCCAGTACCGCAACCCAATGCACCTTTTAGGGCGCACTATAAGGCACATCATAAAGCACCACGTCATCCAAGGCAGGTCATAATGTGCACCAGAGGGCGGCAGGAAAGGTTAGCACCCTCCAAGGCAGCATAGAAGGCGCACCATAAGCTGGCCAAACCTAATGTGCCATGAAAGATGCCCCAGGGATACTAAGGTGATACAGGAGATGGTGCCCAGGGGCACAAAGGTGCCCCTAGGATACAAGCATGAAATGTATGGCTCAAACACAGATGTAACCATAACACAGCACAGAGCACCAAGGAAAGGCAATGAACAAGTGATGGAAGGAAGTAGATGACGGAGCTCATGGACCAGCCAAATCTGCGTGCAGCCCATGTGACAGCAGGTAAAGTAGACAAACATATTGGGGGCAGCTGTACTGATGTACAGGGTGATGGTAATGTACAGTGCAACAATGACAGTGTGTGGCAGAGGATGGGGATACGTGTCCACCAGAGGAGGTAAAGGTGGCAGGATAAGTGCAATGACAGCAGGGCAGAGGAGAGCAGTGCCATGCAGAGCAGACACAGGAGAGGCAAGCATGAAGAGCTGCAATACAGAAAAGTGTGCCAGTGCAGGACATGGGGTAGCAGCCTGCACAGTAGGGCAGGACGCCACAGAGCTTGCAGACACATATAGACTGACAGAAGGATGTTTGGCAACAGTGATGAGGGTATAATGTGCCAGCAGCACAGATCGTCACAGATAGGACTGTAACAGGAATGCAAAGTACGTGTGGACAAGAGGCATAAAATAATTAGAACAGAGAGGAATCAAACCCATGACTAGTAGCACAAACAGCAATGCACAAACAGGTAGGCTACAACACCAACATGAGTGTCACAGCAAAGGCTGCATACAAGAACACTGGAGGGCACCATACCAAAATGCAGCTGGCTGCCAGGATAGGGCAACCCCAACAGTCACGAAGATGCAATACACATGCAGAACCAGTGTGTACAGCTCACATCACAGTCAGTAATTGGGACGACAGCCACATATAAACACATGTATACACACACAATGAAATGTTATTCAGGGGACATAGCATGCAAAAAAGCAAAGAAGCAAAACCCAATGGGCGGCAGGGGATGCTCTGTGGAGCAGGGCAAAATGGGGAACAGAATGGAAAACGAGCATGTGAGACATGAACCTACAAACAGACATGGACCACGTCAGATCAACAACAGCAATGCCAATTCCCCCAACCGACATGGACAGTACAAAGAAAGAGCCATATGGAACAGCTAATATGTGACGGATAGGCTGCATCAAGGGCATACTGTGGTGTAAGGTGAAGAGAAGGAAGGGTATGCGGAGAGGTGACCAGTCGTCAGGCAGCTGCTGGTCAGGTTAGCACCAAAAAAGGGCAAAGAGAAAGAACATGTGGGACTTGAACCTGCAACCTATGGTGCACCAACACATGTCTGCAACCACTACCCCAAAAAACCACAGCAAGCACAACCCAAATATGTCCCCTCAAAGGGAATGTCAGTATGGAAACACATAGCACCCTGTGATGTGTCAGACGGCTGCCACATAGCCAGCTGCCACCGTACAAGGATGTGAGCACAGGTGGGCCATGTACATTACCAGAACATAACGAAAGGCATGTGTCAGTGTGGTCAAGCAACAGCAGCGAGAAATGTGGGTCAAACACATAATTTTATAGTGGTCACCAGTAGACATATCGTATAAACCGCCTGTCATCATATCAAGGTGGTTGGTTTACAATGAACAAAATGAAAACACATTGAGCATGCCAGCTACCCACATGTCACCCCAAAGTCACTGGCACGTCTACAGATGATGGGCAGGAGAGATAATGTGCCATAGCTGCATGGTGTTCACTATGCAGTATCATCCCACCCCCCACTTGTTGCTGCACATCCCAGATGCCCTAGTCACATGTAGACACTAGACAGTGCATGATGAGGGATCAACACACATCTGTCATGAATTGTCCCCAAAAACATATCCGTCTGCCAATACAGGTGGCAAAAGCCTGAAAAAGCATAAGTAGCAACATGTAAGCAAGTGTACACACAGATATAGATATATATTTCACAGATGCCCCAGAATGCATGATATAGCAATGAAAGCATCAACAATGGAACCCAAAACAAAAGCCAAATGCAAAATGAGGATAAGGTAGCAGTTACAAGAGGCACATGATCCCAGAGAAGACCAAAAAAGGAACTGCACAGACATGCAGCGATATCACAATGCAGCAGGTCCCCTGCAATGGGTGGTGTGGATACATGAACCAGACACATAGATCATGGTACATGGGATGCACAAATGAAGGACAAAAACAGACAATCACACTGCCACACTGCAAATGTCATGGGCGAAGGTGAGTGGCGGAACATCAGGGGACAAAAAGGACTGTGCAGACATGCAATGCTATGTTTGTAAATCAATGTACAGCAGCACGGCTGTACAGTAGCCAAACACAATGACCTGTATATGGAGTGTTAAAGAAAGGTCAAACATGGGCCAATACCCCACACAGAAGCCACACTGTCATATGCCCTTGTGTACCAACATATGCAGTCACATGCACATGCACCGTGTACGGTGAACCATGACACAGTGATGCCCCACATGCACTGTAACTTCCTTGGTGAGGGTAAACATCAATCCAAAATGTTGGCGGCCATTAAACTGGTGTGGTGGTAACAACTGTGTCATGTCCAAGTGCAGGATAGGCCGACATATACAAGAGTATGTATACAATGTTGCCCCTGTGCCACACGCATGGATGTATGCTCCCGTGACCTCAAAAGATGAGGATATCTTGCGGTGCATGTTACACACATGGCCAACACACACTAACAAAACGTCAGATGGATGTAGAACATACAGCGACTATTCCAGTCCGTGATGCACACATACGGACCAGTACACAGTGTCCACAGTGTAAAGGGCATCTGCAACCCCACATGTCCCGTTAAGATTGTCCGTGAATCACTGGGCATGCATAGTCAAGTGTGATATCTCAATGCACCACAGTACTCGAATGGTCATGTGTGTCCTGCGCAATCAACAGGACACCCAGCCAGATCACAGTAGCAACGGTGTGTTGGACAGGCCTGTTATACAGAAAGTAGCAGTCCAACAGTAATGTTCATCATAAGCATGTGTCCCACTCGCAGAGGTCAAACATCCTATGGCATCATCGCCCAGGGATATTTCAATGGTGTTGTTGTGTCCTGCAACAGGTGGGTGATGTCGCCCGCGGATGCATGTAAGTAGATGTGCTGTGTGTGTCCACTGCCCTGTGTCAGAATAAGGACAAACACTGTCATGGTATGCTGGACGCAACAGAAGGGCACATTGCAGCCAGTCAAACATCAGTACCGACGTAATTAAAAGGCACACAGGCAAACATAACATGATCACAACACAGAACACTGTGCATATTGTGGACATTTGGAAATGCAACCACAGACGAGCGTTTCCCATGGATATGGTCATGTCCATAGGCATATCACAGCTGCACCCCATGTCCATTAGCGCTGGTGCACAGAGACCCAACAGGAAAGGTCCATGAAACAAACAGCAAAAAACAAACATATAAATGCTGATGTTACACCCAAATGAGCCAAGGTGCTACCTACTGTGTGTCTGCAGAAAATGTCTGCTTGGGATCCTCACAGGCAAGCAAAGTCCACAGCACGTCTCAATAAAGGCAGAAGATGTCATCAACATGTGTCGAATAACCATGTCCCCATGTCCAGCCGCCGTTGCTGCATGTCCAAATTATGGTGATATCTTGGATACATAAATGCTGTTGTGCAATGGTCTGTCAATATACATGAGATAGGTCAACCCACAACACACAACACATGTGCACACTGTGCACAAGGTTAACACCAGAAAGGTAGAGATAACACACTCACCACCGCACCACAGGTGTGCAGACCCTGCCCACCACATGATAATGCAAACTGCATGCACACTGTATCATAACAGAGCCACCCACAAACACACACACACACAGTATGAGAAGGTGAGCGTGTCACCAGTAACATACGGCCTGTATGTGCACAATTGGCGAATAGTGGAGATAAAGGCCTTTTAAATGTGATGATACACTGTTGTTGGCTGATGCTACAATGTCAGGGAAGGGTGTAAGTGTGGCCCACCACCAGAACACCTAGGACCTGTAGACACACGCAGCCCTGTTGGATGTATCCCAGAGACAGTGCTGGAGAAGACAAACTGGGCATGAACACATGTGGATATGTGTGGCCAACATCAACATATGGGGTACGTGGGAGCACACTCAATAGGTCACTCACAACATATGTGCATTAGACAGACAACCTGTGCTGCTCCTGACTGTCCACACAGACAAAGTACCTGTATGTCCACCTACCCCAGTGTCCTGCAGGTTGAATGAGGTACACACAGCTGCCACCACACTACACCACCGGGGACGTCACCAAGCATGTCCTGTGGAATGAGAAACACAAGGGACACATACATATGTCAAGTTGGAGCTGTGCCACAAACACACCAGCTTCACGTCCTCATCTCTCATAACCCCCTAGATCCGTCACAGTCTGGCAGTTTGTCATGACACTGTACCTAATTGTCCCCACCCCAACCCGCCACTGACGTGTTCCTGGCCATGTCCACGGACCTGTAGCCTGTCCGTCCCTGTTGTGACCTCTCTGCTGTCCTTGAGACTGTTGACCACTACTATCACCACGCTACTCTGTACGTGCTCGGCCCAAAGGTCCAGGTACAACCCTGCCTCCCCCATATGTCTCCCATAGCACCCTCAGTGTGTGTTTCCTGTGGGTCCACCTCCCCTGCTAACCTGCTCCCAGTTGCTATATAAAAGGAATATATGCAGGGGCTGCTACATTCCCCTGGCCCCATACCCAGTTCACTGGTGCAGCAGGCACATCCCCTAGCTATCAGTAGCAGCTGTACGCTGATGTGTCCGAAACATATCTCACCACGCATGAACTACGTTTGCCAAACCACACCCCGATCTCAGCTTGCTCCCTGACATTACTGGCTGCAGGTACCCCTGCTGCATAAAATTAGCATGGCCAAGACCGGACATTTGGGCATCGCCCCTAAACCCTCTCCAACCCTTACAGTATCTGTGTATAGGTTGTATACACCTTCTGTCGACGTGGCCGTCAAGGTAGCAGGTCTCTATCACCCCTCACACCCCTTCCCCACACATACCCATCATGCAGCTAAGGCCTACGGTGTCCCCCTAGATAACATCAGCAAGATCCCTGCCATCACCCCAGAACACACAAATAAAGCCCTAATGCCCCCCTTCATCACCCGCCATCCTGCTCACTGTAACCTACACCTTGCTGGTCTGCCTCTAAATCATCTCTGTCCACCACAATGGCTAATCTACCGACAGCCTCAGTATGACAATAACACCCCACCTGTCACGACACCTCACAGGCCCCAGGCGAGGTCAAGATGCACCTGCTGATCTATACATGCAGTTACACTGTGGTTGCCCTGTACCTTGATGCTGTCGTAACCCCTTGCCTAGGTCAGAGGCTTAGGGCAAAAAGGGCTGCCTTATTTGTCCTTAAATAAAGAGTCACTGATTTTCTCCACCAGGGAATTCTGGGATTCCCTGTAGTTCTTACTTAAAGACAAAGTAGTATGACCACTCGGGTTTGTTCAGGCAACACAAGAAAATTTATTTTGGGTTCCCCTTTTGCATCAAATTCAAACACAAGGCAAAATAGGATTATTCTCCAAAGATAACAGGAACAAAAATTGCATCAGAAACCTCAGAACTGAAAACACCTTTTCACATCACAGCTGTTCCCAGCTAATTCTTCAGCTTGTTAATTCACAGCTGCCAGGTAAATTCATTCCATTTATATCCAATGTAGCTTTAGTTAATAAACTCAGGGTTCAGTGAATGTTCTTTAGTTTAACAGAAGGTCTTAGCTTTCTCCTAGCTAAGTACAATATTGCTCTTCAAAGACTTCCTGTCTCAGTCCTTTTCTTAGCAATAATTAAACTTCCCTTCTACATAGAGAACAATCCATCGGTGCTTCATTACACCCAGAATCTTCCTCACAAGGATCAATATGCATGTCCTCTTGCACCATACATTGCTTATCTTCCCCTGGGTTTTCAACAACACGTTCAAACTTACTGTTTTGTAGAAACTTCTGGAGTTCCTCTAAAAGCTGCTCTCCTGGATAAGAACTGGTTGTACCTTGAGAGTAGGCTTTTCTGTCTTGGAACAGTTTCTTTAATACTTTAATTGTATTCAGGTCTATCTCTCTGCTCGAGGCTGGGTTCTGGTTATCTCTGTCTATAACTGCTTGCACCCACCTTCTCTCAGCTTGGGTTCCTGGAACTGGGTTTTGCACACTCTGCTCTGCAGTCTGGCTCAGCTCATTAGCAACGTCCCCAGCTATCCATCTGCTGGACTCTGAAGCAGGCGTACCTTTCACCTTAGAACTGCTTCTTTGGTTGCTAAAACATTTTTCCCCCATGGAGTAAAGCTTTCCACGTCTGCCTTCTCTTGGCTTCCTTGAACCAGGCTTTACTGCTCCTAAACCCTATGGCTTCACAGCTGCTGGACTCTCAGCTGCTCTTTCTCCTTCTCCCCCTCTGCTCTCACTGAGGCCGGCTTAAAAAGCCGCTTTCCTGCCACCACTCCCTGCTCCCTGCACATGTGCCTGTGATTAGAGCTCAAACCTGCACCTACGTTAGGGCTTGGGCGTGGCTCAGCCTCAGCTAGTATGTGTTTCTTTAGTTTATCTGAAGCTTGAACCCTGTGGAAACCTTGCCTGTCTCTTGTCTTAAAGGCGTATTCCTTATTTTCCTCTGTTTCCATCTGTTCAACACCACTCTCATCGTCACAACGCGCATAACTCAAGTACTACAAATACTACTGCTACTACTACTGAGCATGTAAACAGTGCTAACACCTGTATGCATCGCCATCCTGAAACATGTTATACACAGTCCCTGCTCATCAGAGCATACAATCCAATCAATCCCCTCATATCCTCCAAATGTCATCCCCACACATCAAGCCAACTGGGCCTATCAATGGGCTGCCCCCCACTGTTAATGCAGGACCAAACACCTGTCACCTAGCAGCACCCAACGCCTGGAACTAACTATGGGTGGCTACAGGGCAGCCACCCTCACCAACCATCTAAAAACCCTGTGTGACAGCCTACCACATCACATAAGCCTAATAATCCTGACTACATGAATCACCTCCACCCGCTGTTGTCCCCTGCCCACACCTTCTGTGTTAGCAGTTGGACCACATTATAAGCTCAGATGTTTATGTTTATGTTTATTAAAATTTGATATACCGCCCATTCAAAAAGACCAGAGCGGTTTACAATATAAAATCATATAAAAGCTGTATAAAACAATTAAAAGACAATAGCCAGAAAAAAGGAAAGGAAGTTACAATCTTAAATAAAAAAGAGGGGGAGGTAAAGAACACAACACAAGAGTTAAGAGAGAGAGGTCACACAAAAGGGGAGGGAAGGTCCAAGGCAAGGGAGAAGAGGTGGGTTTTCAGATTACATTTAAAGGTGGGATGATGGGGTTCAAGCCAGAGGGAGGGAGGAAGAGAATTCCAAAGAGCAGGGGCTGTGAAAAAGAAAGCAGAGGAGCGGGTGGACTGTAGGTGGGCCAACAAAGGGGAGGGGAGAGTGAGGCGGTTGAGATGAAACGATCAGGGTGTGCGCTGGAGAGTATGATAAGTGAGGAGGTCAGCCAGATATTGCGAAGTGTTGGTGTGGAAGGCTCGATGGACCAGCGTAAGCAGTTTGTAATGGAAGCGGAAGGGTAAAGGCAACCAATGCAGACGGGAGAGGAGAGGTGAAACGTGATCACGGATAGAGGAGTGAGTGGCAATACGGGCAGCAGTATATTGAATACGTTGAAGTCTGTGCAGTTGTGATTTAGAAAGACCGAGGAAAAGAGAGTTAGCAAAGTCACGGGACATAACCAGGGAAAGAAGTAGTGTAGCAAGTGCAGAGGGAGTAAGAAAAGGGTGAATAGCACGAATTTGGCGTAAGAAAAAGAAGGAAGTTTTGGTGACGTGAGAAATGTGATCATGAAAAGACAGGTGTGAATCAAAAACAACGCTGAGGTAGCGGAAAGAGGAGACCAACGAGATAGGAGAACCTAAGAAAGAGGGAGCGAGGGAGGGAGGGGAACCACCACAGGAGAACCAGATGGCAGTGGTTTTTGTGAGATTAAGATGAAGACAGTTTTCTGATAACCAGTTAGTGACTGTGGAGAGACAGGAATTAAGTAAGGAGAGATCAGGGTGAGAAGGAGAGGTGTGGTGAAGGAGAACAATATCGTCAGCGTAATAGAAGGCGCTGATCCCAGTTTGCTGAATCTGAAGGGTGAGGGAGGCTAGGAAGAGGTTAAAGAGAAGAGGGGCAAGGACAGAGCCTTGAGGAACACCACATAGCAGAGGAAAGGGGTCAGAAGCAGGGATAGAAGGGGAGGAAGAAAGGACAGAACAAGACCGTGAGGATAGAAAAGAGTGAAACCAATGAAGAACCGTGTGGCAAAGACCCGCCTCTTGGAGACGGAGGAGAAGAAGAGAGTGATCAACAAGATCAAAGGCAGCGGACAGATCAAGAGCAAATGCCACCGAGATATCACCGCGATCGTGAGCTACGTGAAGGGCATTAGTGAAAGCAAGAAGGATAGTTTCTACACTGTGACCCTGACGAAAACCGGATTGACGTGGGTGGAGGAAATTGATGTCATCTAAGTGGTGAGAAAGTTGGGCGAATACGAATTTTTCTAAAAGTTTAGAGACGAACGGAAGATTAGAGACCGGACGATAGTGGGAGGGAATCATGGGATCAAGGGAGGGCTTTTTTAGAATAGGGCGAATCAGTGCGTGCTTCCAGGAGTGGGGAAAGATACCCGAGGAAAGGCTGGAGTTGAGCATAGAAAGAAGGGAAGGAAGAAGTGCCAGGGATGGATCTAGAAGCCAGGACGAGGGGATAGGATCAAGGGAGCAAAAAGTCTTATTGGAAGAGGAGACGAGTTGGTGGAGTTCAGCAGAGGTTATTAGGGAGAAAGAAGACCAGGTGTGAGAGAGAGTAGAGGATGAAGGAGGGGACATGATAGGAGGGGGGGAGGAGATAGGCGAGGGACAGGATGGAAGGGTGGCCCTGAGGTTGAGGATCTTATCATTAAAGAATGTGGCAAGAAGTGAAGGCGGAGGAGAAGGGCGGGGGGAGGGGGTAGAAGCAGAGGGGAGGAGGGAGGTAAGGGAGTGAAGTGTATTATAAAGATGTCGGGTCTGATTGGGAGCAGATGGCCAGGCATTGTGTCAGCAATGTCAATGCAGTGCTGTGTATGACTGGTAGTGCGATACCAACGCTCAGTAGTAGTAGTACATATATCTATCCAAATGTTTTTTCCAAAACATCCAGTACTCACATGAAAATAGCTCCTCAATCATCTGGCGCCTGAGTACTGCGCCCTCACGTGTGTCACCATAGGCACGTACAGGAGGGCATGTTGGATCGTCTTCCAGATCCTCATTAATTTTGACATTGAGATCGTGCCTGAGAGCAATGTTGTGCAGGATGCAACAGGCAATAATGATCTCTGCCACTGTCACGGGGTGGTATTGTAAGGCCCCGCTGGTCCTATCCAGACACCTGAAGCGACTTTTCAAAACGCCAAAGGTGCACTCAATGATGGAGCGACTGGAGGCATGAGCCTCATTGTACCTCATCTCTGCACGTATCCGTGGTAGACGCACAGGGGTTAGCAACCAGGGCCGATACCCATATCCTGTGTCACCTGCAGAAAGAAATGTTGAACGTTCAACCAGTAGCTGATATCCACACACATGCACACATGAATGTATGTGCAAACCCACAGCACCTACAGGTAAGACAGAAACATAGGGGAACACATGATGGGACACAACAACTATGCGCCAGTATCTGGAGGTATGAGATACAGAGCACGGGGGGAGGTAGAAGGGGTGTACACAACATTATCCTGAACCACAGCAGACACATGGGCAAACACCAGAGGCCGAAAGGTAGTAGCGCCAGCCACGAAAACCTCAGAGACACACATGCAATGCACCTTGGACAAGGGCAGAGATGCACACATGTGCAAGCATGCGACGGTCATGCTATTCGCCACACACAGATGGCACGACGGGAACAGTTACCCCACCGTGGCAGGCTGGATGGCACATACAACACCATACTATTGATAAACATGAAGCATACATGTGTGTCGTACCATGCCAACCTAAACACACAATGTCAAATGCCGTGAAATGTCAAATGTCAGTGTGCCACCAACACACATCACCACAGCACAGAGGACCTGGAGTCATCCCTCCCCACACCCCGCATCAGCTCCCACACACACAAATGACACACACACACACAATTTGGGACACACCTCATAGACAGACATGTGTTCAGACAGATAGCAGGGGTATACGATGTGCATGTCAGAGATGACAAATACCCACCCAACAGTATACAGTCCTCAAATTGACTGGTCTCAAATTGTCTGTACAGTGCCGAGTGACGCAGGATGTAGGAGTCATGGGTGGACCCTGCAAACTGCGGGATCACATTCTGAATATGCATACCTGCATCACATACAACCTGAACATTCAGGGAGTGGTAGTGTTTGCGGTTGCAGAACACTGCCTCCCTGTCTCTGGGCGGGACCAGGGCAACATGTGTACAATCAATAGCTCCCATCACGTGTGGTAACCCGGCAATTGCCACAAAGGCCTGGTTCAGGGTCTCCCACTGTTGCCTAGTGTTGGGAAATGCAATGAAATTCTCAACCCGGCTGATCATGGCACGCAGCACTTGGTAGAGACAGCATGAGAAGGTGGGGCGGCTCATGCCACCCACTGTGCCACAGATGACTGGAAAAAGCCAGAGGAAAAGAAATGTAGGGCAGCAAGGAGCTTGACCAAACCCGGTATGGCATGTGACCGACCAGTCAGCGGCTCGAGGTCATGTCTTAGATCCTCATGGAGCTCTCTAATAGCCCCTGTGCTCAGGCGGTAGAGGGAGATGACCTGGTCCTCACGAACATCCTGGAGCCGGGCCCTGGGCCTGTAGAGGCAAGGCTGGCGAGCCTGCAAATCGGCACGCCTCCTGCGCCGTGCCGGCACAGCTCCTGCCTGGCCTGCCCCCACAGCTGCAAGTCAGTGTTGTAGCGGGCCTGCACCCCCTCCCTGTGCCAGAGCCCCATGGACACCATCTCCCTCGTCAGGCAACCGCAAGCCCTGCACATCCCCTAGTGTACATGAAGCAACCACAAAGGCCACCATAGCGGACACTATTAACCCAACCCTCCTCACATCCCCACCACACGCTCACCCTGCCACTCACCTCCCCCACCACTCACCAACCCTGCCACACACCACACACCAACTGTGCCAGCCACCTCCCCCACCACACACCAACCCTGCCATCTACCTCACCCATCACCCACCAACCCTGCCATCTACCTCACCCATCACCCACCAACCGTGTCACCTACCTCCCACAGCATTCAACAACCCAGCCACACACCTCCACCAGCGCTCACCAAGGCCACCGCACTTCTCTCCCATCACTCACCAACCCAGCCACCTACCTCCCCCTCTGCTCACCAGCCCTGCCACTCTCCATGCCTAACCTGCCTCTGAACATCCATTCTCTTCACCACCAATAACGCCCGCCGTCAACCTCGTTTGCCTGCACTAACCCCTCAATGTGTACCAGTTGTGCATGTTAATATATGGATCTTTGGATGTCTGCGCGTGTCTGTGCACATTGCACATGCGCATAGGCAATGCGTAGGGTACATACGCAGAACCATGCGCCGCACATGCACAAGACGTGTACGTGTCTGCATGTGTGCAGTGGCTGGTTCCATGCCTGTCCCATAGGTGCCAGGGGTCAGCAGAACCGTGCGCCACACATGCACAAGACGTGTACATGTCTGCGCATGTGCTGCACCAGGATACGGGCAAGCCATAAAAAAGCCATAACGGACGGTATGGTGTGAGCTGATGCCGCATATGCGTATGCCCCCACGCAAATACGTAGTCTACATGTGCATGTGCGGCACATGGTACCGCGCCAGTCTCACAGGCAACAGAGGTCAGTGGAAACAGCCGCCGCACATGCACAGACATTGGTAACGATTACTACTTGTGAAGGTAGTTAAAGCGAAGAGATTCAGCTTTAGACGTGGGCAGTTTTCTTAGATCTATCATAGATCCCCTGAAGAACCCTAATAGGTGAAACGCTACGAAGGCGCTGGGGGAAAGCGTCGGGATCTTTTCTATGATGATTCAAGAGAACCGCCGTGAGGATAGGCATAGAGGAAGTTGATCACATTTATTTATTTTGGAGTTATCATTCAATACTATTTTATGAGAGATTGGATCACTCTTGCTTATCTCACGAGCAGTAGCATTACTACCGTGGAGGTCGTTGATGTGTTTTACCATACCTCTTCCTTTAATGACGGTTACGTCTCAGGAACAGGAGCTAATCTGAGGCCTCCCGGTTGCTCTTAAAGATATGAGAAATCTATTTGTTGAACATAAAAGAAGAGAGGAGTAGTGACTTAAAGGATTATTTTTCCACATGTTATATTGAGCGCAAGTGCATTATTTTTTGACAAAAGGTTTGGCGTTCAAGAATTGACCAATATTGACGTGAATACATAAATGGCGACAAGGATGGGATGTCCTAAATTCTTACATAATGGGTTGGCAGAGTCCTGGGATAATAAGCTCAAGGGAGCAGGGACCCTAGGACGACAGACCTGGGTGTTGTTAATACCATATAGGAATCAAGCACTGGATAGAGAAAATCCAGGACAGAGAGAGTGTAGATCTGCTTGGCCAGGTATGAAGAATCCCAGACGTCTGCAGCTTTCGGGGCTGTATGATGAGAAGTCTGGTGAAGTAAATTCAGGACAAAGAGAGAGTGGATCTGCTTGGGCAGGCATGAAGAATCCCAGACTTCTGCAGACTCCGCTGAGTTCTCCCAGCTGATGTTACTGGACTGCATGATGCAAGTTTGGTGAAGTAAATATTCTTTGTAAATAGCTGCACTATTTCATAACTCTTTCAGTGAAGTATTACCGGTATTCTTCTGTAATTAAGTGTGTTTAGTTATTATTCTAATTGCTTTCTAATTTTCTCTTCTGACTACTCATGTGTGACTGGGAGAGTTGCTTGCTTTTCTGGATAAGTATCCTTGCTTTGTTTGTGGATAAACTGCACGTCTTCATTAACAAGGTGTGTTAGCCTTTGATGTAGTAAGACATTTGGTACCAGGAGTGAGATTCGAGAAAAGATAATGTTGAAAAGAAGAATGAGGAATTCAAATAGTGTAAAAAATGTGAATATTGTAAATGTTCAAGATTGGCATTAGGTGTTCCTGCGGGTCAGGATTAAGTGAGAACTGGGTGTTGGTTTTAAAAAGTGAATGTCCTTACATGCTTGCAACTGTTGAAATGCTTTTGTTGCCTGCATATCGTAAGATGCATCAGACAAAACCCAGCAAAATTAGATTACGATGTTACAATGCCAGACCCGTTTGACAGATAAATTAGATGCCTATCCTGTAGAGTTAGTATTAATTGTTACTTGTTTTTTTTAAGGTCCCTGCTTAAGAGAAACTCTGATCAGATAGGTAAAGCACTTGTAAGCTTTGATTTGTTCTGTATTCAAAGGTTTGTTTATAGTAAAAAAACTGTTTTTCTTTCATTACTGGCTACTCCAGTAGATTTTATGGTCCCTGAATGCTGAAGTGACTAGATCAAACAAACAAGGCATGAAAATAAGGAAACTGTTTTTGTGAGCCAGTTTGCAAATGATTTAAATCCTGAGTAAATAAGAAGGTAATCTTTATCATTAATATGTTATGTATCTATTCTTTTCTTTGACTGTATATGCTACCAAGCAAACTTAAAAGTTAAAGGAGGATTTTTAAATTGTGGCAAGCACCCCAGGGGGCATAGTTAACCATAAACAGCTATAACTATAGGTTAATTGTTCAGCTACATTTGCCGGAAGGACACAAGACCTATTGTTTGTTTTACTGTCTGTGTTGACGATAACATTTCAGATCAGCTTGATGCCAGTTTCAGGTTAATTTAAATGTGACAAAGCACGATTTTGAATTCACCCCTTTGCAGTTTCATGTCATTTGAGAATGCCTGTTTCCTGAACTGTAAGATTCAAGATAATTACTTTGCCTTGTTAAGCTTTATGCTAATGACTGAGGGACAGGACAGTAACATTAGTTTTATTTGTTACAATATTGGATTTTAGGATGAATTTACCTGTTTTCCTGTATTTGAATTTTACGTGTTAGTGTCCAGAGAAAAAGTGTACTTTGTTCTAAAAGGTTTCTATTTCAGTTTCAGTACAGTTCCTGAGAAAATAGATATATATTGCAGAGAAAACAGATATATGTTGCAGCACTGTGATATTAATTTTCTTTAGTTTATACCCTTGCACTTATGTTACCAAATACACTTGTTGTAGTAGTACAATACGCAGAGGTCCAGTACACACACAGCGATTACAAGATGAGTAAAATATTAATAAGTTTGCTGAAATTTTGGACAGAGGCTGATATGAAATTGCTTTGTTCCCAAGCATATAGAGAAAATATAGATTAAAGATGGAACGGAGTTCCCAGAAAATAATGAGAACTTGAGTTGATTGGATAAAACCAAATCTTGCTTGCCAGCAATGATCCAGGAGAGGTTTGAGAAAAAGAATAAGAGAGAGAGAGAGGCAGAAAGGTGAAGCTACGGCCTAGGCTAAGAAAATGTGCTGCTTCCAGTGTGATGATCTGGGCTACCAGAATTCTGACTGCTCTAAGACTCCTCGAGGACCCACAAGGCCTGAAGAACAGGAACCTTGCATATTTATGCCTCTGAAGAGACATGAATAGGCAGGGGGGTAATAGGCAAGAAGAACCCGAGGATCGTCATGAGGCCCAGCCACAAATGCCTTGCAGTCCAAGAATAACCTGGGGATGTGTCGCTGTGAGGCCCAACCACCAATGCCTTGTACCCTCTTAGATCTCTCACCTCAAAAGGATCTCTTTTTGACACCATAATTAATGAGTAGCTTACACAAATCCTTGCGAACACTGCAATTTTAAAATCAGCCTAACAGTACTCTCACTGAGAACAGTGTATACGACAGATTCTAGTTATACGTGAGAGATGAGCCATATTTCTTTCTATGGGGATTGATGTTATAAAATGCTGCAAAATAATAGTTTTATATTGTAAGGATTTTACCCAAATTGTTCCTATTTTAGAATGAGCATATGTCCACTTAGCATTGGACCAATTAAGTTGATGGGAAAGGGACACTGTTTACCATTTGTTTACACCAATATTAAGTTATTAACAATTGTTTGATATTCTTAGCAGCCTTGCCAAATAAGGATACATCAGTATGGTATAAAAACATGAAAGGGACCTATGTACGTAGTTGGTGGAATGATGCAGGTGATGAAAAAGTGTTGTGTTGTGAGGGATGAAGTGGAATATTAAAGGAGAAACTGTGATAGACAATAAACTGATGAAGGTAATTTGAAGTGATGTATTTGCCTAATGAATATATAAACAAAAAATTATGAGCACTTTATTCAACTATGCCGTCTCCAGAAGCTTCAATTCAGGAAGTCATACTCAGCAATTGGAAATAGATATTTGGAGACAGGCTTGGTGCACCTTGCACCCTGATGAGCTTTGGAAAACCCACACTGGCCATGTGGTACTTCTGGATGCCTTTTGCCTCACTTTTCCTCTGTATGTCCTGGCCAGGCATGCAGAGGCAAAGGGGGATGATTTGATGACAAATTCTCACACAATTGGGTATAATTCTAAAACTTGTCAAAATTGCAGAACACGTGTGTGCAGCTTGTCTGATCTGAAACATGTAAAGGTCAGTCAAGGGCATAATGGAATATTTCCTACAAGCAAATGAATTTCCAGTGATAGAGAGACAAGGAGTTAATCAAACTGCGAGATAAGATTGACACCATACGAGTTAGTTACTGGTAGATCACTGAAAGTTTATAAAGCAATATTTATTATTTATAGGATATGATCTTAGTAAATATAGATGAAATTAAGTTTATCTTATTGTAAAATCTAATCTAGAATTTTTAGTCTTTTCATTTAATATTGGTGCTGCTCTTCTGAATGAGGCCTGGAGCCATGTCACCAATTGCAATCCAGAGAGTCCAGCAGAAGAATTGGCCAGAGTCCAGATGGAGCAGACCATCCCAAGAAATCCGAACTACACACCGCAGAAACGTGTGAGGGAGTCCCTATCTGCTTCAATGTGTCACAATGAAAGAAAGGCCAAGATGTCCACCTACGAGAATGAGAGGTTCAACTGTTGAGAGAGGCCAAGCTTAAACTTCAGAGAAAGGTGAAATAACGCTACGGAGTCCTGAAAAACTACTGAGAAGCAGGCCAAATTATCTGAAAATAGACAAAGGACTATTGGACTTTTGTGGACTTTTGTGAATGATTTTTTTTTCTTCTTATGTATTGTTATTGTTTCCTTGGAAAGTAACTGTAATTCTAGTATCTCAGATTTTTTCTGCTGAACATCATGTGCCCAATTGCTTATGTCACCTGTTCCCCAGATTTTAGTTATTAAAGTCCATGGGGCAGATGTACAGTGGGAAAATGTTCTGAATGTGCAGGTGAAATGAGTCCCCCACTGCATGGGGAACTGATAAAGATAGCTGAGACCTGCAAGCCATTGGGCTTTGACAATTTTCAGGCCGGGGGGGGGGGGAATGGGAAAATATCACCTAAATTACACTGAGACTTGTCCCCTCAAGCGTTTGCCTTAATGCTATCCACTATGTTTTAGCCCATGTTATTATTACTGTATTTCTAAATGAATTACAAAGGCGATTCAGCCATTGCTTACGTACAATATCCTTGTTGATCCAAGGGTGGAATGTATTACTAGTTAAAGATTTATTTGGATTTTTGGATCAGCAAAGAATATTGTACAAAGATTATTTCATGTGAGAGTTGGATCAGCAAAGAATATTGTACTCTTGAGCCATGCTGAATTAGGAATTAGCCTGCTAGCCCAGGAGCTGAGCCTGGGGTTACTTTAGGTCAAAATCTCTGAGCAGGCAGCAACTTTGGCCGGACAAAACTGGATGAGTGACTCATACAGTGACTCATACAGTGACTCAGCAGCTAACATTCTTTTCAGCTGCTGGTGACGAGCACAAATTTAACCCTGACCAATCCTGGTATGAGCCATGAGCACAACATTAACTCTAACCAATCCTGATTTGAGCATGCAACATGTTAACCTATGAATTACCAGATCATGCAGCAGGCATGAATCTGAATTGAGTACTTAGCAGGGGGATTTTCAGCAGGTCTCCGGGACTGACTTCTTCAAGCTCTGTAGTCTCCCGGATCCCTCTAGGCGATCGCTGGTCCCCCGACTGCTAGAGTGATGAGCTACAATAATCCGGTGATGTATTGATGCTTAACTTTTTGCTTATTATTATTCTAAAAGGACTCAATCTAATAAAAGCATATTGTATTTGCTAAAGTGTCTGTGCCTAGTCTGTGAGCTAGTGAATGGCAGGGTTAACTCATATTGTATTTGATGCATAGTCTGTGAGCTAGTGAGTGACAGAGTTAACTCATATTGTATTTGCTAAAGTATCTGTGCCTAGTCAGTGAGCTAGTGAGTGACAGGGTTGAAGGAAAAGCGTAAAATTTGGCAATACAAGAAGCCTGAGGTGCACAGCATAGGCAAGCGTAGGTGGAAGCCTGTGCCGGATGGGGAGAGGAAGAGGGCCATAATATTCAGCCAGCAGGAAAACCACAACCTGCTGGCAAGTGTCCTCGAACACTATGAGGAGCTGTATGGGTGCATGAGCTCACGCACAACTGTCAGCATAAGGACCTAGGTGTGGGAGGAGATGCAGGGGGCCATGGCACAGGTGGGGGGCCACCAAGGGACCTTGACAGCCTCCGTAAGAGGTTCAATGATATCAGGCGGGGGGTCCATGCACACCTGACTGCAGAATGCCGACATGCTAGCGGCATTGGTGGAGGCAGCCCCTTCATCCCAAGCCTCATGCCCCTGGAGCAGCAGCTTGCTGAGCGCCTAGGCCCCATCTACATCCATGGCCTCTCCCCGGCTCTGGACACGGCTGACCCACAGGCAGGTATGTCTGAGACATGCAGCATACATACAGCTATCTACCATGCACACACAGGGCATGTCATGGGGTGGTGCGGGCCCATGTCCTGGGAGCAGGTGTGGCCGAACCTAGGAAAACAGACACCGGAGTCTACAGGGCACTGGAAGACAGGCAGTAGGCCTGTATATGCTCAGATGCCCCCACCCACCATCTGACATTCACCAGCAGTGGGCACTGTCAGTGTTCACCCTGCAAGGTGCTCCAGCCATACCCATGCTAACTGCAGATGGTCTGCTAGCTAGTACGTAGTGCATGTTCCTGGAAAAACTGCACACCCAGAGGTGGTATGCCAGTGATTGGGCCCCAACTAGGGAAATTCCCACAAATCACTTGAGGGAAACACTGTATGGCACGATGTGGGGACCTAGCCATGCCATGGTCACTGCTCAGTCAGGGTGCGAGTGATGCCCCCAGCATGACATGCTGTGGTCACCATGTCCCTGCAAGTGGTGGTCGGCCAATACAATGTCCCAGCCATTGTCATATGCCCTGTACAGATGCATCCTGCCCAGGCTGCACTGTCCGTCCCATACCCACAGTACCTTGCTCCTCATATGCACATAGGCAGGCTAACACTGGAAAAAGTGCAAGCATTGTGGTCTCCTCAAGGTGTGGCCAGCCACAAAACACTTGATAGATATACACACACTCCCACACCTACTTCAGCATTGTGCAAATATAGACGTGGTTGGCAGCCCTGGTCACCACACCAGTCCTGGGCACAGCGCAGGCATTGCTATGGTACTCAATACTTTTGGGGTCACTCTCCTGGGTGGTACACACTGTCAGAGACATAAACTGAGATACACTCCACAGATATCAGATAGGTTGCTCTGATGGATCTCTGTTAACACATTGTGTCTCATTTTGGGCTTGTTATCTGACATTAATCATAGCAACCGCTTGATATATGTGGAACGTGCTTCAAGGTTTATGACGGCATTGCTAAGGTATGCGGGGTCTTGTATTGGTAGATGCTACTCCAAGCAGGGCCCAACAGCCTGACCCTTTATGAGGCTTTGGATAGTGGAGCTGGCCAATGCTCTGGGAAAGAGGTTCCCAACTCCGGTCCTGGTGGGCCCAACACGATTCAGGTTTTCATGCTGTCCCTAATGTATATGCAGGGGATACATTTGCATACAATGGGGCGGTACATACAAATGCATCTCAGGCATATGTCTTATGGACGGTATTACACCTGAATGGTGTTTGGCCCTCCGGGACTGCAGTTGGGGGTCTCTGCTCTAGGGACTGCACATGTCTATGGTGAATGTGCTCTGTAGGGTAGACTATAGGCGTTTATGGCGTGTTTATTTTATCTGCACAAAAAGTTCCTTCTTTATTACCACGGTTTAGTACTGGGTAATATATGGGACATGGTCTGCAGGAGCCACAGCTGGGACTTGAACCTGTAACCTTCTGCCCCTGGACACACTGGCTGGGTGTACTGCACCAAACTGTTCCACAGAGGCAGGTCATTCCCTGGGTATACCATTACTGTTCATCAGATGGTCAGATGTTTTTTGCAGTGCACGGCACCCACCTAGACAGGGCTTGGCCTTGGTCTGCTGTGGGCAGATGCCACTGCCCCACCAACACTGACACCCCTCTGCCACCATGCTGACATTGCCTTATGCCGGTGGTGCTGGTGGTGTGCAGTCCCAGGCCATCCAGTGTGCCAGTAGGCGGCTGCCTATGGTGTGTAATCTGGGGTAGGGGTGCCTGCATGGACATCCATGCTTCCCCCCGGAACCGCCTGCCAATGTTCTGTTCCATTTGGGGTATTTGCTAGGTACTGTCCCCTGGGACACTGGGATACAGACACTCGTGGGCATGTTTGTCCTTGATCAGTTGTTGATATTGTGTTCCTGTTTCTTTGTGTCACCTGGGCATCTGCCTAGCCTGCCCTATGCCCCAGCTTCCCCACTGCATGTCACACCTGCAGTCCCTCTACCCCATGTGCAGCCACACCATAGTGCCCTTTCGTACTTGGGCACTATCTGGTGGTGCAGCACATGTATCACTACTATCACTGTTCTTGGTCTCCCTGCCTTTGCTGCACATTGCTGACTGAAATTGTTTCTCTCTCCTTCACTTTTGCCTCTAGCGCCAGGTTTTCACTCGTGCTATTTTTCGGACCTTCATTTCTCGGCGATGGTGTGCCTGGGGCCTCTCCCCGCCCACTCTCCACCCATTGACCCCTTCTCTCCGCCCATGGGGAGCCTTACTCCACCCTCTGGGGAGCCTTACTCCACCCTCGGCGCACCTTACCGCCGCAGGAGAAGTTATCGCACGATACGTGATGTTATCGCACGATAATGCACCATTATTGCGTGATAATGTCATGTATTGCGCGATAATCTCACAGCTGCGACATTAGTGCCATTTAGTAAACATACCCCTTAGTGGCTCTCCCTCTGGCATCCAGTCCACTACTGAAGCCAATTGTTCTGCAAGAAGGACAGGGTGTCTCTGTACAAACTCAGGATATCACCCTGAAGGACATATGGCTTGCCATATCTAATACCGATTCTAAGTTATCTAATGTGGTTACGCCACTTTGTTTTCTCAGGAGACAGTACAGAAGCCTCAAGAAGTTGAGAATAGGCTTTTAATAATGAGTAGAAATATTTCTACAATGGAGGGTCAGCTGCTATCTCTACAGCAGATCACTGTTTCCTCTACTAGATATTCTCTTTCCGGGATAACTGGAGTCAAAGAATTCTGCCCATTAATGTTTTTTAAGGAGGTTTGTCTTCCCTTTTGACCCTCCTATATTTCTTTGGAAATGTGTTTCTTGTGTTTGCATTTGTATCTTTTCTTCCCTTGATGTCGACTGTTGCTCAACTACTTATGTTTGTTAAGGGATTATATCTCCTTTGATTGAATACCTGTAAGGAGCATTGCTTGTAACTTTTATTTGATTTGTATACAGTATATGCAAAAGGCTTGATAAAAAAAAAAAAGCCAAGTCTCCTTAAAACGAAGGATTTTTAAAAAACAGGAGCCATTCTCTATGTGTACGTCACTGAATATGTGAACATGAGCCTTGAAGAAGAAAGGTGTTACTTAATAGATCATTTTCTGTTTTGAGCTCATTTGTGTAGCCTGCAGGGATGCAAATATGTGCTGATTGGGATTATAATTGAGCGTGCTTTAGATAAAAGGCCCACAACAATTTGGTGCTAAAGTCAAACTCTTCCTTTGAAAAATGTTGAGTGATTGATGCTGTGTCGTATGAACATTTCTACTCTTTCCTTTAGGGCAATTTTAGAACTGAGCACACATATAGAAATTACATTTACCTGGTAACTGTAGTTCCTTGAGTGACGACAGTTTAGTCCTCCACCTCTGGGTAGTACACCTACTCCTGCAGCTTGGAGACTGGACCAATCAAATCTTCTCCTCTTTGGATGTAGAGTGCTGGTATTCCCCATCATCCCCCAGTGAACTATTGACAAAGCAGACTCAACAAACAATACATAAGTAGCTAACAGGTTTCTTTTCATTATCATAATTTTTTTTTTAAACGACAATCCTGAACCGGACACAACTGGTTCCTAAAAACAACGCTGAGGCTTCCCCTGTGAACGTTCTTCCCTCCTGCCGAACCAGGGAACACAGACAGAGACAGAAGAGGAAAGAGTAAAGGGAAACCTTGAAAACAGACTTAAACCTTACAAAAGAGCACTCACCTGCAAATTCGCCGCTCTATTTTGAACACGTGCTGAGCTGATCATAGAAACCGAGGGCGGGAATGAGGACTAAACTGTCATCACTCAAGGAACTACAATTACCAGGTAAATGTAATTTCTATTTCCTTTTCGTTCCTCCAGTTTAGTCCTCCACCTTTGTGATGTAACAGAGCAGTTCTAACGGGAGGGACCCTGCCAGCCAGCACGCAAAACCACCGACCCAAAACAGGCGTCCTTCGCTGCTAGGACATCCAAACGGTAGTGCCTACTAAAAGTATGCAACGACGACCAAGTCGCCACTCTACAAATCTCCAATGGTGGAACCAGACTCTGCTCCGCAAAGGAAGCCGCCTGAGCCCTAGTAGAATGCGCTCTCAACCCCACAGGAGCCGGATGCCCCTGCAACATATAAGCCGAGACAATGGCCTCTTTAATCCACCTGGAGATGGAAGCCTTCGTCGCCGCCTCTCCTTTCCTAGGACCTTCAAACAACACGAACAGTCGATCGGACTTGTGAAAGGTCTCGGAAACAGACAGGTACCGAAGTAATACTCTCTTAACATCCAGACGACTCAAGCCACGATCTGAAGCCTGTCCACCCTCAACTTGGAGGACTGGGAGAGTCACCGTCTGGTTCACATGAAAAGGAGAAGACACTTTCAGTAAGACAGAAGGTACTGGGCGAAGAACCACTTTTTCCCTGGAAAAACACAGAAAGGGCTCCCTACACGATAACACTTGCAACTCTGAGATGCATCTAGCCGAACAAATAGCCACCAGAAAGACTACCTTAAGCATCAAATCTTTGACGGACACTTTGCTTAAGGGCTCAAACGGAGCCTTACCTAACGCCCGTAAGACCAATTTGAGATCCCATGGCGGGATGTAAACTCAACGCGCTGGACGTAAATTGGCGACCACTTTAAGAAAATGTACAACATCGCCGTGAGCACCAAGCGACCTACCCTGAATCTTACCTCTATAGCAAGCCAAGGCCGCTAACTGCACTCTCAGAGAACTGGCCGCAAGACCCTTTTCGAAGCCATCTTCTAAAAAACTCAACACCAATGGCACTGATGCCGTGGAGGCACGGACCTGATGCCTTAACACCAATCCTCAAATATCCTCCAGATGCGAACATAGGCCAGCGAAGTCGAACACTTGCAGACCTGAAGCAGGGTTGCTACGACCGACCTTGAATAGCCTTTCTTTTTTAGCCTAGCCCTTTCAATGGCCAAACCGTAAGCGAGAAGCGATCCACCTCCGGCATCCGAAGGGGACCCTGAAACAGAAGATCCGGCGACAACAGCAGCCGCCATGGAGCTCCGTCTAGTAACCTTATCAGTTCGGCATACCACGGATGCCTGGGTCAGTCCGGTGCTACCAGAAGCACCCTTCCCCGATGCGCCTTGATCCGTTGAATTACTCGTCCGATGAGAGCCCACGGTGGGAACACATAGAGAAGACCCGTCATCGGCCACGGCTGTATCAAGGTGTCAATCCCCTCTGACATGGGTTCCTGGTGCCTGCTGAAGAAGCGACTGGCTTTTTCCGACTGAATGGTGGCCATCAGATCCATGATTGGAGTTTCCCACCGGAGGACCAACTGCGCAAAAACGTCAGGATGCAATTCCCATTCCCCTGCATCCACCCGAACTCTGCTGAGAAAGTCTGCCGTCACGTTGTCTTTTCCGGCAATGTGAGCTGCCAAGATGGCCTGTAGGTAAAGTTCTATCCAGGAGAACAGCCCCTCGACCTCCTCCTCCATGGCCGCGCTCCCTGTGCCGCCCTGTCGATTTATGTATGCTACGGTCGTGGCATTGTCGGAGAACACTCGAATTGCCCGACCCTTCACCTGCCCCTCAAAACTCTGCAGTGCCCAAAACACAGCCCTCAGTTCTAGACGGTTGATCGACTAGGCGCTCTCCTCCATCGTCCACCGTCCCTGCGCAAAGAGTCCTTCGCAATGTGTTCCCCATCCCATGAGACTCGCATCCGTCAAGAGGGAGAGCCACGCCGGTTGCTCCAAGGGCACCCCTGCTCGTAAGGACGCGGGCTTCAGCCACCACCGCAACGCTTGCCGGACCTGCAGAGGACAAGGGAGTCGTTTGCTCAACGAATCGGACTGGTTGGACCAACGGCGAAGTAAGGCGCGCTGTAACGGCTGCATATAAAACGTGGCCCAGGGGACCACTTCCAACGTCGCCGCCATTGTCCCTAACACTTGAAGGTACTGCCACGCCGTTGGTGCAGCCGTCCCCCTGAAGGACTGCACCCGGCTTCGGAGAGCTTGAGCTCTGCGCTCTGTCAGAAATACGGAACCTTTTCGCGTATCGAACTGTACCCCCAAATACTCGAGGACCTGAGTCATAGCTAAGTGACTTTTGAGTGGATTGACCACCCAGCCTAGACTCTGCAGGAAAGCCACTACCTTCTTTGTGGCGGTTTCGCTCTCGGTGAGGGACTTCGCCCGAATCAGCCAATCGTCAAGATATGGTTGTACCAAAACCCCTTCCTTTCATAGCGCCGCCGCCACCACTACCATGACTTTGGTGAAAACTTGCGGGGCCGTCGCCAGCCCAAAGGGCAGGGCTTGAAACTGATAGTGCCCCCAAGGAAGGGCGAACCGAAGGAACTTTTGATGCGACGCTCTGATCAGCACATGGAGATAGGCCTCCGTGAGGTCCAGAGAGGTGAGATACTTTCCCTGATGAACCGCCACGATGATGGACCTCAGCGTTTCCATGTGGAAATGCGGCACCCGGAGACACTGATTCACTCCCTTGAGGTCTAGAATAGGGCGGAGCGAACTGTCCTTCTTTGGCACCACAAAATAAATGGAGTACCACCCCATACCATATTTGGCTGGTGGAACAGGAACGACAGCTCCCAGTCATAAGAGTCAGTTCAAGGTTTGTCGCATCTGCAAAGCCTTCTGAGGACTTCTGCAGGGAGACTGCACGAAAGAGTCCAGCACCGGTTTTGCAAGATCTAGAGCATAACCGTCGCGAACAATCTCTAACACCCACTGATCGGACGTTATGAGGGTCCAGGCAGGAAGGAAACCCCGAAGGCGACCCCCGATCGGTTTCCCTTCTACCGGGACTCACTGCCATTCATTGCGGTTTACTAGCGGCCCCAGCTGACGCCGCTGCAAAACCCCTACTTTCCCCCTGAAACCCACGGAAACCCTGAGCTCGAGAGGCAAACCTTCCTCTTTGGGATCCCACAAAACGGGGGGAGCGAAATCTCCGAAAGTCTCTAAATTGCCCTCGAAAGGACGAAGAAGATTTCCCATATCGGGGTTTGTCTTCCAGAAGTCTACCTCCCTTGGACTCCCCTAAGTCCTTGACTAACTTGTCCAGATCCTCACCAAATAACAGTTTTCCCTTAAAGGGAAGTTTACCGAGTCGTGATTTAGAGGATCCATCGGCTGACCAATTCTTGAGCCACAGGGACCTCCGCGCCGCTATTAGCGAAGCCATACTATTGGACAGGGCTCTAATCAGATCATAATGCACGTCTGCCAAATACGCTGATCCCAACTCTAAACGCTGGAGCTCTCTCACCTCATCTTGTTCTAATGTCGTCAACTGCTGCAGGTGTTGAACCCAGCGGAGACAGGCCCTAGCTATCCAAGCTCCAGAGATGGAGGCCTGCAACGAAATCGCATCCGCTTCAAAAGACTGTTTCAACAACCCATCTATCTTTCTATCTTGCGCCTCTTTTAGAGCCATGCTGCTTTCAACCGGAATTGTGGTCTTTTTCGTGACTGCCGACACCGCCGCATCAATCTTAGGGGAACGGAACCTCTCTTTGTCCTTATCCGCCAAGGGATACAGCTTGTTCATAATTCTTATCCCCTTAAGGCCTGCTTCAGGATGATCCCATTCGCCCTGAATCATCTGGTCAATCACCTTATGGATAGGAAAAACCATCTGCGTTTGACGTACCGCCTGGATAATGGGATCAGCAGGATCCTCGTCACCTACCGGCTGCTCAGAAGTTAACCTAAGCGTCTGCAGCGCCTCCATAATAATAGCCGTTAACTCATCCCTCCGGAAGACCTGAATGATCCTGGCTTAATCCTCAGGCTCAGGAATCTCTCCCTCTTCTAAATCCTCCAATTCTACATCCAAGTCGACCTCTTGCTCCTCCACCTCCTGCCAACCCACATCAGAAGGAGAGGGATCTGTAAGACACAGCCTCTTAACCGGCCTTGCGACCCCGCTTTCATGATGCTCCGCTAGGCTGGAACGCGTACTCGAGGGAGGAATAGGGAAAACCCCTGGCAACTGACCTTGCCGTCTACGACAGAACGCCTGATGCATGAGCAATACAAAATCCGGAGAAAATTCTTCCATCTGTGTAAGGAGGCCAGTATCCAAACTAGCCCCCGGGATACCTGATGGCCCTTCTGGAACTGCCGTGACAGGACCTGCCAGCCAAGGTTCAGCCCCGGATCCGCCACCACTTCCAGAGGAGCAGACACCGTGGGGTTCTCCATTTGCTGTTCAGCAGTGATGGATACTAAAGTACATCTAAGTTATAATCCCGTTCATCCTTAGTCTATAGAGCCCAAAACACATGCTAATTTACTGTACATAGTTGTTTTTATTTGTTACCCCAGTTATCCATGTTTTATTCCCTGTTATCTGTAAACTTGACATATGTTATATGTTTTAAGTATAATGTTGTTAAACTGTAAACCGCGCTGATGATGAATAGCGCGGTATATAAAAGCTGTTAAATAAATAAATACAGCACCAGCAGATACCTGTTACTGGGCTCGTGCCCCTGCAGGTGCCACAAATTATGCACTGAGATCCTGCTGACATGGACCAATCAAGCTTGCCAGACTCCACTACCACAGGATACCCAACAAGGTTCTGAGGGCTGCAAGCGCTAAATCCTGCTTGTATTCTTTCACTATATGTACTCAAATATTTAGTAAACTAATTTAGTAAAGTTACTCAACTCTATGCTACCCCAGGCACCTGTGCCCCCTAGAAATTGTGCTTGACAGAAACCAAAAGTCCAAAACAACAAGAAAACCAAAAGAAAGAATATAAAAAAAGGAGAAATTAGGTCTTACCTGCTAATTGTCTTTCCTTGAGTTTTCTCCGGGCCAGTCCAGGGAACGATAGGGTTGTCAATCCCTTCCAGCTGCTGAGGACTGTAAACCAAACTTTTGCCAACAGCTTAAGCCCCTCCCCTTGCTGTTCCGCTCCAGTCTCCTATTGCCAAAGCAGCTTAGAAGAAAACTGTGAAACTAGAAAATAACAAAACCACTGAGAACTTTGTACATTTCCCTGGACAAAAATCGCACAAATGTCCTAGGAAACCGATGCAACACTGCAAGGTGCATTTTTTTTTTTGTGTGTTCTTTGGAAAAACTCCTCTCGCGGCCAACGCAAGGGAACCCCAATATCCACGCTCATCAGAAGCCCCGCTCTCAGAAACCATGTAGAATGCCGGGACATGTAGCGTGCCTTATCCCCAAGCCGAATGACTGAGCATAAGGAAAAATAAAACCTGGGTGGGCCCTGGACTGGCCCAGAGAAAACTCAAGGAAAGACAATTAGCAGGTAAGACCTAATTTCTCCTTCCTTCTCGTTTCTCCGGGCCAGTCCAGGGAACGATAGGGCAGTACCAAAGCAGTACCTAAAGTTGGGAGGGACCGGCAAGCCCTGCGATAATTGCAGCCACCCCCACTCTCGCATCCTCCCTGGCCTGAACATCTAACCGGTAGTGTCTTGTAAAAGTATGCAAGGAAGACCAGGTGGCGGCTCTACAAATATCTACCGGAGGAACTGCGGCATACTCAGCCCAGGACGCTGCCTGACTCCGTGTAGAATGTGCTTTGAGACCCTCGGGCGAAGACCTACCCCTGGCCTCATACGCCGCTACTATGGCCTGCTTGACCCATCTGGAAATGGTCACCTTTGTCGCCACCAGTCCTTTACGCGGCCCCCCGAACAGAACAAACAATCGATCTGATTTACGCAAACTCTGAGAAGCCTTGAGGTACTTCTTCAACACTCTGCCGAGATCCAAGCTTTTGAGTGCGCCATCCATCGGAGAGCCCGTGAGGTCAGAAAACACCGGCAAGGACACCGACTGATTCACATGAAAAGTAGAAACTACTTTAGGGAGAAAAGAGGGAACCGGGCGCAGAATCACCTTTTCCGCCAAAAACTGCAGGTAAGGCTCTCTACACGACAGAGCCTGCAAATCGGATATTCTTCGCGCAGAACAGAGAGCGACCAGAAATATGTTTTTCTTGAACTGTCTCAACTGGATGCATTTATCAATGTTCATTCTTTGCTGCTTTTTAGGCTGTTGGCTAATATTCTCCGTGTATATTGTTTATGCTAGCTGATTTAGGCTCACCTATTTCTTTATGTTTGTAATTTGATTATTTTTTTCCTTTCTTGATAATTGCCCACTGGTGAAGGGCTAGAGAGATAAGGACATTAATTGTACAATTTCCTTTTTTTCCCCTAGATATTACTCTTTGTATTTTCAATGCTCTTTCTGTTTCTGTTACAAGTGTTTATGCTTGGAATAACAGGGCCGGCCTATCCACTAGGTGGCCGCCTAGGAAGGAAGACTTCTGTGAACGGCAGGCCAAGTGCTTCGGCACATATGGCCTGCAACCCCCTCCCCCATGCATCCAGCCATGCTGCCCTCTGCCTATGCTGAACTGCAATGCCACTCCCCTCCTCTGCTGCTGATTCTGGCAGCGGGCAGCTAGACTTGGTGGCTTCAGCACATGGCAGCAGAGGAAGCACAGCATGGCAGCAGGGGTAGCATGGCTCAGCATGGGGGGGAGGATGGCATGGTGCATGTGGGGGGGCAGTACGGCTGGGGCATCTGCCTAGCACAGCAGAAACCCTTGGGCCTACACTGCGGAAAGTATATCGTAAATTGATAATATTTCTTAAGTGCCTTCAAGTCAATACTGACTCCTGGCGACCCAGCAGCCTCTGGGTATTCTTGGCAAGATAATACTGGAAGTAGATTTCCAGGCCTTTCTTCCGAGTCAATGGAGAGTTAAGTGACTTCCCCAAGGCCACAAGGAGGGCTAGTGGGAATCAAACCAGATCTTTTTGGTTGTCGGCTATTGCTCTAAGCACTAGGCTACACTTGAGGAATATTTATATTGATAAATATAAAATAAAAAAAAAGAAAGAAAGTCAAGTCTGCCTCAAAGACTCATCTCTGTGAACAGGTGTTCCAAATTTCCAGGTAGCAGAGTTAGTGGTATACTGGTACTGGTCTCCATCCATCCTTGTCTTTCCCCTCTCCTCCCCCTCCCTTCCTTACCCTAGTCCTGTCCCTATCACCCCCTCCCCCACAATCAAATCCTCAGACTTAGGGGTATGTTTACTAAAGTGCGTTAAACGTGACTAACGCGCGTTACACGACGTTAACGACCGTAAGTGCCGTATAACGCGCGTACCAACGCGCTAACGACCATAAACGTGTTACTACGCGCGTTAAGCACAGATAACGACCGTAAAGTCCCGCGGCGCGTTAAAACAGCGCAGAAGGCGGAGAGTGGGCGGAGAGAAGGGGTCAATGGGCGGAGAGTGGGTGTGGAGAGGCAAACGCACTGATTTTCAGAGCTGAATTCCAACGCGAATGAAAACCTGTCGTTAAAGGCATTTAAAGGCAAGAGAAACCATTTCTGTCAGCAATGTACAGAAAAACCTGGGAAACCCACCAAACGTGAGCAGTGTGATACATGTGCACAGAACAGAATATCACATAAAACGTTAAAAATGGCCAGAAGAAACATGTTAAAAAGCATAATGCAGCTGTGCAACAGTGATAGCAATGGGCAAAAAGGAACAACAGTCCATGACAAGCACCAAATAAAAACGAAATGATGTGTGGAAGTGTCTACGCTCCGCAGACCCTTTCAAAGACCATCTCATTGTAATGGAGCTGTCCTGGGAGTGTTGTGTAATGTTGCACAATGATATAATTGTTGCACAGCTTGTTTAGGGGTGTGTGCCCCCTTTTATGAGTTCTTTTCAGAGGTTTATGTGCACCTTTGTCTGCATACAAGGTAAATGAGGCCACAGTAAACCTGTTGCAGAGCAGGGTTTCCGACTCGTCAGGCCGGTTCAACTAACTCAAGGGACTGCACTGTCTCTGTGGCCACAGTGTGGTGCAACTGACACAGCCAGTGCCTGTAAGACCAGAGGGTCACAGGTTCAAATCCCAGCTGGGGCTCCTGCCAACCCAGTACCCATAGTTTTCCCCCCAATAAACAGTGATAGTAAAGACACCCCTTTATTGCAGAGAACATACGCATGGCTTATATTTTACCACACCAAACACAGACACCAGAAACAGGCACATTACCTAAAGCTGAGTCCCGCAAATGCAATCCTGGAGGGCCCCACACCAGTCCGGCTTCATGCTGCCCCTAAGAAAGATGCCTGTGCTGCATATCTATGCACCGCCCCATGGTATGCAGATGTAGCTCATGCATATTTATGAGGGACAGCATGAAAACCGAATAGTGTTTGGAACAGCAGGACTGGAGTCGGGGAAACTCTGCTGTAAAGCAGCAGCCAACAGGGCCACACACCCACCCATAGGCCCCATTGGCCAATGCCTCCTGGAGAGGCAAGACATTGGGCCCTGCCTGTAACCCCCAATACTAGCAGTTGCATACCGTAGCAATGCCACCCTACACTTGTGTATATGGTACAGAGCTATCAAACGTTCCCTATGATAACTGGCAGATATCAATTCCTACGTTAAGCACAGTTCGCTCATTGAGCTCCACCATAACAATCATTCTGATGTCTGCGGTTTTTGCTGCAGGTCTGGACTCTGACAGTGTTCACCACCCTTGGGAGTTACCCCCCAACAGCCCTGTGTACCATATCCATGCCTGTACTATGCCCATTACTGGTGTGGTGGCTATGGCTGCTGCCCAACTCTAGAGTAGCACAATGCTGGCATAGGTGTGGGGGTGGCTGTCTGTCTATCCCAGGGGTGGGCACCTCCGGTCCTGGAGGGCCGCAGACCAGTCAGGTTGGCAGGATATCTCTAATGCATATATATCTCATGCATATTCATTAGAGATATCCCAAAAACCTGACTGGTCTGCGGCCCTCCAGGACCAGGTTTGCCCACCCTGGTCTATCCAGTGTTGTGGTGGCTGCAAACACCTTCCACAGTCCACGCTGCCAGCAATGTTGTCGGTATTGGGCTGTCAATGTGCATAATGAGGAGCAAGGTACCATGGGTATAGGCCGGACAGGGTGGCCTGGCCAGGGTGCATCTGCACAGGGTATAGGGCAGTGACAGGCACATTGTAGTGGCCAGCCACCACCTACCCAGACAGGGTGACCTCAGTATATCCTGCTGAGAGCTCACTCTCACCCTGACTGTGTAGTGACCACAGCATGGCTAGGCACTCCCATGGTGCTATCTAGTATTTCTCTCATGTGATAGATATGGGTTTCCTTTTGGGGCCCAGTCATGGATGTATCTGCTTGCTGTGTATGCTGGCATCCCAGTTCTGGGTGCAGGCAGCTCCACTGGGCACTAGCAGCCTGTGTGCAGCTGGTAGGTGATGTGATGGAGTGGCTTGCACTGGGGGAATATCAGATAGTGGTGGGGAGCAGCATACCATATCCAGGCCTAATGTCTGTTTGTGATTGTGTTATGGCTGTGTACAGAGCTGCATTGACTGCCCTGTGGGGTGTCTGCTCTGCAGCAGGACTAGGGTCAATGTTCCCCTCTACTGCCACCTTTGCAGGGAGGTAGAATGTGGATCTTTTGATGGGTGACCCTGTTTGCTGCCTGGGGGGGGGGTGCATTGGGCTACACCTGCCTGAAACAGACAGAGATGTCCAAGGTGGTCCTGCAGAAAGTACCTATCTCACACATTAGCACTGCTTTGAACCTGCACCATGGACTCTTTCAGCCATGGACGGTGCTGTGGACCTAGTGCTGGACGCCTCACTGCACCCTCAGGGTGAGCACAGTACCCGCACAATGTGACGGTGTGTAGCTACTCTGTGCCAGTACAACACACGGTCAGTACCTCCTATCAGGCGGAGGTGCTGTGGGGGTGCACATGGTCATTCCCCCTACCAGGCCGAGTTGCTGTGGGGGTGCATTCCCCATGGTGTGTATGTGTGGACAGCTGATTTGCATGTGCAGTGCATCATGGGGGTGACTGTCACATTCCAACCCTGTGAAACCGCAGCACCAGCTCACAGGCTCTGATAAACCATGGCCCATCACACGTACATCTGGTAGCAAGACACCCTACAGCAGGGGTGGGCAAACCTGGTCCTGGAGGGCCGCAGACCAGTCAGGTTTTCGGGATATCTCTAATGAATATGCATGAGATATATATGCATTAGAGATATCCTGCCAACCTGACTGGTTTGTGGCCCTCCAGGGTTGGATCTGGAGACCCCTGCCTTACACCTCTGTCATTTAAGATTGTGAGTGGACAAGGTGCAGTTGTCCAAGACATCAAAAAGGTTAGATAGAATTTGTCACAGTCCTCCTCACTTCTCACCACCACCAAAAAATTGTCTATTAGACAACTTTTTGGTGGTGGTGAGAATCGAGGAGGAATGTGACACATTCTATATACCCTTTCGATGTCTAGGACATCTGTACCTTGCCCACTCACGATCTTAATGGACAGAGGTGTAAGGCAGGGGTCTCCAATCCAGCCCTGGAGGGCCACAAACCAGTCAGGTTGGCAGGATATCTCTAATGCATATATATCTCATGCATGTTCATTAGGGATATCCCGAAAACCTGACTGGTCTGCGGCCCTCCAGGACCGGAGGTGCCCACCCCTGCCCTACAGAGTCTGTAATATAGAAAATGCCCACACTGGTAAAACCACACGCACCCACGCACGATTCTACGCACGGCGTTACGCACGTACCAACGTACGCGGCTAGGCACACATACGCAATGTACAGAAAAACAAGCCCCCTCATTCCCTCTGTAATGTACAGGCTAATGCCTGGGACAGCCGTCTGCATTAGACACACTGGGTACTCGAACCCATGCTGCCTGTAACAGCGGTCAATACCGTAACCATTGTGCTACAGCTCTGTATCAGTCATGTATGTATGCTAGCACCCCTACAACACATACAAGACATATACATGCCCCCACACTCACTATATAATGTGTGGGTGTGTTTGCTTGCACCCCATAAGGAAATGGAACATATACATGCCCCCTCACTCACTATATAATGTGTGGGTGTGTTTGCTTGCACCCCTACAAAACAGATGCAACATATACATGCCCCCTCACTCACTATATGATGTGTGGGTGTGTTTGCTTGCACCCCTGCAAAACAGACACATCATATACATGCCCCCTCACTCATTATATAATGTGTGGGTGTGTTTGCTTGCACCCCTACAAAACAGACGCAACATATACATGCCCCCTCACTCACTATATGATGTGTGGGTGTGTTTGCTTGCACCCCTACAAAACAGACGCAACATATACATGCCCCCTCACTCACTATATGATGTGTGGGTGTGTTTGCTTGCACCCCTGCAAAACAGACACATCATATACATGCTCCCTCACTCACTATAATGTGTGTGTGTGTTTGCTTGCACCCCTACAAAAAATAGACCATATACATGCCCCCTCACTCACTGTATCATGTACAGGATGCTGCATCAGCCAGCCTTCTGCATCTGGCACCCTGGGGACTCGAACCCATTATGCCTGTATCAGCAGTCACTGCAGTAACCATTGTGCTACAGCTCTGTATCGGTCATGTATGTCTGGGTGGCTTCTTATGCTTAACGCGCGGTGACCTGCTAACGCGCCCTGTATCGCTCGTTAATTTTGTAACGCGTGGTAGGTGTTCCGCTGTCCCGCCCATCTCCTTATTTAGGGGTTTGTTTTCTTAACGCGGATCCTAATGCGAACTGCACTAACGCGATTTAGTAAACATACCCCTTAGACTTATTTTTCACTTTCCTTTTTTAAAAAAAGCGCCATTCTTTTTCTAACCCCATGTACCATTTTCATTGCAAACCACTTTGTTTCATAATTGCAGTATATCAAAATAAATAAATTATTCCTGGCTTAAGAATGGTTTATCTTTTTGTGAGGTTGCTCGCTATTAAGATTAAGTCACTTTTCTCTGGACGACTTCAAAAGAAAATTTTTTCCTTGACTTTCAGCATATCCCCAAACACTTTCGTCAGCTTGCAAAGCTGTTTATTTGTTCACAACATAGAAACAGAGAAGTGCTAGTGAAATAATGTGAGGGTTTAATTAGTACCTCGAAGCATATCCTTTTGGCTATACCCATAGCACCTCTCAAGAAATGTCATTAGTGAGAAAATAATTTAAAAGTAGCATGTTGGTTGAAGAAAACATCCTTTGATATTTAAAGATAAAGAGTTCAGTGTTCTTTGTTGTCACACAAAATTTTGCTTTGTTATTCCAGAAACTCTCAGGCTGTTTACCTGGGCCTCAGCTATATTGATTTAAATTCTGAGTAGTGATTATACCAATCTACAACATTGACCTGATATTAATAGATAGTTGGACACCAAAACAATTTCAGGCAAGCCCATTCATAGGCATTGGAAAGGAGTGGGCTACCCGGGTCATGGTCCCACCAAAACTTTGATGCTGAGATCACAACCTTCCCCTGCTTCTGCTTGCACAGATCCAGTCTCCTATGGGCTGAAATAGGGGAAGACCGCAACCCAGTGGGTAGCAGGCTGCCCACAGAATCCCATCACCTGAGTGCAGAAGACCACTGCAATTGACGGCCTTCCCTTCCTGTCTGTCCATGGGAGATTTGATCCCCACAGGCAGACATGAGGAGAAGGCTGGCAATCGCAGCCTCATGTGATTTGGTAGGCCTAGTACAGAGCTTGGCCCTGCCAAAGCAGATGATCCACTGCCCGTGATCCCATCAGAAAGAAAAGCATTGCCTATAGTCTTCCATCACTTTGCAAGAGATGTCAGCTTCAACTACTACATTTATAAGATATGCAAGCCAATATTTAACAAAGGGTCTTGGGAATAATTGGAAACATTTGATCTGAATGTTTCAAATTATTCCTATATTCAGTGGCACTATAGGTATAGCTAGTGCTGCCAAACATGTACGAACAGATTACACATATAAGTATGCGTATATATATGCATAAGAACATAAGATATGCCATACTGGGTCAGACCAAGGTCCATCAAACCCAGTGTCCTGTTTCCAAGAGTAGCCAATCCAGGTCACAAGTATCTAGCAGTTTCCCCAAAGGACACAGGTTCCACAATGCTTGTATTATGGCAAGCAGTGGATTTAGTGTAGAAACACTGATCACATCACTTATGG
Source organism: Ichthyophis bannanicus (assembly GCA_033557465.1). NCBI lineage: Eukaryota > Metazoa > Chordata > Amphibia > Gymnophiona > Ichthyophiidae > Ichthyophis > Ichthyophis bannanicus. The sequence goes on along the minus strand of CM066041.1, from coordinate 57,669,876 downwards.
ACACCCTGGTTACAGGCCAGAGATAATATACTACATGGCTTTTGTCATATACTGTTTAGATATTACCCGCTGCGTTTGACTCTGTTAACCACAACACTCTGCTACAGAGACTCCAAGATACCGGAATAAATGGTACAGTACTAGACTGGTTTTTCTCCTACTTGTCTCATTGTAAACAGCAAGTGAGAATCAAAAACAAACAGTCTAAACTTTTTATTCAATGCCAGCGTGTTCCACAAGGCTCAGCCCTCTCCACACTGTTATTAATATATATATCCAACCAATATGTAACATTATAAAACAACACAGCATCCACTACAGAAAATACACAGATGATATAATGATTTTCACCCACATTAACATCAATAATCCGGATTACTCACAATTCACAGCATGCCTTGAATCAATATCAAAGTGGCTCAAAGGACAGAATCTCTCCATAAACTTTAAAAAACCTGAATTGATGCACATTACCAGAAACACTAAATTCTCTCCACCAGACTCACTCAAGAACCTAGACTACACTCGAACCAACAAAAAAGAGGTCAAATACGTTGGAGACTATCAACTCACCTTCCAACCTCAGATAAAGAAGGCAATCAAATCAGCATACTACAAACTTAAACCACTCCTAACAGACTATGGGGTATGTTTACTAAACCGGGCTAACGGTTAACCCGGGCTATCTGCAACTAGGTCCCATTGAATAATATGGGACCTAGTGGCAGATAGCCCGGGTTAACCATTAGCCTGGTTTAGTAAACATACCCCTATGACTTCAGAACAATATGCCAAGCCATAGTAACTCCCATAATAGATTATTGCAATGTAATCTATCATGGCCTACCTAAGAAAACAATGCTCCCTTTGCAACTGGTACAGAACATCACTGCACGAATCATTACTGGAACAGCAAAATACAGTCACATAACCCCAACTCTCAACCAACTACACTGGCTTCCCATCACTGTCCGTTCTAAATACAAGAACATAATAACAATCTTCAAAATACTAAACAACCTATCTCCAATGACACTTCAACCATTGAACAGGAAAGCACGTCCAACTAGAACAAGAAGAGGTGATGACCCCAACATCCTGGCAATTCCACCAAGCTTCAAAACAGCAAAGCAATCCATTTGCACTAGAGCCTTCTCTTTGTATGCTCCCCAGCTGTGGAATGACCTACCCACTTCAAGATGCACAATCAAAGATTTATTGGACTTCAGAAAAGTCTTAAAGACCCATTTCTTCTTTGAATACTATGGCCCCAGCTAGAAGAAAATGCCACATAGCAATAATACAACTGTACATAACAGATAACTGTGAAATGTTCTAGTACCACATCAATCCACAACGTCTCTGTATATAGTTAGCATTTGTTAAATGTATACTTAACCCTTATAATCCTCCAAGGGGTATGTTTACTAAAGTCTCCTAATGTGCACGGTGCGGTAGTCTGCAGGATGCCATATAAGGAGTGGGCGTGTCAGTCTTAAAAAAGCAAACCGGGATTAATCGTGCACTAATTTGCGCTGAGCGCTAATGTGCACCGTGCACAGTAGCGCATGAGAAACGCGCTCAGGAAGCATAAGCAGGCGCGCTGATGTGCAAGTAGAGGAACAGAGCCACAGTACAATGGTTAAGACACTGACTGATGGTGCAGGGATCATGGGTTTAATCCCCCACTGTGCCCAATGAATAAGGCTGCCTGAGGCACTACCTTGTATGTGTAATATTGCATTATGAGGCATTTTAATTTTATTTTAATTACTGCTGCTAGCAAACGCACTCTCAAAGCACTGTAACATAAGGTGCTGCATAAGGCACCCCAGAGGGCACATTTTAAAGTGCACTGTCCGCTACGGCACCCTACAATGTTGCTGAAAGGGTGGCCTATAGGGTGCCATATAGGGTGCCCTAGGAGGCACAGCAAGGTCATAGCACTGTGTTTGATGGCAGCACTGTGCATGTAAACGCATGGAAATCTTAAGTAGGTGCGCTGACATGCAAAGAGGAACAGCAGTGTAGCACAATGGTTAAGGAACTGACTGATGATACAGGGGTCATGAGTTTGATCCCCAATGTGCCTAATATGTAAGGCTAGCTAAGCCATCACCTTTGACATGTAAGTATTGTTTCTTGCAGCACTTTATTTGTATTTTAGTAATTGCTGCCAGCAAACACACCCTCACGTGCTGTAACTGAGGGTGCCGCATAAGGCACCCTATAAGGCACTCCATAGGGCACATTATAAAGTGCACTGTCCACCATGGCACCCTATAATGTCCCCTATAGGGCACCCTATAAGTCGCTCCACAGGATAACGTATAGTGCACCTTATATTTAATTTAATTAATTTAATTAACAGTTTCTTATATACCGCATCTTCCCAAGATCAAATGCGGTTTACATAGAACAAGGTAACATAACAGACAGGTGTCTGTTTTTACAGTGAACATCTTAGAACCATAACAACTATATATGGATGGTAACCATAAGATGCCCTATAGGGTGCCCTATAAAGCGCCCTCTGAGGCACCTTATGAGTACAGTACGCTGAGGGTGTTTTTGCTGGCAGCAATAATGTACATTAAAAAGAGATAATGCTTTGGGCAGCCCTATCAAATAACCCTACTGTGGGTTTGAACCCATGACCTCTGGTTCCACAGGCAGTGAGGTAACCAGTGGGCTACAGCTCTATAGCTGCTAGCAAGCCCCTGGCTGGCTGCAGAGGGACTGCACGTCACCACACAGACAGTCTGCTGTGGTCATCAGGATAGGGTTAGCCCACCCGTACCCATGATGCACTGCACATGCAAATCAGCTGTCTACAGATGAACACAAGATGGGGTATGCACCCCCACAGCACCTCGGCCTGGTAGGGGGAACTGACCATGTGTGTTACTGGCACAGAGTAGCTATACACCGTCACATAGTGCGGGTACTGTGCTCACCCTGAGGGTGCGGTGGGGCGCCCAGCACCAGGTCCACAGCACCTTCCATGGCAGAAATAGGCCATGCTGCAGGTCCCCAGCAGTGCTAATGTGTGAGATAGGTAGTTTCTGCAGACACACCTTGGATATATCTTTATGTCTCAGTCAGGTGTAGCCCCTATGGACCCCTAGGAGGATTATGTAACACCACCCTTCTCCTCCAGGGCTGAGGGTGGTAAACAGGGTCTCCCATAAACAGATCCAAATTCTACCTCCCTGCTAAGGTGGCAGTAGAGGGGACCATCAACCCCAGTCCTGCTGGGGAAGAGACACCTACAAGGCAGTCAATGCAGCTCTGTACACATCCATAACACAATAGCAGACAGACATTAGGCCTGGATATGCTAAGCTGCACCCCACCACTATCTGATATTTTCCTGCAGCAAACCTTCAGCCACTGCACCCTGCAAGGCACTCCATCAAGACACATACCAGCTGCAGACAGTCTGCTAGCTAGTACATAGTGCATGGTCCTGGTGGAAATGCATGCACCCAGAACTGGGATGTCAGCATACACAACAAGCAGATAAGTCAGTGACTGGGCCCCAAAAGGAAACCCATAAATATCACATGAAAGAAATACTACATACCACTATGGGGGTGCCTAGCCATGCTGTGGTCACTGCACAGTCAGGGTGAGAGTGATCTCCCAGCAGGACATGCTGTGGTCACCCTGTCTGTGTAGGTGGTGGCCGGGCACCACAATGTCCCAGCCAGTGCCCTATGTCCTGTGCAGATGCATCCTGGCCAGGCCACCCTGTCCGGGCTATACCCATGGTACCTTGCTCCTCATTATGCACATTGGCAGGCCAATACTGGCAACAGTGCTGGCAGTGTGGGCTGTGGAGGGTGTTTGCAGCCACCACACACTGGATAGACAGACACACACTCCCACACCTATGCCAGCATTGTGCTACTATAGAGGAGTTTAGCAGCCCTGGCCACCACACCAGTCCTGGGCACAGTGCAGGCATGGATATGGTACGCAATACTGTTGGGGGTCACTCCCCAGGGTGGTAAACACTGTCAAGACCAGACCTGAAGCACACTCCACAGACATCAGAAAGGTTGTTATGATGGAGCTCAATCAGCAAACTGTGCTTAACGTAGGAATTGCTATCTGCCAGTAATCATAGCAAACGTTTGATAGCTGTGTACCGTATTCCCAGGTGTAGGATGGCATTACTAAGGTATACAAGTGCTAGTATTGGGAGATGCACGCAGGGCCCAATGTCCTGCCTCTCCAGGAGGCATTGGCTAATGGAGCCTGTGGGTGTGGGTGTGTCTGCCCCTGTTGGCTGCTGCTTTACGGCAGACATTCCCAACTCCAGTCCTGGTGTGCCAAACACTGTTCAGGTTTCATGCTGTCCCTCATGAATATGCATGAGATACATCTGCATATCATGGGGGTGGTGCATAGATATGCAGCACAGGCATCCTTATTAGAGGTAGCATGGAACCTGAATGGTGTTTGGCCCTCCAGGACTGCATTTGGGAGACTCTGCTCTAGGTAATGCGCCTGTTTATGGTGTCTTTGCTCTGTAGGGTAAAATGTAGGTGTTTTGGGCATGTTTACGTCATCTGCAATAAACATTCTGTCTGTATTAGCACGTTGTATTAGTGGGTAAAATATGGGGACTGGGTTGGCAGGCACCATAGCTGGGACTTGAACCTGTGACCTTCTGCCTCCAAACACACCACCGCGTTGCCACAGGGACAGTGCATTCCCTGATGATACCATGACTGTTTGTCCGGCAAGGCCTGTCTGTTGCAGTGCATGGCACCCACCTACACAGGGCTAGGCCATGGTCGGCTCTGGGCAGATGCACGACCCCCTCCACCACCAGTACCCCTCTGCCATCATGCTGACATGCCCTTCTGCTGGCGGTGCTGGTGGTGTGCAGTCTCAAGCCATCCAGTGTGCAGGTAGGCGGCTGCCTATGGTGCATGTTCTGGGGTAGGGGTGCCTGCATAGGCGTCCATGCTTCCCCCCCAACACCGCCTGCCAATGTTCTGTGCCCTTGGGGGTACCTGCTGGGTACTATCCCCTGTGACACTGTGATAGACACTCTCGTGCCCATGTTGGGCCCTCATCAGTTGCTGTCTGGCTGCTGGTCAGTTTCAGCATTCCTAAGTGCCATCTAGGCATCTGCCTAGTCCGCACTGTGCCCCAGCTGCACCACAGCATGTGCCGCCTGCAGCCCTCTGTATCCCATTTCCAAGCATCTGTCCAGTTTGCCGTTCCGACATGCCCGCCCTGCTGTTGCCGCACATGTGCACGCCATAGGAAAACCTGTCTGATGGAGAGGGAAACCCTGATCAGTGCTATTTCACTGTGGGATCATTCACCTTGTATGGGGACGGAGCGTAGACCCTTCCAAAATTCATATTTATTTTTTGGGGCTTTCTTGGGAGTGTTTTTTGACGTTTCCCATTACAATCACTATTGCCCAGCTTGATTATAATTTTTTTTTATTTTGTTGGGGTCCTTTTCAATGTTTATTTGTACTTTTGTTCTCTGCACATGTATCACACTTATCACTTTTTTGTAGGTTTCCCTGGTTTTGCTGTACATTGCTGACAGAAATGGTTTCTCTTCCCTTTAAATCGGCTCTAACTTGAGGTTTTCACTTGCGTTATTTTTAGCCTCGAATTTCACCTCGCTAGTGTGCGGGGACCCTCTCCCCTCCCACTCTCCACCCATTGACCCCTTCTCTCCACCCCTGGGGAGCCTTCCTCCGCCCTCCGGTAGCCTTTCCCCGCCTTCAGCGCTCGTGTGCGCCGCTGCGCCCATGAGTGCGCACTAAAGCGCATTTTGGCCCCGTAAAGCATCATTAGCGTGCTCTAAGGTACCTTAGCGCGTGCTCATGTGCGCCGCGCACGTTAAGAAGGTTTAGTAAACATACTCCCAAGTTTTAATTCCCTGTTCTATGTAAAAGCTTGTTGCTCTATTTGTTCCATGTAAACCGCTTTGAACTAATTATAAGGCAGTATAGAAAACCTGTTAAATAAATAACTTTCCCGGGTCCCCTTTAATAATGGTTTTGGACTTTTCCTCCAGGAACTTTTCCAAACCTTTTTTTAAAACCAGCTACACTAACAGCTTTTTACTACATCCTCCGGTAACAAGTCCCAGAGCTTGATTACACATTGAGTAAAAAATATTTTCTCTTATTAGTCTTAAATGGGCTATATTGTAAGTGTGGAATACAGTTGGTCTGAAATTGAACATGACAAATCTGTAAACTATCATTAAAATCATCTATAATACCTGAAGCATTGAGAATGGCCAATGTAATGCTAATTTTTAAAAAGGGTTCGATGGGTGATTTGGGAAACTACAGACTATTGAGCTTGAGGTCCGTACCAGGAAAAATGGTAGAAACCATTATAAAGAAAAAAATTACTGAAAGGTCATGGCATAATGGGAAACAGCCAACATGGCTTTTGTTAAGGAAGGTCTTGTCTTACTAATCTGCTATATGTTTTGAAGATGTGAATAAAAGGTGAGTCAGTGGATATAGTGTATCTGGATTTTCAGAAAGCCTTTGACAAGGTCCCACATGAGAGACTCTTGGCGAAATTAAAAAGTCATGGGATAGGAGGCAGTGTACTACTGTGGATCAGGAAGTGGTTAAAAAATAAAAAGCACAGAGTAGGGCTGAATGGCCAATTTTCCAAATGGAGAAAAGGTGAATAGTGGGAGTACCCCAGGGTTCTGTGCTGGCTCTGCTGCTTTTTAACATATTAGTAAATTGCCTGGAAATGGGAATAATGAGTGAGGTAGTCAAATCTGCAGATGACACAAAAATTATTCAAAGTTATTAGAACCCAAGAGGATTGTGATAAATTGGAAGACTGGATGTTCAAATGGCAGATGAACTTTAATGTGGAGAAGTGCAAATTTATGCACCTAGGAAAGAACAACCCAAACCATGGTTACTCAATGCAAGGTTCCATACTAGGAAGCATCACCCAGGAAAAATATTTAGGTGTCATCATGGAACCCGTTGAAACCCTCCGCCCAGTGTGCAGTGGTGGTCAAGAAAGCAAATAGAATGCTAGGAATCATAAGGAAAGGAATGGAAAATAAAACAAAGGATATTATAATGCCTCTGTATCTTTCCATGATGGGATCGCACCTTGAATATTGTGTGCAATTCTGGTCACCATATCTTAAAAAAGATATAGCGTTATTAAAAAAAGGAACAGAGAAGAGCCACAAAAATGGCAAAGGGGATGGAAGGATACCCCTCTGAGGAGATGTTAAAAAGGTTAGGGCTCTTCAACCTGGAAAAGAGATAGCTGAGGGGCGATATGATAGAGGTCTATAAATTAATGAATGGAATGGAACGGGTAAATGTAGATCGATTCTTTTATGCCATCAAAAAAGTAGAAAGGCCAGGAGACATGCAATGAAGCTACAGTGTAACCCTTTAAGACTAATAAGAGAAAATATTTTTTCACTCAATGCATAATCAAACTCTAGAGTTCATTACCTGATATTGTAGTAAAGGTTGTTAGTGTGGCTGGGTTTAAAAAAGGCTTGGACAAGTTCCTGGAGGAAAGGTCCATAAACCATTACTAAGGAGGACCTGGGTAATCCTTTGCTTGCTGGAATACAAGCATTATGTAACCTGTGTGTCTTTTTTTGGGAAATTGCTAGGTACTTGTGACCTGGATTCATTACTGTTGGAAACAGGATCCTGAGCTTGATGGACCTTGGTTTGACCCAGTATGGCATTTATGTTCTTTTGTTCTTAGAAGCTCAAGTGACAAGATTTCAACTTTCATACTTTGAATATATCATGCGAAGAGAGAGATCACTAAAGAAAGACATCATGCTTGGCAGGGTAGAAGGTCAACACAAAAGAGGAAGGTCAGCAATGAGATGGATTGATACAATTACAGCAGTTATGGGTGCCACTCTGTTAACAATGAACTGCCTGACTGAAGACCGAACACAGTTTAGGACAACTATACAGAGGATCTCTATGAGTTGACACCGACTCGACAGCACTTAACAACAACAACATACATATACATAGAGTATCCAAATATCAGGGTTTTATGTATAAGCTATGAGGGTCATTTTAGAAGTTCTATTCACGATTTTGATGTCTGAAAATGGGCAATCAAAAAGTAGTCCTGGAGTCATTTTAGAAAGCCCAAAGATACATATGTAGGAATCATCATGTCCAAATCGACCCTGGGTGTATCTGAGGGTGTGGCAGAGGTGGGTCCATAAAGATACACGTGTAAACATAGAAACACAGAAACATGGGGGCGGAGCCTGATGTCCAGCGGGTAAGACGCTTCGCGCTGAAGCTCCCGAGAGGCCTACTCAGAATCCTGACTTAATACCTATACAAACTTAATATTTTGCTCCGAGCTTACCGGGGTACCTCGGGGGGGATGGCGGCCCATAAACCAGCGCGCTTGGACTTCGGGTCTCCTTCTTCTTCACACGGAAAACGCTCCAAAACAGAGGTGTCTTCCCCACAGAAGATGGTTCCACTTCGTGAAAACCCCGAAATGCACCTGGAGATTTTAGAGGAAATACGCGGCGTGAAGGAACTGGTGCAGTCCAACGGAGAAGCGCTTCGAGCCATGCGAGAAGACTTCGGAGTGCTCCAGGACCGACTTGAAAGTCTTTCAATTACGGCAGGACAACATGGCGGGGGTCCTCGACTCGCACGCGGTGCGCTTGGGCAAACTGGACAAGGCTGAGCGCCAGATACAGAATCTTCAAAAGGAGTTAGAAGATAGCAATAATCGAGCCCGTCGCAACAATGTGAGGCTCATTGGAATACCGGAGGGGGTGGAAGCAGGAGATATAGAGAATTTCCTGCTCAAAACTCTTCCCTCCTTGCTGAAGATCACTTTTCATAGAGATCTGGAAATCGATCGAGCACACCGTGTTCCTACCCACATGGCGCTCAAACCGAACGACCCCCCGGCCTATTATCTTTCGATTACTACGATATCAACAAGTGGAACAAATTTTAAATGCTGCCCGGGCGAATCATCATCTGGAATTTGAAGGTCATAGTCTCCTTCTTCCCTGATTTGGCAAAGCCCACCGTTGACCGTCGGAAGAGACTCCTTGCTTTTCGCCCTCGACTTCAACAACTACAGGCTCGCTTTGGCCTGTTATATCCAGCGAAGCTCCGAGTGACTCTCCACAACCAAACTAGGACATTCGAAGATCCTGATCTACTATCAACATTTTTAGACTCCAACGAAGCAGAGCAGATGCGCTAATCCAACAACTTGGACTTATTATCTGCCGGCTCTGTCCGCCATTTTGAAGGGCCCGACGCGGCGGTCATAGCCAAGCACAGAGACTACCTGGACTTTCTTTCTTTCTCTATATGACTTTTTTTTTGGTCTCCTATCCCTCCATGATGTGTGCCTCTGTCGGATTCGGAGCACGCACAGTTATACAGGTTATATGTTTTTTCAATTTCGGCGCCTTCTCTGGGGTTTTCTCCCCGCAGACACATGGTCGCCAATAATTTCTGGGGTTCTGCTTCTTCTCTACCTCTACGCTGTTTTTCTTTTTTAATGTGGGGCGCTTCATTGTATTACATTAGCTTATTTTCTTTCATGTCATGTGTACAGCCAGATACAGTTAATATGAGGGACATTGTGAAATTATGTGCGCTATCATGTTCAGAATTTTTAACCTTTCTGAATGGCCTTATGTAAGATCTTATCACTTAACGTAAAAGGCATCAATAGTCCAATCAAAAGAAAGAAAATCCTTAGCTATCTTAGCCATGAGCATGCTGATTTAGTGTTTCTTCAGGAAACGCATCTAAACTCTGCTGAAACACTGAAACTCAATGCTAAGCCTTACATGGTGGCTGCCTATTCTCCCGCCGTTTCCAAACGGTGTGGGGTAGCCATTCTGGTTAAGAAGTCTTTGCAAGCTACTGTAAGGATACTAGCTCTGATAAGGAGGGTAGATGGGCCCGTGCACACCTTAAGGTTGGAGATAGTGAATTCACGTGTATTTGTATTTATGCCCCGAATGTGGACAACCCTGCTTACTATGCAAGTATTGCGCAGTTGGCACAGGCCTCTGCCAATACTCCATTAATACTTGGTGGCGATTTCAATCAAGTGTTAGACCCTTTGATAGATAGACAACCGCCTAGAACGAGTAGTCCACCCAAGAGTCTTGCTACCCTTACAGCTCTGATGCAAGATCTTGCGCTAGTAGATATATGGAGGCTGCTTCACCCCTCCGACTTAGAGTTCACCTTTTTTCTGCCCCCCATCACTCACAATCTAGAATAGATTTCTTTCTCATTTCCAAAGCACTGATTTCTCAAGTGGACACGGCTAGGACTCATCCTCTCCATATTTCAGATCATGCTGCCATATCTTTATCATTACATGTCACTACGCGAGACGAGTCTCCCCGAGCTAGGTTATTTGATAGATCCCTACTAAGATCAAAAAGATTTTCAGGTTGGATATAAGGCCGCTATCCAAGATTATTTACATTTTAACTCACCCCATGACACAGCGAGCTGGGCTTGGTGGGAGGGTTTTAAGGCATCTATCCGTGCAACTATAACCAGCTATCAAATTCGGCAGGGGAAACAAAGAAAGCAACACTTACTGATTCTAGAGCAACAGATACAAGCTGGGGAGCGTCTCCTCATGTCCCGTACTGACCCATGTATTTTACTCCGTTTACAACGCTTGCGTTTTCAATACAATCAGCTTTTGTATACTGCTGCTGCTAAAAATATTGGAATCACAACAAGGGATATATTACCGGGAAAATAACCGTGCTGGCAAATTGTAAGCAAATGCCCTGAAAGTTCAAAAAGAAGCCAATCGTGTTACCGCTCTCATTAATCCGTCGGGGGGGAGCTTGGACACTAAAGATACAGAAAACTTAGAACTCTTTCGTGATTTTTATACTCGGCTTTATCAATCTGAATGTGATTTTGAGCCAGAAGTATTTGAACGCTTACTTTCAGGGGTACAAAGACCGACCCTATCTGACGAAGATAGAGAGGCCATGGACAAACCATTCACTTTATCAGAAATTCATTCTGCTATCAAGAAATGTGCCACAGGTCGAGCTGCAGGCCCAGACGGTCTCCCTGCTGAATTCTACAAAACCTTTAACGCTGACTTAGCTCCAGTTTGAAACTTTATTTTTCTGCTCTGGCCGAGGAAGGGATCTCCTTCTGGGTCCTTTTCAATGGCAAATGTAGTGGTTTTTGATAAGGAGGGGAGAGACCCGCAACTAACAGCTAATTATCGTCCAATTTCCCTCCTAAACGCGGACTATAAAATATTTGCCACCATTCTCTCCACCAGGCTCTCTGATAGGATGTCTACCTTAATACACCCAGATCAATGCGGTTTCATTCCCGGTAGATCAACTGCTGACAATGCTCGGACTCTATGTCATGTACTGACTGCCGCAGTTAATCTTGATCGCCCATTTGTTGGCCTCTCACTTGATGCTGAGAAGGCCTTTGATCGCTTAGAATGGCCCTTCCTGTTTGCAGCCCTCCGCTGGTACGGATTCGGAGAAGGTTTTCTCCGCTGGTCTCCGCACCATGTATGCACAGCCTACAGCCAGTATCTGTGCTAATGCTTTAAAGTCTCAGCCATTTCCCCTTCAAACGCGGTACTCGCCAGGGATGCCCACTGTCTCCACTTCTTTTCGATCTTGCACTCGAACCCTTAGCTTTACTAATCCGGCAATCGGAGGAGATTCATGGAGTCCCCTTCTCTCATAGGGAAATCAAAATTTCAGCATATGCTGATGACCTTATGCTCTTTGTCTCTATAGACTCAGTGCCGGCTGTTCTAGAGCAAATTGGTAAATATTCACAACTCTCCGGTTATAAGATAAATTGGACCAAGTCGGTAGCCTTTCCACTAAATCCTCTGCTTCATCAGGCAGATATGCAACCCTTTCCCTTTTTATGGCAACCTCGCATGGTCAAATACCTTGGGGTTCACTACTGCTCTCCTTTGGAAGACACTATCTCTTTATTGCCATAGACTTAACCTCTAAAGTCCGGGCGCTTACTCACCGTTGGACTCCTTTAACACTTACCTGGTGGGGTCGCCTAGAAACCATAAAAATGATGATTGTTCCGAAAGTGAATTATATTTTAGAAATGTTGCCCTGTCTCCTACCTCGACGTACATATAAAGATATAGAGGCCTTCTGACTAGATACCTATGGCAAAACAAGACACCTAGGATAGCTGAAACATAAGCTGCAAGCAGATAAGGAAAATGGGGGTGTCAGATTCCCTGATTTCCTGAAATACCATCAATCTTTTCTTCTCAACCATGGCGCTCGTTGGCTTGTAGATCTAGCAACGAGTAGACCTGTGTGGCTAGACATAGAGGAGGACCTTTGCAAACCGATTCCTCTTACTTTTCTCCCTGGTATGACTCTCCCATCAGACTCCCACTATCCACCAATGCTTTTAGACACTTTAGGTGCCTTTAATACTCTTATGCAATCTCTAGACTCCCGACTCTGTCCGTTAGACAGGCCTCCCGCTTTGGTACAATACTCGATTTCAAATACAAAATAAACCGATGGCGTGGAGCCCTGGTACCACTAGGGGCATTTGGATTCCTAACCAGTTGTTCCATGATGGTCGCTGGAAAACTTTCAGCGAATTGCAAATTGAATTTGGTCTCCCAGCAAAACACTACTTTCAGTTGGTGCAACTTCAGCATTGTCTTCGGAGTGCTAAGGTGCTCCCGCCATCGGAATCCCCTACACAAGGATTGTCGGAGACTATCCGATCTATCGGGAGTTCACCGGGTGTAGCATCTAACTTTTACAAAACCTTATGTAATGCTATAATTAGAGGTACCCCTATAGCACAGAAAGCATGGGAGCGAGAATTGCATGTAACTTTGACCCCGGAGCAATGGAGCCTTGTCTGGAGTAGAGTGACACGGGTTTCCCGATCCGCCTCACTCACTCAGCACTCTTCTTTCTAGCCCACCGGTGTTTCTACACTCCTGACAGATTAGCCAAATGGAACACCACTCAGGGCAATAGCTGTTGGACATGCCATGCGGCCATTGGTTCACTACCTCATGTTATGTATGAATGTCCCGCACTACAGTATTACTGGCGTCGGGTCTGGGGTCGTATCCAATCTATTTTGCACTTTCAAGAGCCCCTTTCTTGGAGGATAGTGGGACTCCGCTCAGCTGCGGGGATCCCCTCTCTTCCAAAAACGGCTTACTTCCTTTTGGACTTTATGCTAGGCATCGCTATTTCCCTAATACGAAATACTGGAAAAATAGCTCCCATCTGAGCCCCAATGAATGGTGGAATCATGTCTGTCTCTACAGTAAATATGAACAAATACCTCGTATGTTTGCTTCTTCCGTTCAGACTCCTCATCATCTGTCTAAATGGAAGATGCTCAATGACTATGTTCACACTGCTAAATGCTCTCATCTGACTGTTTAAATTTGTATAAATCTCTGTCCCATGATCATTCTGTATCGCAGATACTCTTTTGTTCGTTTTGATGTACAATCACTGTTGTTTGGAAGCGCTCACATGCTGATATTATCGGCTAGAGAAGAAGCATGGGGGTGGGGGGTAATAGGGTTTGCTTTTCCTTATTGTATACTTGTTTTGTCTCCTTTGGTGTGTTGTTTCTTTTGTTTGTTGCAAAATGAAAATAAAAGTTTAAAAAAAAAAAAAAGAAACACAGAAACATGATGGCAGATAAGGACCATACGGCCTAACTAGTCTGCCCTTCCATATGAACTACTACTAAGCTCTAGAGCCATTTTTCCTTTAGAGATCCTCTGTGTTTGTCCCGTGCTTTCCTGAATTCAGATACAATTTTTTTTTCTCTATCACCTCCACTGGGAGACTATTCCACACCTCTACCACTCTTTCCATAAAGAAATATTTCTGCAAATTATTCCTAAGTCTGTCTCCTTTTACCTTCATCCTATGCCCTCTCATTGCAGAGCTTTCTTCCATTTGAAAGAGGCTCTCCTCCTGTGCATTTATGCCAGGAAGGTATTTAAACGTCTATTATATCTCCCCTCTTCTGTCTTTCTTCCACAGTGCAAAATCAAACACTACCATGCATGCTACAAATCAATCAAATGCATCATAATATAGGTAGCATCCAATTATATTTGCTTACGAAATGCTCTTCAATCCTAGCCAGTCAGCATATGGAGCTCAATCTTTTAATCTCATCACAAGTTTTATAACAAAATTGACTTATGTGGTGCCACTCAAATTTGTTATCGTTGTTCCCACATGCCAAATTTGATCAGAAGACTTTTCTTTTTCTTTCCTTTTATCTTCCATAAATTTCTTAATCCAACTTAGTGATAATAATTGACTATTTTTCACTTATCTTTTTTCAGTTGCTAATCTTCATACAATCAACTATAGTGGTTAATAGCTCCTTGGGTTTATATATTGGCCATACTCCACTCTGACCCCGGCTGGTGGTTTCACCATCATTATTTGGTTTCCTTAGGGACTTCCTTCTATTAAAAGAGCATCATAATCTGCAAAAACATTCCATGTAGTCAAAAGAGTACTTGTAACTATATGTCTTTTTCATCCTCTACAAACCTGGAGGTAACATCAACTCTCACCACTCTACTCTCATGACAGTGCTTCATCCAAAATGCCATGCCTGCATACTGATTTTAAACAGAGACCCACCAATCAGCGGGTTTAGAAAAACAACTGCCATTCAATCTGATTAGTCAGACTAAGGGGACGCATTGTGTGCCAATTGAAAATTTCTCTCTGTTCACGTTGACTAACGAGTCTGCTAAATTGCCCTGTATTATGGACGATAGATGCTCTATGATGCATGCCTTGAACATCTGTGTGGTCTGACCAATATATAATTTGCCACAAGGGCATAAAAACATGTATATGGCTGTCGCAATGTGAATCCAAAACCAAGGGGTATGTTTACTAAATGGTCCTAATGTTACCGGCGCTAGTTGCAGTGATAACGTGAGGAATGCCATATAAGGTGGTGGGCGTTCCAGCGTAAAGGAAGCAATGGCGGGGTATCGCGCAATAGAGGGCACTCTGGCCAACATTGTGCGATACATGCACCGCGGCACGTCATCGCGTGGTAACCCTAAGTTTGTGCGCTGAGTTGTGATCAAAGGACTAGAGGTGTAGCATACTGGTTAATACAATGATTGCTGATATAGCAGTCATGAGTATGATTCCACAATGGTGATATGTGATTAGGCTGTCTGAGCCAATCCATTTTCCCGACTGTAACAGTCAGACAATCTCAACAATCTGCAGTGTTCCCCAAAAAAACGATCATCCCTGTGCCCTAACCAAAAGCACCTTTCAGGGCGCACCATAAGGCACATCATTAAGTGCCACGGCAACCAAAGCAGGTCAGAATGTGGCCCAGAGGGCAGCACGAATGGGTGGTACCCTCCAAGGCATCATATAAGGCACCCCCGAAGCTGGCTGAATCCAAGGTGTTGCAAAAGATTCCCCATGGATGTTAATGTGGCCAAAGAAACGTTGGCCAAGGGAAGTAAGGTGCACCAACCTCACAAGCATGAAATGTATGGGTCAAACACAGATGTAACCCTAACACTACATAGAGCAGTAACAAAAGCCAATGAAGAAGTGATGTAAGGAAGTAGATGTCTGAGGTGATGGACCTGCCAAATCTGCAAGCAGCCCATGTGGCAGCTGGTAAAGTGGACAAATATATCAGGGTCAGCTGTACCGATGCACAGGGTGATGGTACTGTAAAGTGCAACAATGATAGTGTGTGGCAGAGGATGGGAATGCGTGTCCAGCAGAGGAGCCAGAGGTGGCAGGAGAAGTGCAATGACAGGAGGACAGAGGACTAGCAGTGCCATGCAGAGCAGACACAGGAAAGGCAAGAATGAAAAGCCGCGATGCAGAAAAGGGTGCCAGTGCAGGACATGTGGTAGCAGCCTGCACAGTAGGGCAGGACGCCACAGAGCTTGCAGACACAGATAGAGTGACAGAAGGATGTTTGGCAACAGCAATGAGGGTATAATGTGGCTGGAGCACAGATCGTCACAGATAGGACTGTGACAGGAATGCAAAGTACGTGTGGACGAGAGGCATAAAATAATTAGATCAAAGAGGAATCAAACCCATGACCAGTAGCACCAATGGCAATGTACAAACCAGTAGGCTACAACACCAACATGAGTGCCACAGCAAAGGCTGCATACAAGAACACTGGAGGGCACCACACCAAAACACAGCTGGCTGCCAGGATAGGGCAACCCCAACAGTAATGAAGATGCAATGCACATGCAGAACCGGTGTGTAAAGCTCATATCATAGTCAGTAATTGCGATGACAGCCACATATAAACACATACACACACACACACACACACACACACACACACACAATTAAATGTTATGCAGTGGACACAGCATGCAAAAGAGCAAAGAACCTAAACCCAATGGGCGGCAGGGGATGCTCTGTGGAGCAGGGCAAAATGGGGAACAGAACGGAAAACGAGCATGTGAGAATTGAACCTACAAACAGACATGGACCAGATCAGATCAACAACTGCAATGCCAATCCCCCAAGCCGACAGAGACAGTACAAAGAAAGAGCCATATGTAACAGCTAATATGTGATGGATAGGCTGCATCAAGGGCATACTGTGGTGTAAAGTGAAGAGATGGAAGGGTGTGTGGAGAGGTGACTAATCGTCAGGCAATTCCTGTTCAGGTTAGCACAAAACAAGGACAAAAAGAAGGAACATGTGGGACTTGAACCTGAAGCCTATGGTGCACTAACACATGTCCACAACCACTATCCCAAACAAACACAGCAAGCACAACCCAAATATGTCCCCTCAAAGGGAATGTCGGTATGGAAACCTGTAGCACCCTTTGATGTGTCAGACTGCTGCCACATAGCCAGCTGCCACTGTACAAGGATGTGAGCACAGGTGGGCCATGTACATTACAAGAACATAACGAAAGACGTGTCAGTGTGGTCAAGCAGCAGCAGAGAGAAATGTGGGTCAAACACATACTTTTATTGTGGTCAATCAGTAGACATATCGTATATATCAAGGTGGTTGGTTTACAGTGAACCAACTGAAAACACATTGAGCATACCAGCTACCCACATGTCACCCCTAAGTCACTGGCATGTCTACAGATGATGGGCAGGAGAGATAATATGCCGTAGCTGCATGGTGTTCACTATGCAGTATTCCCCCACCCCCCACATGCTGCTGCACATCCCAGATGCCCTAGTCGCATGTAGACACTAGGCAGTGCATGCTGAGGGACCAACACACATCAGTCATGAATTGTCCCCAAAAACATATCCGTCTGCCAATACAGGTGGGAAAAGCCTGAAAAGCATAGGTAGCAACATGTAAGCAAGTGTACACACAGATATAGATATATCTGTCACTGCTGCCCCATAATGCATGATATAGCAATGAAAGTGTCACCAATGTAACCCAAAACAAAAGCCAAATGCAAAATGAGGATAAGGTAGCAGTTACAAGAGGCACATGATCCCAGAGAAGACCAAAAAAGGAACTGCACAGACATGCAGAGCTATCACCATGCAGCAGGTCCCCTGCAATGGGTGGTGTGGATACATGAACCATACATATAGATCACTTTAAATGGGATGCGCAAATGAAGGATGAAAACAGACAATCACACTTCCACACTGCAAATGTCATGGACCAAGATGAGTGGCGGAACATCAGGGGATAAAGAGGACTGTGCAGACATGCAATGCTATGTTTGTAAATCAATGTACAGCAGCACGTCTGTACAGTAGCCAAACACAATGACCTGTATATGGAGTGTGAAAGAAAGATCAAACATGGGCCAGTACCCCACACAGAAGCCACACTGCCATATGCTCTGGTGTACCAACATATTCAGTCACATGCGCATGCACCGTGTATGGTGAACCATGACACAGTGATGCCCCAGATGCACAGTAACCCCCTTGGTGAGGGCAAACATCAATCCAAAATGTTGGCGGCCATGAAACTGGTGTGGTGGTAACAACTGTGTCATGTCCAAGTGCAGGGTAGGTGACATATACAAGAGTACATATACAATGTTTCCCCTGTGCCACATGGATGGCTGTATGCCCCCATGCCACAAGGATGGCTGTATGCCCCCTGTGCCACATGGATGGCTGTATGCCCCCGTGACCCCAACAGATGAGGATATCTTGCGGTGCATGTTACACACATGGCCAACACACACTAACACAATGTCAGATGCATGTAGAACATACAGTGACTATTCCAGTCCGTGATGCACACATAGGGACCAGTACACAGTGTCCACAGTGCAAAGGGCGTCTGCAACCCCACATGTCCCATTAAGACTGTCCGTGAATCACTGGGCATACATAGTCAAGTGTGATATCTCAATGTGCCACAGTACTCGAACAATCCATGCAATCAACAGGATACCCAACCAGACCATGGTAGCAACGGTGTGTTGGACAGGCCTATTATATGGAAAGTAGCAGTCCAACAGTAATGTTCAGCAGAGGCATGTGTCGCACTTGCCGAGGTCAAACATCCTATGGCACCATCTCCCAGGGATAGTTGAATGGTGTTGTTGTGTCCTCCAACAGGTGGGTGATGTCGACCGCAGATGCACCTAAGTAGATGTGCTGTGTGTGTCCGCTGCCCTGTGTCAGAATAAGGCCAAACACTGTTTTGGTACGCTGGATGCAACATCAGGGCACATTGCAGGGAGTCAAACATCATTATCAACATAATTAAATGTCACACAGGCAAACATAACATAATCACAACACAGAACACTGTGCATGTTGTGGATGTTTAGAAATGCAACCGCAGATGACCGTGTCGCATGGATATGGTCATATCCATGCCCAAGTAACACAGGCGTATCACAGCTGCACCCCATGTCCATCAGCGTTGGTGCACAGAGACTCAACAGGAACGGTACATGAAACAAACAGCAAAACACAACCATATAAAGGCTGATGTCACCCCCAAATGATCCAAGGTGTGACCTACTGTGTGTCTGCAGCAAATGTCTGTTTGGGATCCTCACAGGCAGGCAAAGTCCACAACATGTCTCAGTAAAGGCAGAAGATGTCATCAAAATGTGTCAAATAAACATGTCCCCATGTCCAGCCGCCGTTGCCGCATGTCCAAATTATGATGATATCTGGGAAACATAAATGCTGTTGTGCTGTGATCTGTCAACATACATGAGATAGGTCAACCCACAACACAAGACACATGTGCCCACTGTGCACAAGGTTAACACCAGTAAGGTAGAGATAGCACACTCACCACTGCAGGTGTGTAGACCCCACCCACCACATAATAATGCAAACTGCATTCACACTGTACCATAACAGAGCCCCCCCCAAACACACACACACACACAGTATGAGAAGGTGAGCGTGTCACCAGTAACATACGGCCTGAATGTGCACAACTGGAGAATAGTGGAGATAAAAGTCTTGCAAATGCTATGATACACTGCTGTTGGCCGATGCTACAATGTCAGGGAAAGGTGTGAGTGCGGCCCACCACCAGAACACCTAGGACCTGTAGACACACGCAGCCCTGTTGGATGTGTCCCAGAAACAGTGCTGGAGAAGACAAACTGGGCACAAACTCATGTGGATATGTGTGGAGGAGTAGCCTAGTGGTTGGGGCAAGGTACTTCAGGCCGGAAGGTCGGTGGTTCAAATCCCACTAGAGGACAGCAACCTTGGGCCGGAAGGACTGGGGTTTCTAGTCCCACAGGTGCTCCTTGTGGTCTTGGGCAAGCCACTTAACCCTCCATAGCCCATGTTCCCTGTAAAATAGTTATCTCCAAGTTATAATGCCCTGTTCAATGTAATTTCAGTTTGTTCAATGTAAACCGCACTGATGCAGAATAGCGCGGTATATAAGAGAATGTAAATAAATAAATAAAAATAAATGTGTGGCCAAAAGCAACATTTGAAGTATGGGAGAGCAAGCTAAATAGGTCATCCATAATGTATGTGCATTAGACAGATAACCTCTGACATGTGCTGCTCCTGACTGTCCACACAGACAAATTATCTGTATGTCCACCTACCCCAGTGTCCTGCACATTGAATGAGGTACACACAGCTGCCAGTGCACTACAGCACCAGGAACGTCACCAAGCATGTCTTGTGGATTGAGAAACACAAGGGAAACATACATATGTCATGTTGGAGCTGTGCAACAAACACACCAGCTTCATGTCCTCATCTCTCATTACCCCCTTGATCCATCACAGTCTGGCAGTTCATCATGACACTGTACCTAATTGTCCCCACCCAAACCGTTACTGATGTGTTCATGGCCAAATCCAAGGTCCTGTAGCCTGTCCATCCCCTTTGTGAGCTCTCTGCTGTCCTTGAGACCTTTGACCACAACTGTCACCGTGCTACCCTGTACATGCTCGGCCCAAAGGTCTCGGTACATTCCTTCTTCTCCCATATGTCTCTCATAGCACCTTCAGTGTGTGTTCCTGTGGGTCCACACTCCCAGGTGCTGTACGAAAGGGAAATATGCAGGGGCTGCTACATTCCCCTGGCCCCATACCCAGTTCCCTGGTGCAGCAGGCACATCCCCTGGCTATTAGTAGCAGCTGTACGTTGATGTGTCCCAAAGATATCTCCCCACGCCTGAACTATGTTTGACAATCCACACCCCGACCTCAGCTTGCTCCCTGACATTGCTGGCTGCAGGTTCCCCTGCTACATGAATTGAGCATGGCCAAGACCAGACATCTGGGCATCGCCCCTAAACCCTCTCCAACCTTTGCAGTGTCTGTGTATAGGTTGGTACACCTTCTGTCAACGTGGTCGTCAAGGTAGCAGGTCTCTATGACCCCTCGCTCCCCTTCCCCACACATACCCATCATGTAACTAAGGCCTGCAGTGTCCCCCTAGATAACATCAGCAAGATTCCTGCCATCACCCCAGAACAGACAAATAAAATGCTAATGCCCCCCTTCATCACCCACCAACCTGGTCACTGTAACCTACACCTTGCTGGTCTGCCTCGAAATCATCTCTGTCCACCGCAATGTATGCAACACTGCGCTGCATGGCTAATCTACCGACAGACGCAGCATGACAATAATACCCCATCTGTCAGGACACTGCACAGACTCCAGGCGAGATCAAGATGCACCTGCTGATCTATACATGCAGTCACACTGTGGTTGCCCTGTACCTGGACTCGCATAACCCACATACTACAAATACTACTGAGCATGCAAGCAGTGCTAACACCTGTATGCATCGCCATACCGAAACATGTAACCCACAGTCCCTGCTCATCAGAGCATACAATCTAATCAATCCCCTCATACCCCCCAAATGTTATCTCCACATGTCAAGGCAACTGGTCCTATCTATTGGCCGCTCTCCCACTGTTGACATGGGACCACATACCTGTCACCTTGCAGCACCCAATAGCTGGAACTAACTACCTGTGGCTGCAGGGCAGCCACCTTCACCAACCATCTCAAAACCCTGCGTGACAGCCCACCACATCGCCTAAGCCTAATAAGCCTGACTACATCAATCACCTCCAACCGCTGTTGTTCCCTGCCTACACCTTCTGTGTTAGCGGTTGGACCACATTGTAAGCTCAGATGGCCAGGCATTGTGTCAGCAATGTCAGGGCAGTGCTGCATATGACTGGTAGTGCGATACCAATGCACAGTGGTAGTAGTAGCACATATATCAATCCAAATGTTATTTCCAAAACATCCAGTATTCACATGAAAATAGCTCCTCAATCAGCTGCCGCCTGTGTGCTGCACCCTCACGTGTGTCACCATGGGCACATACAGGGGGGTACGTTGGATCGTCTTCCAGATCCTCATTAATTTGGACATCGATACCGTGCCTGAGAGCAATGTTGTGCAGGATGCAACAGGCAATAATGATCTCTGCCACTGTCACGGGTTGGTATTGTGGTCTCTTCACTCTTGCTTTTTCTCTTGATCTTTCTGCAGCTTTTGATTTGGTGGACCATTGCACTCTTCTTGCTCGTCTTCAAGATGCTGGCCTTTTTGGTATGGTTCTCCATTGGTTTCGTTCTTTTCTCTCCTGTCGCTCTTTTTCTGTGGTGGTTGGGTCCTCCTCCTCAGCTTCCACTCCTCTTTCTTGTGGTGTGCCTCAGGGATCTGTCCTCGCTCCCCTTCTCTTTAATGTTTTTCTGGCCCCTCTTGCTCTAGTAATCCAGCAGTTCGGTATCTCCGTGTACTACTACGCGGATGATATCATACTCCTACACCATACTGATTCTCATATGCCCGATATTTCTCCCCTTAACCTCTGTCTCTCTGCCGTTGCCACCTGGTTCACCACTAATTTTCTTCAGGTCAACCCTACTAAGTCTTTTGCCATTTGGTTCACCCTCGGGAGCCCTGCCCCCACTTGTGCCCCTTCTCTTTCTTCCCAGCCCATCCTTCTTGTTTCATCTCTTAAGTATCTTGGTGTCATTCTCGATTCGTCTCTCTCTTTCAAGGAATATATTTCTTCAATAGTTCAGCACTATTTTCTTTCCCTCAAACAGCTTCGAGCTGTGCGCCCTTTTCTCTCATCCTCTGCCTTAGCTACTCTTATTCTCTCTTTTGTAATGTCCCGTATTGATTACTGTAACGTCTCTCTAGCTGGCCTACCACAATCCCAACTCTCCCATTTACAACGTGTCCAGAATGCAGCGGTCCGTGTACTTTCTTGTGCTTCTCGCTACGACCACGTCACTCCCCTACTTCTGCACCATCATTGGCTTCCGGTTTCGTTTCTCATACAGTACAAGATTCTCACTTTTCCACACAGGGTGATTTACACAAGTACCCCTCTCTATCTTGCTGACCTGATTCACTTCCGCACCCCTCCTCGTTTGCTTCAATCCATTCATGTTAATCGTATGTCCCTCCCTTCCCCTTCCCAAGCCCACCTCGAGTCCACCCGTTCCTCGGCTTTCTTTTTTCTGGGCCCCAGACTTTGGAATTCACTTCCCCCTTCCCTCCGCTCAGAGCAACCTTACCCAGCCTTCAAAAAGCAACTCAAAACCCATTTGTTTGGTCTGGCATTTGATCTCCCTTCCCCATCTTTGTCTCCCTCTCCTTCCTCCTGTTGATTTTCCTCTACCTGTTACGTTTTCTATCCTTTGTCTCTTTTCTGTCGCTTTTATTATTTTAATTGGCATTCTTTTCCGTTTCTTAACAGTCTGTAATATAATGTAATTTTTAACTATTGTAAACCGCCCAGACGCCGTTAAAACATAAACATAAGGCCCCGCCGGTCCTATTCAGACACCAGAAGCGACTTTTCAAAACGCCAAAGGTGCGCTCGATGACAGAGAGACTGTAGTCATGGGCCTCATTGTACCTCATCTCTGCACTTGTCCGTGGTAGATGCACAGGGGTCAGCAACCAGGGCCGACACCCATATCCTGCATCACCTGCAGAAAGAAATATTGAACGTTAAACCAGGAGCTGATGTCCACACACATGCACACATGAATGTATGTGCAAACCCACAAGTAGAACAAAAAGAAGCGACAAAGTATCTGTAGAATACGTGGCAACAAAGAAACAGATACCAGGACTGGCAGATAATTCAGGTTTGAACAAACCCCCTTTATTTACCCCTATGTGTTTCGGCCATGGGCCTTCCTCAGGGGAATATCAAGTGAGGGAGCAAACCTCAAAAAAACAAATACAAAATTAAAACAAAGTTACTAATAAAATGAGAACACCGTCAAAAGACAGATCATTAAATAAATAAATGATTGAAAAGAGGAAATGAAACCAATTATAGAGATACAAATTGTTATACATCAATAAGATCAATATAACAGAAGATTTAATTATGAAATAAAACCACCACCAGATTTGGTTATGAAATAAAACCACCAAGATAAAAACATATATAGGTTTATATAATAAAACAATTATATGTGTACATTAAAACATTATCTATCAATCCTATTGTGTGTGAGATGAGGAGGATACAGTATGACAGGCAGATCAAATGTCTAAAATAATGATGAATAATAATAAAATACATGAAAACATCAAAATATAAAAATATAAAAAATATAAAAATATATATCACCAATACCTTTTTGTAAAAACGTCCTTGCAAATAAAAGACATAAACCACTGAAATAAATAATTAAAAATCAATTGTCAATGGCTTGATGACTCAGATGATAAAATACATATAAAATACACTTATATCACATATGTATTATGTTACCACCAAAATGACAATATCCATAAAAACATAAATAGTATGAAAAAAACTGCACATTAAAAACTGGTGTCTAAAATATTAAAAGGAACATTCTAAAGATACCTCTACTAAAAGTTAAATAAAATATGAACAAGACAAAGGAGAAGCTTAAAATATTAACGTTTTGGTAATCATAATAAAACCTAGATAGTTATTGACAAATGAGAAAAAAGGAATTCAAATATTGTCCTTGAGACCACTGGTCAAAACTACTAATGTATTGTATGTTGTTACTGTAATATTTGTTTTAAAAAACTGAAGATACTTTTGACATTAAAAAGAGAGGAAGAGATCTAACATAAACCATCTTAAACGTAAACCCAGAGCACATACAGGTCAGATAGAAACATAAGGGAACACATGATGGATACAACAACTATGCGCCAGTGTCTGGAGGTGTGAGATACAGAGCACGGGGGAGGTAGAAGTAGTGCAAACAACATTATCCTGAACCACAGCAGACACATGGGCAGACATCAGGGGCCAAAAGGTAGTAGCGCCAGCCCCGAAAACATCAGAGACACACATGCAATGCACCCTGGACAAGGGCAGAGATGCACACATGTGCAAGCATGTGACGGTTATGCTACTGTCCACACACAGATGGTGTGACAGGAACAGGTACCCCACTATGGCAGGCAGGATGGCATAGACAACACCACACTGTTGATAAACATGAAGCATATATGTGTGTCATACCGTGCCAACCTAAACACACAATGTCAAATGGTATAAAATGTCAAATATCAGTGTGCCACCAACACACAGCACCGTAGCACAGAGGACCTGGAATGACACCCCCCCCCCCCCCACACATCATCTCTCACACACACAGATGACACACACACATACACAACTTGGGACACACATCAAAGACAGACATGTGTGCAGACAGCTAGCAGGAGTATACCATGTGTATGTCAGAGATGACAAATACCCACCCAGCAGTATACAGTCCTCAAATTGACCGGCCTCAAATTGTCTGTACAGTGCCGAATGACGCAGGATACAGAAGTTGTGGGTGGACCCTGCAAACCGTGGGACCACATTCAGAATACGCATACCTGCATCACATACAACCTGAACATTCAGGGAGTGGTAGTGTTTGCGGTTGCGGAACACTGCCTCTCTGTCTCTGGGCGGGATCCGGGCAACATGTGTGCAATCAATAGCTGCCATCACATGTGGTAACCCGGCAAATGCCTCAAGGGCCTGGGTCAGGGTCCCCCACTGTTGCCTAGTGTTGGGAAATGCAATGTAAGTCTCAACCCGGCTGATCATGGTACGCAGTACTTGGTGGAGACAGCGTGAGAAGATTGGGCAGCTCATGCCACCCACTGCAGCCACAGATGACTGGAAACAGCCAGAGGCAAAGAAATGTAGGGCACCAAGGAGCTTGACCAAACCCGGTATGGCATGTGACCAACCAGTCAGGGGCTCAAGGTCAGGTTTTAGATCCTCATAGAGCTCCCTAATAGCCCCTGTGCTCAGGCGGTAGAGGGAGATGACCTGGTCCTCACACATATCCTAGAGCATGCCCTGGGCCTGTAGAGGCGAGGCTGGTGAGCCTGCAACTCGGCACACCACCTGTGCCGTGCAGGCAAACCTCTGCCTGGCCTGCTCCCACAGCTGCAGGTTGGTGTTGCACCGGGCCTGCACTCCTGCCCCATGCCCCAGCCCCATGGACACCATCTCCCTCATCAGGCAACCGCAAGCCCTGCACATCCCCCCGTGCACATGAAGCAACCACAAAGGCCGCCATAGCGGACACTATTCCCCCAACCCCCCTCACCTCCTCCACCTCATGCTAACCTTGCCACTCACCTCCCCCACCACACACCAACCATGCCACCCAACTCCCCCACCACACACCAACCCTGCCACCTACCTCACTCACCACCCACCAACCGTGTCACCTACCTCCCCCACCACTCACCAACCCAGCCATACACCTCCCCCAGTGCTCACCAAGCCCACCACTCACCTCTCCCAGCACTCACCAACCAAGCCACCTACCTCCCCCACCCCTCACCAACCCTGCCACTCTCCACACCTAACCTGCTTCTGACCCTCCATTCACTTCACCACCAATAACGCATGCCTACAAACTCGCTCGCCTGCACTAACCCCTCAGCGTGTACCAGGTGTTCACATTAATTTATGGTATGTTTAGACGTCTGCATGTGTGTGCGCACGTTGCGCATGTGCAGAGGCGATGCGTAGGTGCATATGTGGAACTGTGCGCTGCACATGCGCAGACACGTACACATGTCTGCACATATGTGGCGCCTGGCTCCGTGGATCTGTGTGCCGCACATGAGCAAGATGTTTACGTGTCTGCGCATCTGCGGTGCCAGGATACGTGCAAGCCATAATAGATGGTATGGTGGGAGCTTATGCCGCACATGCATACGCCCCCACGCAAATACGTAGCCTGCATGTGCATATGCGGTACCTGGTTCTATGCCGGTCCCACAGGCAACAGGGGTTAGTGTAACCATGCACCGCAGATGTGCAGACACGTACACATCTTGTGCATGTGCGGCGCATGGATCCACCAACACCTGTCTCCTCTGGGACGGGCGCGGAGCCAGGTGCCGCA
Organism: Ichthyophis bannanicus; assembly: GCA_033557465.1. Classification (NCBI taxonomy): domain Eukaryota; kingdom Metazoa; phylum Chordata; class Amphibia; order Gymnophiona; family Ichthyophiidae; genus Ichthyophis; species Ichthyophis bannanicus. The sequence continues at coordinate 57,642,923 of CM066041.1, read as the reverse complement.
TATGCACAGACACATGTACGTGTCTGCACATGTGCAGTGCATGGCTCTGCTTACATACCCTACGCATTGCCTCTGCGCATGTGCAACACACGCACACACGCGCAGACATCCAAATGTACCATAAATTAACGTGAACACCTGGTACATGCTGCGGGGTTAGTGCAGGTGAGTGAGTTTGGAGGCATGCATTTTTGGTGGTGAAGTGAACAGAGGGTCAGAGGCAGGTTAGGCATGGAGAGTGGCAGGGTTGGTGAGCAGTGGGGGAGGTAGGTGGCTTGGTTGGTGAGTGCTGGGAGAGGCGAGCAGTGGGCTTGGTGAGTGCTGGGGGAGGTGTGTGGCTGGGTTGATGAGTGGTGGGGAGGTGGGTGACACGGTTGGTGGGTGGTGGGGGTGATAAGAGGCAGGGCTGGTGAGTGGCTAAGGTGGTGAGGGCTGGTGAAGGCAACAGGGGAGGAGGCAAGGGCTACAGGAGGTCAGACAAGTCTGGGATGCAGAGGGAGGAAAGGGAGAGCAGGGACATGCTGCAGCTGGACATGACAGGTGGGGTGTCTGGGGAAACACCAGGGCCGCAGTCCAGAGAGACGGAACAGATGGGTCATCCAGAGTCCAAGGTTGCGGGCCCATTGGGTATGTCTGATCCCACCCAGGAGCAGCCTGAGGGGCATAACACAGGCAAGCATAGGCAGATGCCTGTGCCGGATGGGGAGAGGAAGAGGGCCATAATATTCAGCCAGCAGGAAAATCAGAACCTGATGGCAAGTGTTCTCGAACACTATGAGGAGCTGTTTGGGCACATGAGCTCACGCACAACTGCGAGTGTAAGGACCCAGGTGTGGGAGGAGGTGTAGGGGGCCATGGCACAGGTGGGGGGCCACCAAGGGACCTTGACAGCCTCCGTAAGAGGTTCAATGATATCAGGTGGGGGGGTCCATGCACACCTGTCTGCAGAACGCCGACATGCTAGCAGCACTGGTGGGGGTGGCCCCTTCATCCCAAGCCTCATGCCCCTGGAGCTGCAGCTTGCTGAGCGCCTAGGCCCGATCTACATACATGGCCTCTCCCCGGAACTGGACATAGCTGACCCACAAGCAGGTATGTTCGAGACATGCAGCACACATACAGCTATCTACCACGCACATGCTGGGCATGCCATGGGGTGGTGCGGGCCCATGTCCTGGGAGCAGGTGTGGCTGAACAGACTCAGAGGAGGCCACTGGGGCAGCAACAGGTTGCAACGTGTCCCCAGGGGGGCCATGACAGGTACCCGGGGGTGTATACCAGACATGAACAGGTGTCCCGAATGAGGGGGGCACACAGTCAGCCAGGTGGAATGTCACCCCTCCCCCACCACGCACACATCAACACACTGCTCCCAAGACAGGGACGGCCTACCTCCCCCACCAGGAACATAACAGCCCATGCCGGGTGTACCCCCACAAGCCACATATGTCACACACAGCTGACACACGCAAGGATGCAGCATCACGAACCCGTGTTGCAAAGGCAAACACACACCCCATGCAAACCAAGTGACAGTGAAACAGAGTGCCCTGGGGGATCCACCCCACACCCGCCGATCAGAGCCAGCCAACATCAAGATATGTTGCGGATTCAGTCTTTCCCACTGGACTGAATCGAGATATTGATTGGTGGGGAGCTGATTGACACATAGCCTTTCACGGCAGGGAGTTCCTTGATGTGTGGGGATCCCCTTCCTGTGATTGGTGTTTTAGGGTGATGGGCGGTTTGTAGTTATTCAATCTTGAGATGGTATCCTCTTTTTTAACAGCCAAGTGGTCGGCCTTTTTTTTACGGTTGCAGAAAGGACTTTGTTACATTAGATTCAAGTTGGGAGCGCTTGATACAGGAGGTCTTCCCCCGAAACGTGCACGTCACGCGTGTGACCAGATAAGTGATATATATTAAAAGAAAAACAATTTTATGCTCTACAAATTCGCAATTTTAGATTTATTGGTTGAATAAAAGGGACATGTATTGTGTTTTGGGGGAGGTTTGGAGTGTCTTTCCCTCACAATTTATGTCCAACAAAAAATAACAAAAATAATAGAGGGTTTTTACGGTATCCTTTTGGTGGATCATGATAATGCTGGCGGCACATCACCTCAGCCATGCCCTCAACAGCAGCTGTCAGCTGCCTGATGGCATGGCCATAGTCGCTCAGAGTCTGCATAACGGTGCCCATCGCCATACACAGGAGACCCACACATTTGCCACCGCATCCACACCATGTGGCTGTGGTCTGGGTGGTGGCATCTGTGTGTGTCCTGTGTGTGGCAATGTGTGGGGGTCCCATACCTAGCCTGACACCTTGGCCATGCACATGGGGCAGGTGGCAGGGGTCCCCTGTGCCCTGTGGTGACCTGCGGCTGCCCCTCAGGCACAGGCTCCCCCTCCCCACCCTCCCCACCCTCCATGGCCCCCCGCCCTCCCCACCCTGGCCAGTCCCTTCACTCTCCCCACTATCCTCCCCCTTACCCTCCTCCCCCTCCCACTCCACCTCCCCAGCACCCTCCACCACCCCCTCCTCCCACCCCTCCCCACCCTCCATGTATTCCTCCCCCACATCTATAGCGTCATCCGCCACTGCAGGTACTTCCAGTGGTCATGAGGGGGCTACCACCAGGTAGTGTGGGCACAGAGGTCCCCTCCCCAGCAACTGCAGCATCTGCGGAGAAGGCATAAATGAACAGGGCATCATGCGTTTGTTACAGCACAGACATATTGTATGTGGCATCACAGGCTGCCATGGCACTGGGACATGGTGTGGCGCAATGCAGAGGCTGGGACACTCACTGTCACCCCCGGCCATTGCCTCCCACTGCATGCGGTGGAGTTATCCAGGGCAGTGTAGCCGCATTTCTCTGCCCTTCTTCCATAGATCCTCTACCTGGGGGGATAAGCAATGTTTGCAACCATTAGGGCCCTGTATCCCTGCACATGGCGAACCACATGGCGCACATGTCTGAGTGCAATGGGGGATGCTCCTGCTATGGGCAGTGGGTCCCATACTAGCTGTTGGCAACACCGCTTGCATGTGTGGGCATGAGGCTGGGCATGTGTGGTGTGATACCTACGTGCACTGTGTGCTGCCTCACAGCCATCCCATGCCATGTCCCTGCCATCTCCTGGCATGATATGACAGCAACATGGCATGTGGGGCATTCCAATTCTGATCTCCAGGGGTTGTGACTCCATACCCTCAGTGCAGTCCAGCACACACCTCGGTATTGGGCAGCACCTCCCACATCAACAGGAGCCATCACCATGATGGATGGACACTGATCCAGCCTCTGTGGTGCGGGTTCGGACACCTGGGGGTGTCGGGGAGCTGGGTACCTGCACCAACATCAGCTACCATTACACCGGGATGCTTGGTGGACCACTGGAATCTGGTGTGCTGCCTCCTGGGGATGTGGCAGAGCTGGGAGCCTGCAACAGCAGCAGCAGCAGCCATAACACCAGGGTGACTGATAGACCTCTGTGTTGTGGGCTGGGGGTGGGCCACAGCTGGGAGACAGCAACTGAAGCAACCACCATGACCCCAGGATGTGTACTGCACCTCTGTCATCAAGTCTGGGGACCTTCTGGGGATAGGGTGATGTTCCACACATACACAGCAGCACCTGCCATAACACCAGGGTGTAGAGTAGACCTGTGTCAGCTGGTCTGATGCCTCCTGGCGATAAGGCAGAGCTGGGAACCTGCAACAACAGCAAACACCATAACACCAAGGTATAGAGTAGACCTGTGTCAGCTGGTCTTATGCCTCCTGGGGTTAGGGCAGAGCTGGCATCCTGCAACAACAGCATCCACCATAACACCAGGGTGTAGAGTAGACCTGTGTCAGCTGGTCTGATGCCTCCTGGGGATACGGCAGAGCTGTGACACTGCAACTGGAGCAACCACCCTGACACCAGGATGTTTGATACACCTCTGTGTGCAGTCTGGGAGCCTTCGGGGCCAAGGGTGATGTTCCACACATAAACAGCAGCAACTAACACACCACCAGGATGACTGCTGGACCTCTATCATCAGATCTGATGCCTCTTGGGGATGGGGCAGGGCTGTGATACTCCAACTGCAGCAGCTACCAGTGCACCATGATGACTACTTGACCTCTGTGATCAGGTCCGAGGTCTCCTGGGGATTGGCCTGAGTTGGTAATATGTCATAGCAGCAGCCAGCATGGAACAGGGATGCCTAATAGAGCTCTGTCATGGGGGCTGCAACTCCTGGGGGTTGGGCAGAGGTGTGCACTGCAACAGGAGCAGCTTACATCACAAAGCGCACCTCTGCACCTCTGCTTTCATGTCTGTGGCTCCTGGGAATTGGGCATACGTGCACACAGCAACATATGCATATAGCTTGATCACAGGGTTGCCCACATACAGGTGCCTCGCACATGTGGTGCATGTTTTATGTATTTTGATTGCTGGATATCGTGTTGCACACATTCCATTTAGTGACCTGTCCCCATACACTTACCTCACGTGGGTAGTCTGCTACACGGTTGAAGCACCTTGTGATGCGCACCCACGCCCTCCTGACGCGTTCCAGATCCTGGCGTTTTGAGGCGCCTGGGAAGAGGTGCGGCTGCCTGGTGCAGATTAAGGCTGCCAGCTGTCATAGGTTGGGGCGGCTAAATGCTGGCTTGCGGGATCGCGTTGCCATTTTGGGGGATGCCCATGTATTGATGACACACGCACTTATGCCGCACATGCGCTGTATCGTGCATATGCCGTGCCGCACTACGCCATGCACGCCACACGGCAAGCTATCTCTGGGGCCGCATGAATACACGTCGGATATGGTGATCGGTGGCCACAGTGGCTGGCTTCAGTTTTCAGCATCGCATGCCTTACGCCTTTGGCCTGAACCGCATCTGGTGCACCTTAGCTTTAGGTGCCTTATGACGCGCTTTCGGCGACGCAACACCATGCCTCTCTTTAGAGTCATGGGACAAAGGTTATAGTGTATTAGGCTTGCATCACTGATTGTGGAGATGTGTCTGACTGTTACTAACACTCATCTTGCTGTTGGTGCAGTGGGGATTCAAACCAATAAGCAGTGACTCTGAGGGCATCGTATTAACCAGTATGCTATGCCTTTTCTCATAGCATGGACTAACTACACAACAACTGCAGGTCAACTCAGTAAATGTCAGCTGTGCTTACCGGGATCGGGTGGACCCCCAACTAAGGTACCTTAGGTTTTCCAGCTGAGGTGATGGTTTATTTTTGGTGGACACACTGATATTTGCTATGGAGTCTGTGCACTATACCGTCCTAATGCTACCGGCAGAACTCCCAGCGATAATGTGAGCAATGCCATGAATGGAGGTGGGCATGCCGGCGTCCACATAGCATGCACTGTGTATCGCCCAGTAGGAGGCGCGTTGGCTGTTTATGTGAGGTAACCTTAACTTCATGGCAGTGCTGTGAGAAGATGTATAGAGCTGTAGCCCACTGGTTAATACAATGACCACCAAGCCAGAGGTCATGGGTTCAATCCCTCAGGGGTCTCTTCTGATATGGCTGTCTGAGGCACTCTTTTGCTGCATGTAACAGTCAGACAAATCTCTACAATCTGTGCTGCCAGCAGGAACACCCTCACCTCATTGCCATTATGGCCTCATTACCATCACCTACTGTGCCCTATAGGGCAGGAGGGGTGCAGATTTGTGGGCAACACCTACCAACCCACCCTCTCAGGGCCAGGGTGGGGGATGGACAGGATCTGCCACCAACAGACTCACACTCTACCACAGTCATGCAGGGGAAGGAGCGCCCTCCAAGGCATTCAATGCAGATCAGTTTGTATCACACAGGGCACTGTCAGACAGGCCTGTAAACACTCAGATGCCCCCCACCACCATCTGATATTCACCAGCAGAGGTCACTGTCAGTCTTCACCCTGCAAGGTGCTCCAGCTATACACATACTAACTACAAACAGTCTGCTAGCTAGTACATAGTGCATGTTCCTTGGGAAACTGTGTGCACCCAGAGATGGTATGCTAGTGATCGGGCCCCAACAAGGGAAACTGCCAAACATCACTTGAAAGAAAGAATGTATGGCACTATGTGGGGATCTAGCCATGTCATGGTCACTGCTCAGCCAGGGTGAGAGTGACACCCCTCCCCACCCCCCCCAGCATGACATGCTGTGGTCACCCTGTCCGTCCAGGTGGTGGTCGGCCAATACAATGTCCCAGCCATTGCACTATGCCCTGTGCAAGTGCATCCTGCCCAGGCTGCCCTGTCCGGCCCATACCCACAGTACCTTGCTCCTCATTATGCACATAGACAGGCTAACACTGGACACAGTGCAAGCATTGTGGGGTCATTAAGGTGTGGCCAGCCACAAAACACTGGATAGACATACACACACTCCCACACCTACTTCAGCATTCTGCAGATATAGGGGTATGTTTACTAAACCATCTTAATGTGCGCTCTAACACGTTAGCACGCGATAAGGCACCTTATCGCACGATAATGGCGTTTTACCGTGCGATAAGATACCTTATCGCGCGCTAACGTGCTCAGCGGCGCAAACGAGCGCTGAAGGCGGAGTAAATGCTCCCTGAGGGCGGAGGAAGGCTCCCCAGGGGCGGAGATAAGGGGTCAATGGGTGGAGAGTCGAGGGAAGAGGCTCCCTGCACACTAATGCTGTGGATTTCAGGGCTGAAAACTAACACCAGTGAAACCCTGGCATTAGAGTAGATTTAAAGGGAAGAGAAACCATTTCCCTCAGCAATGTACAGCAAAGTCAGGGAAACCTACAAAAGGTGATAAGTGTGATACATGTGCACAGAACAAAAGGGCAGATAAACATTGAAAATGACCTGAACAAACTGGAAAAAAAACATAACCTAGCTGGGCAATAGTGATATCAATGGGAAACATCAAAAAACACTACCGAGAAAGCTCCAAAAAAAAGATATCAATTTTGGAAGGGGCTATGCTCTGTCCCCATACAAGGTGAATGATCCCACAGTGAAATAACGCTGATCAGGGCTTTCCCTTGTTACTGGACAGGTTTCCTATGGCATGCACATGTCCCACAACAGCAGGGTGGGCATGTCGGAACAGGCAACTGGACAGATGCTGGAAAAGGGGACACAGAGGGCTGCAGGCGGCACATGCTGTGGTGCAGCTGGGCCACAGTGCAGACTAGGGTGATGCCTAGGTGGCCCATACGAATGCTGAAACAGTAGAGCAGCCAGACAGCAACTGATGAGGGCCCAACACGGGCATGAGTGTGTTTCCCACAGTGTCACAGGGGATAGTACCCAGCAGGTACCCCCAAGGGTACAGAACATTTGCAGGCGGTGCTGGGGGGAAGCGTGGACATCTATGCAGGCACCCCTACCCCAGAACCCGCACCATAGGCAGCCGCCTACCCACACACTGGATGGCCCGAGACTGCACACCACCAGCACCACCAGCAGAAGGACATGTCAGCATGGTGACAGAGGGGTACTGGTGGTGGAGGGGGCAGTGGCTGCTGCCCACAGCAGACCATGGCCCAGCCCTGTTTAGGTGGGTGCCGTGCACTGCAACAGACAGGCTCTGTCTGACAAACAGTCATGGTATCTCCAGGGAATGCATTGTCCCTGTGGCAACACGGTGTTGCAGGGCACACAGCCAGTGTGTTCAGGAACAGAAGGTCACAGGTTCAAGTCCCAGCTGTGGTTCCTGCCAACCCAGTCCCCATATTTTACACACTACTAAAATGCGGTAATACAGACAGAACCTTTAGTGCAGATAACGTAAACATGCCCAAAATGCCTACATTTTACCCTACAGAGCACAGACACCATAAACCTGCGCATTACCTAGAGCAGAGTCTCCCAAAAGCAGTCCTGGAGGGCCAAACACCATTCAGGTCCCATGCTGTCTCCAATAACTATGGCTGTGCTGCATTTCTATGCACCGCCCCCATGGTATGCAGAAGTATCTCATGCATATTCATTAGGGACAGCATGAAAACCCGAACAGGGTTTGGCCCACCAGGATCGGAGTTGGGAACCTCTGCCCTAGAGCAGCAGCCAACAGGAGCAGACTCACCCGCACCCACAGGCTCCATCATCCAAAGCCACCTGGAGAGGCAGGATTTTGGGCCCTGTGTGCATCTCCCAATACTAGCACTTGCATACCTTAGCAATGCCACCCTAAACCTGGGAATATGGTACACATCTATCAAAAGGTTGCTATGATTACTGGCAGATAGCAATTCCTAAGTTAAGAACAATTTGCTGATTGAGCTGCATCATAGCAACCTTTCTGATGTCTGTGGAGTGTGCTACAGGTCTTGTGTCTGACAGTGTTTACCACCCTGGGGAGTGACTCCTACAGTATTGCATACCATAGCCATGCCTGTACTGTGCCTGGGACTGGTGCAGTGGCCAGGGCTGCCAAACACCTCTATAGTTGCACAATGCATGTTATAGGTGTGGGGAGTGTGTGTCAGTCTATCCAGTGTGTGGTGGCTGCCAACACCCTCCTCAGCCCACACTGCTAGCACTGTTGCCAGTATTGGCCTGCCAATGTGCATAATGAGGAGCAAGCTACTGTGGGTATAGCCCAGACAGGGCGGCCTGGGCAGGATGCATCTGCGCATGGCATAGGGTACTGGCTGGGGCATTGTAGTGCCCAGCCACCACCTGCACAGACAGGGTGGCTACAGCATGTCCTGCTGGGAGGTCACTCTCACCCTGACTGAGCAGTGACCATGGCATGGCTAGGTTCCCCCATAGTGCTACATAGTATCTCTCTCAAGTAATATATATGGGTTCTCCTTTTGGGGGTCCAATCACTGACCTTTTTTGCTTGGTGGGTGTGCTCACATTCCAGTTTTGGGTGCACACATCTTCTCCAGGAACATGCACTGTGGACTAGCTAGCAGACTGTCTGCAGTTAGTATGTGTATAGCTGGAACACCTTGCAGGGTGTAGTGCAGGGGTAGGGAACCCTGGTCCTGGAGAGCCGCAGACCAGTCAGGTTTTTGGGATATCCCTAATGAATATGCATGAGATATATATGCATTAGAGATATCCTGCCAACCTGACTGGTTTGTGGCCCTCCAGGGCTGAATTTGGAGACCCCTGCCTTACACCTCTGTCATTTAAGATTGTGAGTGGGCAAGGTGCAGATGTCCTAGACATCGAAAGGGTATATAGAATGTGTCACATTCCTCCTCGATTCTCACCACCACCAAAAAGTTGTCTAATAGACAATATTTTGGTGGTGGTGAGAAGTGAGGAGGAATGTGACACCATTCTATCTAACCTTTTTGATGTCTTGGACATCTGCACCTTGCCCACTCACAATCTTAAATGACAGAGGTGTAAGGCAGGGGTCTCCAAATCCAGCCCTGGAGGGCCACAAACCAGTCAGGTTGGCAGGATATCTCTAATGCATATATATATCATGCATATTCATTAGGGATATCCCGAAAACCTGACTGGTCTGCGGCTCTCCAGGACCAGGGTTCCCTACCCCTGGTGTAGCGGCTGGAGAATGTCAGACAGTGGTGGGGGGCAGCTGAGCATTTCCAGGCCTACTGTCTGTCTGCTATTGCCTTATGGAATGCTACAGATCTACACTGACTGCCCTGTAGTGCATCTGTTTCCCAGCAGGACTGGGGTTGTTGGTCTCCTCTACTGCCACCATAGCAGGGCTGTAGAATGTGGAGCTGTTGGGGGAGATCCTGTCCCCCACCCTGATCCCCAGAGAGCAAGTTCGATGGTACTACATAATCCGCCTATGGGTCCAAACACCACCACCCTTGAATCATGTGGCCATGGCACCCACAGAGGATATGCATGATTCTGGTGCATCATAGTCCACAAGGGCTAGACGTGACTGGGATATACATATGCGCACAGGTGTATCATAGGTGTGTCTGAAAGAACTACCTATCACACACTGGCACTAATGGGGACCTGCAGCATAGCCTATCTCATGAAGAGCAGGTGCTGTGGAACTGACGCTGGGCACCCCACCTCACCCTCAGGATGAGCACAGTACCCGCACAATGTGACGGTCTGTAGTTACTCTGTGCCAGTAATGCGCACGGTCAGTACCCCCTACCAGGCCTAGGTGCTGTGGGGGTGCATTCCCCATCTTGTGATCATCTGTAGACTGCTGCTTTGCATGTGCAGTACATCATGGGTACGAGTGGCTTAACTTTATCCTGGTAACTACAGCAGACAGTTTGTGTGGTGACCTGCAGTCCTTCTGTAGCCAGTCAGAGGTGTGTTTGTAGCTGTAGAGCTGTGGCCTACTGGTCACTTCACTGCCTGTGGAGCCAGAGGATGTGGGTTTGATCCCACAGTGGGGTTACTTATTAGGGCTGTCTGGGGCAGTTTCTTTTTTTAATCTAAATTAGTACTGCCAGCAAAAACACCCTCACAGTGCTATAACCTTAAAGTGCCTTATAAGGCACCTTATGGGGCACCTGAGGATTACAGCACTGTGAGGGTGTTTTTGCTGGCAGTACTAATTTAAATTTAAAAAAGAAACTGCCCCAGACAGCTCCAATAAATAACCCCACTGTGGGATCAAACCCACAACCTTTGACTTTACAGGCAGTGAAGTAACCAGTGGGCTACAGCTCTGAACAAAGCCCTGGCTGGCTACAGAAGGACTGCAGGTCACCACATGAACTGTCTGCTGTGGTTACCAGGATAATCCACTCATACCCATGATGCGCTGCACATGAAGATTACAGCACTGTGAGGGTGTTTTTGCTGGCAGCACTGCTTTAAAGTAAAAAGGAAAATGCCTCCAGCAGCAATGCTTTAAAGTAAAAATGAAAATGCCTCTAGCAGCACTGCTTTCTAGTAAAGGGTAATGCCTCAGACAGACTTACTCATTAACCCCACTGAGGGATCAAACTCATGACCCCTGGTTCAGCAGTCAATGTATTAACCATTGTGCTACCCCTCTCTTGCTGTGCTTGTTGGTCAGCACGTCTACTTCAAGCTAACGTGCATTGACGTGCTACGGCTCCCTTTATCGCACGGTAACCAGAAATGCTATGTTAAGACCAACACGCCCACTCCTTATATGGCATCCTGCACACTAACGCCGGCTGCACATTAAGACTGCTTAGTAAACATACCCCATAGAGGTGGTTGGCAGCCCTGGCTGCCACACCAGTCCTGGGCACAACGCAGGCATTGCTATGGTACTCCATACTGTTGGGGTCACTCTCCGGGGTGGTAAACACTGTCAGTCACATAAACCGAGACACACTCCACAGATATCAGACAGGTTGCTCTGATGGATCTCTGTTAACAAATTGTGTTTCATTTTGGACTTGTTATCTGCCATTAATCATAGCAACCGCTTGATATATGTGGAATGTGTTTCAAAGTTTATGACGACATTGCTAAGATATGTGGGTTCTAGTATTGGTAGATGCTGCTACACGCAGAGCCCAACAGCCTGACTCTCCATGAGGCTTTGGATAGTGGAGCTGGCCGATGCTCTGGGGCAGGGGTTCCCAACTCCGGTCCTGGTGGGCCCAACATGATTCAGGTTTTCATGATGTCCCTAGTGAATATGCAGGAGATACATTTGCATACAATGGGGGCGGTATATACAAATGCATCTCAAGCATATTTCCTAGGGACAGCATGAGACCACTGTTCCCTCTAAGCTGTGCGCGTGTGCGCGCGCACACACCTCGCTGAGCGAGCGCACATACTTTACAACAGAGCGCACAAAAATTACGGCTCTGATTCTGATGGAAAACAACACAGACGTCTTAAAATGTAAAAGTTATGATTGTAATTATTAGAAATTTCCCGCTTCATTTAGTAATCGTCTCTTTTCATTTAATTTGATTAAAATCAATGTGGTGTACATACTGTATTCTGACGTGTAGTCAAATTTTAAAGTATATAACTCCGAGTGTCATTATGTGGCGCACAAAAATTTAACCTTCCTTCAAAAGCTGCACACAGCTGATATTTTATGCGCACACAGCCTACAGAAAATTAGAGGGAACATTGCATGAGACCTGAATGGTGTTTGGCCCTTCGGGACTGCAGTTGGGAAACTCTGCTCTAGGGACTGCACATGTCTATGGTGAATGTGCTCTGTAGGGTGGAATATAGGCATTTATGGCATGTTTATTTTATCTGCAAAAAGGTTCCTTTTTTCTTACCACAGTTTAGTACTGGGTTATAGGGACATAGTCTGCAGGAGCCACAGCTGGGACTTGAACCTGTGATCTTCTGCCCCTGAACACACTGGCTGGGTGTACTGCACCAAACTGTTGCCACAGAGGCATTTCATTCCCTGGGTATACCATTACTGTTCGTCAGACGGTCAAACGTCTTTTGCAGTGTTCAGCACCCACCTAGACAGGGCTTGGCCTTGGTCTGCTGTGGGCAGATGCCACTGCCCTCTCCACCACCGGCACCCCTCTGCCACCATGCTGACATGCCCTTATGCCGGTGGTGCTGGTGGTGCGCTGTCCCAGGCTGTCCAGTGTGTTGGTAGGCAGCTGCCTATGGTGTGTAATCTGGGGTAAGGGTGCCTGCATGGACATCCATGCTTCCCCCCGGCACCACCTGCCAATGTTCTGTGCCCTTTGGGGTATTTGCTGGGTACTGTCCCCTGGGACACTATGGGACACAGACACTCGTGGGCATGTTTGACCTTGATCAGCTGCTGATATTGCATTTCTGTTTTTCTATGTGTCACGTAGGCATCTGCCTAACCTTCCCTATGCCCCAGATGCCCCACTGCATGTCACACCTGCAGCCCCCTGTACCCCATGTGCAGCCACACCATAGTGCCCTTTTGTATTTGGGCACTATATGGTGGTACAGCACAAGTATCACTACTATCACTGTTCTTGGTCTCCCTGCCTTTGCTGTACATTGCTGACTGAAATGGTTTCTCTCTATTTCACTTTTGCCTCTAACGCCAGGTTTTCACTTGCGCTATTTTTCAGACCTTTATTTCATGGCGCTAGTGTGCTTGGAGCCTTTCCCCGCCCACCCCCTTCCATGGACCCCTTCTCCCCACCCTCTAGGGAGCCTTACTCCACCTTTTCTGTGTCATAGCGCCGCCAGGGACATTGTCGGGCGAAACGGCACATTATCGCATGAAGACGTTAGTTTATCACATGATAACATCATGTATCACATGCTAATTGTGCTGTTGCTACATTATCACCGTTTAGTAAACATACCCCCAAGTGTTGGATGAGCAAATTGTGTCAATTCCTTGATATAAGCACATACCACAGAATTCCCACATTTAGAATGGCCATCCTGTATCCTGTGATGAGGGATTCATCCTTGAACTAGTAAGCATCTTCCTCAAATTATGGCTCCGTGTATATGCAAACCTAGGGCTTTCTTGAAATACAAAGTGCACCTGAAGCCAGTGGTGGTATCTGAACCGACTAGGAACCGGTTCGGTCCCAGCCCTCTCACATGCTTGGCAGCTGGGCTGCTGCACCTCTTGTGGAGGCATTGCAGCGGTCATATGCTTGGGCCTCTGCCCTCCACAGAGGTGCAGCAACCTGGCCATTTCCCTGCAGCCTGATCCCCCGCCTGACAATGTTTTGATGGCATTGGAGGCTTCTCCCAATGCCATGATCCCCTGATGCCGTCAAACATTTGTCAGGCGGGGGGATTCCTGCCACTGCAGTGCCAGTGTTTCAATGCCGTGTTTGGCCCTGTTTGGCAAACATGGGCCATGGCAGGAACCAGTTCAAGTGAACCAAACCAAACCAGCCCAATCCCACCACTCCCTGAAATGTATGTCAATATTCAACAGGATACTTGAGAAGCTTGTGCCGAAGAGGGAAGAACAACATATATGATCATTCTGCAGAAAACACTGAGGGCTGCAACAATAATCTCCATTAACATATTGCCCTTTTAAATGCCTGTGTTATCAGCTGTTATTCATACTCTTTCTCCTCAAATCATTGGCATATCTGAGGGGATTGTTGTAAAAATTCCTCTTTAATGGTACAAATATGCCAAAGGCAAAAAAGAGACTCTCTGGAATGTTGTTCCACAAGTGTCAAGGGTGAAAATTCTGATAGTCCAGCAAACTATCTGAGCAGCACCACATAAGTCAGTTTTGTTACAAAACTGGTGCTGCAATTAAAAGATTGAGCTCTGTATGTCAACTGGCTAGGACTGAAGAACATTTTGTAAGCAAATATCATTGGATGCTACATATATAATGATGCATTTCTTCCAAAGTAAACATATTAAGATCTTTAAAATTTTCCCCATGTGCCCTATGGTGAAGTCCACTGACCATTTTGGTAGCCGCCCTCTGTACAGACTCCTTTCTGTTTATATCCATTTGAAGATGCGGTCTCCAGAATTGCACACAATATTCTAAATGAGGTTTCACCGAAGACTAGATTTGTTTGGGACAAAAGAATCCTCATGTGTGGATTCTGTTACCAGTTGCCAGAATAGTTCTCCCTGTAAAGAATCCAGGATCTCCCTACTTATAGATGATACCATAGCAGAGATGTTTCAATCAATATCTGGCATATTGAAATCACCTATCATCAATACTTCTCCTTTCATAGCAATACTGCAAATGTCTTCAATTAAATCGTTGTCCACCACTTCTGCCTGTGAAAGAGGTCTGTATATAACACCAATGCAAATGGATGCTCCATTCCCTCTTTCCAGTTTAACCCACAATGCCTTCTCCTTCTCTCTTAAGCCCTGCAATTCTGAAGATTTAATACTATCCTTTACCTATAGTGCCATTCTTCCTCCCTTTCTTCCTAGCCTTTCCCTCCTGAATAAATTATAGTCTGATATAATTATATCCCAGTCATGGTTCTCTGCTAACCATGTCTTTGTAAAGGCCACTAAATCCAAGTTAGCCTCTTCCATTAAAGCTTCAATATCCAGAATCGTGTTTCCCATACTCCAGGCATTAATACATATTGCTTTCCAGATCTTTCTCTTTTTACCCATGTCTACAGAGGCATTTAATGTTTTACTTACCAGAGGGCTTTCACTTACCTAAGAGCTTTCTTCACATGTCCCCAACAAATCTAGTTTATAGCCCTCTTATTAGGTTAGCCAGTCTGCTGCAGAAGGCACTTCGACCCTTCTTAGATAGGTGGACACCATCTCTGCTCAGCAGCCCTTGGAAGATCATCCCATGGTCCTGAAAATCAAAATGCTCTCAATGACAACATCCACGCAGCCATGAATTGATCTCTAGGATTTGAGCTTCTCTGCCTCGGCCTTTACCCTCAAAAGGGAGTATTGAGGAGAACACCACCTGAGAACTTATCTGCTTCACCCTCTCTCCCAGAGCCATGAAGTCACTCTTGATAGGCTTGGACAGATACTTAGCAGTATCATTTGTGCTGACATGGATGAGCAGCAATGGATAATAGTCATAGGCTTGATGAGTCTCGACAAACTCTCAGTATCTTCTTGAATTTTGTACCTGGTAGACAGCACACATCCCAAGACATCAAGTCTGGTTGGAATATGGAAACTTCTGTACCCCTCAGAAGAGAGTCACCAACCACCACTATCCTTCATGTCCTTGTCATGGCTTCTGCAATTTTTGGGGTCTTGAGCTGTGGTTCTTCTTGTTCTTCGGATGTTTTTGCTTCCTTCACTTTCAGGGCTGCATACCAGTACTTCAATTTGAGGGATGGTAGAGTTGGAGATTGGGTTTCGATTCTGCAACCTCTGGAGACTCGTATTCAGCTATCTTCTTTCTGTGGCATACCATCTTCACCTCTGCTGGAGATGCCTCAAGAAACATTTCATCAATGCACTTCTCACTGTCATGAATGCTTCTCAGCCTAGTCACCTCTTCTCTCAGTTCCTCCACTTCTTTCATGAGGGATTGAGCTTGCTGGCAGAGTGCACATGGAACCAGTCCTTTGCCTGGGATCAGGCTGTACATCTGGACAGAGGCAGAAGCTGTAGCATGGGCAAGACCTTTGGCAGCATGATTTTTCCCAGCCATAACTCAGTTGTTGAAGCTTTGGTACCTGTTGAAAGAAATGAGAAAGACCTACCAAAGTCCCTAACCATTCCTCAGCTGTCCTTAAAACAAAGGGCAGCTATCCTCTTTTACCTGAGATCTAACAGCTCTGTACTATATCCCTATGGGTAGTTCTGTTTGTTTGCTAAAAAGTTATCTGGATATGGAACAGCTATTCAAATCTAATATATATGTCTGAGATGTGCAGTCTAATGTGCTTCCTTTGTAAAGTACACATGATTTCAACCAGTGCTGCATGTCTGATATCACTATCAGAGATATCCATGATTATATCTGCTGCAGGGCACAAACAGGCTTAGTAAATGCTCATTTCAGCAATGTGACAACAGTACTATGAAGAAGGAAATATCCATCCACTTCTCTGATACTTTGCACTCAAAGATACCTGTGAGTATATAAGACACACATTTCTTCAGGCACCCACACAGCAATAGGTCCACATTTGCAAAATAGCAGGCTGGGACATGCAAGGGGGAGAGATCCACAGTTGCGTTCTATGATAGGACAGCATGCATGTCTATGTCCCCTGATCTGTGGACATGCATATATAACACGTTCAAGTTTCTGAAGTGCAGAGACTACCTGCACATGGCTAGTCCATAACTCATGCATCTCCATTTTTGATATTACGCAGCAGACACGTGTATCTTTCAGGGTGGAGAAAGGCTGGATTTACAGGGCACTTACATGTGACCACTTTCTTGGCTGCTCCTTCCGCTGTATATCAGACATTTTGATTTAGGTATGTCATTTTGCAGTCAGACGTCCTTTCTAAAATGTGCCTTCGATGTAGAAGATCCTGAATATCAGTGCTATACTTATAAATTACAGCTTTGCCTCAGACAGCCCATGTTAAACTCGGTTTTCCCACTTCTGAGTCAAATATATAAAGGTACGTTTTAGATAGAACATGGAGATTAGAACTGAGATATTGAGGTCAGGGCTTGCAGAATTCTGACAGTACTTTAGGGACAGCACTGCTAAATGAGGAGCCATTTCTAAAATACACATCCAGGTGCAGTGGAAGGAGCCATTTCAGAAATATTCACGTCGGAAAAATTGCCGGGGAAATCTGGAAACTTCCCTGTATAAGTGCTGCACATTTCACAAAGTGCACGTGTAATCATCAGCCACTCACATGTAGATGTTGCTACTCTCCTACAGAGGACCTGTCTTTAAGGAGTGGAGGAGTGGCCTAGTGGTTGGGGCAAGGTACTTCAGGCCGGAAGGTCAGGGGTTCAAATCCCACTAGAGGACAGCAACCTTGGGCCGATGGACTGGGGTTTCTAGTCCCACAGGTGCTCCTTGTGGTCTTGGGCAAGCCACTTAACCCTCTATAGCCCATGTTCCCTGTAAAATAGTTATCGCCAAGTTATAATGCCCTGTTCAATGTAATTTCAGTTTGTTCAATGTAAACCACACTGATGCAGAATAGCGCAGTATATAAGAGAATATAAATAAATAAGTCATTTCAGTTCAGAGAGGGCAATAAACATTTTAGCTCTGGAATGGTATTTCTCAGTCTGCCAGTGAATTCCGAGGTGGTAGAGAGAGGGGCATCTCAGCAGCTCCCTTCTCTGTTTTGGCATTTCAAGAAGGTGGCCTCGGGAAGAAGGCAGGGCTGCTTTTTACTGAGACTTAGGGAAGGTAGTAGTGGGAAGGAAAATGCCAGCAGCTCATTTTTTGTGGTATTGGAACAGGGATTTGGAAGACCGAGACAGGGGCTTCAGGGAGTTTCTGAAGAGTTCTTAACCGATTAGCATTGATTTTCATTTCTAACTGGTGAATTTCTGGCAGAGATGATTTGAGCAACCTAAATCTAGCCAGCCAACTTTTATCCAGCTATATTTAGGAAAAATTTTACATTCAAACTCTGATGGAATATGTTTAACTGAAAAGTCTCTTAAAGACAGTCATGTAATTTGTACCCAGTTGCTGAGCTGATCTTTGCAAGTTGACCACAATCATGTATGTTTACAGTTATTTGTATTTGCTATACTGCCCTTCATCAGTGACATCAAAGCGGTTTACAGTCCATTAATAAAACAAACAAAAATAATAAATAGAATAAATAAAGTCACAATTTAGATTGGCTTTCATGGCCATTTACTGTACGGTCCCTTACCAGAATCCAGCTCTACCCCTTCAAGAGTACATAGAGGCTTGTTTGAAATAAAAAGTTTTCAATGCAGTTTTGAATGTGTGAAATGATGATTCCATTCTAATATCGTGTGGTAAAGCCTTCCAGAGAGTAGGGGCCAGATATTAGAAAGCAGCTTGCCGAGTAATGTCAAGCTGAGCACTAGCAGTAGATGGTAATACTGATCTATTCTACTGAAGCTAATGGAGAGTCCTGGATGGAACATATGGTATTAACCAATCAGATACCAAGGAAGCCCACATAAAAGGCCTTATGATCTAAGGTTAAGATTCTATGGGGTATGTTTACTAAAACCCCGGTGATGTGCGCGGCCCGCTAGTGTGCGGGTGCCATATAAGGAGTGGGCGTGTCTGGCTAAAAAAAAGCAAAACCGGGATTATTCATGCGCTAATGTGCGCGGCGCCCATGTGCGCCCTGCACCTTAGCGCATGAGAAAGCTGCGCGGGAGGCATAAGCAGCATGCTGATGTGCAAGCAAAGGAGCAGAGCCACAGCACAATGGTTAAGACACTGACCAATGGTGCAGGGATCAGGGGTTCAATCCCCCACAGTGCCCAATGAAGACAGCTGGCAGAGGCATTTAAATAATGGGCAGCATAAGGCAGCATGCTATTGCTTTAGGAGGCATTTTAATATTGGGCGGCATAAGGCGGCACACTGATGATTAAGACACTGACCAATGGTGCAGGGATCATGGGTTCAATCCCCCACTGTGCCCAATGAAGAAGGCTGGCTGAGGCATTACCTATTATGGGTAAGTTTGCTTTAGGAGGCATTTTATTTTTTATCTTAATTACTACTACTAGCAAACGCACTCTCAAAGCGTGTTAACATAAGGCGCCCCATAAGGCACATTTTAAAGTGCACTGTCCGCCAAGGCACCCTAGAATGTTGCTGATAGGGCGCTTTATAGGGTGCTATATGAGTTACCACAAGGTCACAACAATGTTTTTGATGGCAGCACTGTGCAATTTAAGGAATGCACAGCATAAGTAGGTGTGCTGACATACAAGGAGGAGCAGCAGTGTAGCACAATGGGTAAGACACTGACTGCTGATACAGGGGTCATGAGTTTGCTCCCCAGTGTGCCTAATACATAAGGCTGGCTGTGGCATCAGCTTTGCAATGTATGTATTTTTTCCTGTAACACTTTAGTTATATTTTATTAATTGCTGCCTGCAAACAGGTCCTCACGTGCCGTAATTGAAGATGCCGCATAAGGCGCCCTATAAGGCACTCCATAGGGCACATTATAAAGTGCACTGTCCGCCACGGCACCCTAAAATGTCCCCTATAGGGCACCCTATAAGTTGCTCCACAGGATAACGTATAGTGCACCTTATATGGACCGTAACCATAAGGTAACCTATAGGGCGCCCTATAAAGCGCCCTCTGAGGCATCTTATGGGTACAGTACGATGAGGGAGTTTTTGCTGGCAGCAATAATGTACATTAAAAAGAGATAATGCTCTGGGCAGCCCCATCAAATAACCCCACTGTGGGTTGGAACCCATGACTTCTGGCTCCACAGGTAGTAAAGTAACTATTGTGCTACAGCCCTATAGCTGCTAGCAAGCCCCTGGCTGGCTGCAGAGGGAGTGCATGTCACCACACAGACAGTCTGCTGTGGTCACCAGGATTGGGTTAGCCCACCCGTACCCATGATGCACTGCACATGCAAATCAGCTGTCCACAGAAAAACACAAGATGGGGAATGCACCCCCACAGCACCTCGGCCTGGTAGGGGGAAGTGACCATGTGCACCCCCACAGCACCTCGGCCTGGTAGGGGGTACTGACCGTGTGTTTTACTGGCACAGAGTAGCTACACACCGTCACATTGTGCGGGTACTGTGCTCACCCTGAGGGTGCGGTGAGGCGCCCAGCACCAGGTCCACAGCACCTTCCATGGCTGAAAGAGGCCATGCCAGAGGTCCAAAGCAGTGTTAATGTGTGAGATAGGTAGTTTCTGCAGAAACACCTTGGATATCTCTGTCTGTCTCAGTCAGGTGTAGCCCCTATGGACCCCAAGGTGGGCCATGTACCACCACTCCTCCTCCTCCAGGGCTGAGGGTGGCAAACAGGGTCTCCTATTGACAGATCCACATTCTACCTCCCTGCAATGGTGGCAGCAAAAGGGACCATCAACCCCAGTCCTGCTGGGGAACAAACACACTACAGGGCAGTCAATGCAGCTCCGTTCACATCCATAACACAATAGCAGACAGACATTAGGCCTGGATATGCTAAAGCTGCACCCCACCACTATCTGACATTCTCCTGCAGCAAGTCTACAGCCACTGCACCCTGCAAGCCACTCCACCAAGACACATACCAGCTGCAAACAGTCTGCTAGCTAGTCCATAGTGCATGTTCCCAGTAGAAACACATGCACCCACAACTGGGATGTCAGCATACACAACAAGCAGATAAATCAGTGACTGAGCCCCAAAAGGAAACCCATAAATATCACATGAAAGAAATGTTATATAGTACTATGGGGGTGCCTAGCCATGCTGTCGTCACTGCACAGTCAGGGTGAGAGTGATCCCCCAGCAGGACATACTGAGGTCACCCTGTCTGTGTAGGTGGTGGCCGGGCACTACAATGTCCCAGCCAGTGCCCTATGCCCTGTGCAAATGCATCCTGGCCAGGTCACCCTGTCCAGGCTATACCCATGGTACCTTGCTCCTCATTATGCACATTGGCAGGCCAATACTGGCAACAGTGCTGGCAGTGTGGGCTGTGGAAGGTGTTTGCAGCCACCACACACTGTATAGACAGACACACACTCCCACACCTATGCCAGCATTGTGCTACTATAGAGGAGTTTAGCAGCCCTGCCCACCACACCAGTCCTGGGCACAGTACAGGCATGGATATGCTACGCAATACTGTTGGGGGTCACTCCCCAGGGTGGTAAACACTGTCAGAGACCAGACCTGAAGCACACACCGCAGACATCAGAAAGATTGTTATGATGGAGCTCAATGAGCAAACTGTGCTTAATGTAGGACTTGCTATCTGCCAGTAATCATAGGAAACGTTTGATAGGTGTGTACCGTATACCCAGGTGTAGGGTGGCATTGCTAAGGTATGCAAGTGCTAGTATGCTTATGGTCTCAGCAATAATGGTTCAGTCTTTACTACCATGTTTTCTTCATGGGTAAAATAAGGGGACTGGGTTGGCAGGAGCCCCAGCTGGGATTTTAACCTGTGACCTTCTGGTCCTAAAGGCACTGGCTGTGTCCGCTGCACCACCATCTTAGCACAAAAACAGTGCATTCCCTGGGGAGTCCATGGCTGTTTGTCAGACAGGGCCTGTCTGTTGGAGGGCACTGCACCCATGTGAAGGGGGCTAGGCCACCATCTGCTGTGGGCAGCAGCCACTGCCCCCTCCACCAACGGTACCCCTCCGCCACCATGCTGACATGGCCTTATATTGCTGACAGCATCACAGCTAAATGATATGTGGCCCTCCAGGACTGCATTGAGGGGACTGTGGTCTAGATAATGCGCATGTTTCTGGTGTCTGTGCTCTGTAGGGTAAAATAGAGGTGTTTGGACCATGCTTATGTTATCTGCAAAAAAGGTTGGTCTTTACTATCATGGTTTAGTGGTGGGTAAAATATGGGGATTGGGTTTGCAGGAGCCCCAGCTGGGACTTAAACTGGTGATCTTTGGCTCCTGAACACACTGTCTGTGTTCACTGCACCACACTGTGGCCACAGAGGCAGTGCAGTCCCTGGAGATGTGAAACCTGGCCAAAGGAGTCATAAACCCTGCTCTGCACAATGTCACTGTGGGATCATTCACCTTGTATGGGGACGGAGCGTTAACCATAATAATTAAATGTCACTGTGGGATCATTCACCTTGTATGGGGACGGAGCGTAGACCCTTCTAAAATTCATATTTCTTTTTTGGGGCTTTCTTGGGAGTGCTTTTTGATGTTTTCCATGACTATCACTATTGCCCAGCTGGATTATAATTTATTAGAATTTTGTTGTGGTCATTTTCAATTTTTATTTGCTATTTTGTTCTGTGCACATGTATCACACTGCTCACGTTTTGTTGGTTTCCCTGGTTTTGCTGTACATTGCTGTCAGAAATGGTTTCTCTTCCCTTTAAATCAGCTCTACCGCGAGGTTTTCACTCGCGGTATTTTTTTCATTGAATTTCAGCCCCGCTCCTGTGCGGGGAGCCTCTCCTCTCCCACTCTCCACCCGTTGACCCTGTCTCTTCGCCCCTGGGGAGCCTTCCTCTGCCCTCCGGGAGCCTTTCCACGCCTCTATCGCTCATTTGCGCGACGCGCACATGAGTGGGCCCGTTAGTGCAGAGCACACATGTGCGGGGCACAAAAACGCATCATTAGCGTGTGCTAAGGTACCTTAGCGCATGCTCAAGTGCACCCCGCACAGTAGCGCGGTTTAGTAAACATACCCCTATATCTTATCCTATAATAAACAGGCAGCCAGAAATGAATCTTTAAAGGTGGTATAATGTGATTGAATCTCTTAGAATGAGATCCTAACTTTATAGCCATTGATTAGATAGTTTGAAGTTTTTCAATTGAGGATTGCAGTAACCCACAATATAGGGTGTTGCAGTAGTCAAGTCAATTAATGACCAAGTCATGTACCACAGTAAGTAGTGAAGTTTAGCAAAATAGGAACAGACAGACCACACTTTGCGCAGGAAGTAGAAACATGCTTTTGACACATCTGCAATTTGAGCTTTGAAGGTTCAGTTGGAGTCTAATTTACAGCCTAAAACTTTCAGGAATGACACGTTATTGAGAGTGAGGGGAATATGAATGTGGTGATCCTATAAGCCTACTTTTATGCTTTGATGTTTGTATTTTATACACTGGTTTGTGCAATCTTTTGATTCTAAAGAATTGTAAGACAATTTATAGTTTCTAGTTTCAGTTGGTTAGTGCACATTAAATCAATTTAGCATGCACTAAAAATTCCCTATTAAAAAAGATGTGCGAAACTAGCAAAAGAACACATGTGGAAATTGAGAAATATTTACGAAATAAAATGAAAAGCAACCAAATTTTTCTTTCCTGTGCACATCTCTTTAAAAAAAAACAATCCTTTTCTTTCTTTGGGAACCTGGCTAAAGTGTGTTATGGTCAGTGGCTAGTCCTTCCCTCCATGCGTGCTTCATACAAGCAATATCTGTTCTTCCATCCTGGGTAATGGACCCATCCTTTGGGAGGGAAGCTCCATGCAGAGCTAAAGATCCCAATAATTACAGATAAAAGACAAAGAGGCAGCAGCCCCAGATATCCATGCTCTCTGCAGTGTAAAACCAAGCTAATATCAGAACACCATTGCATCATCAGCTTGCAAAAATAGTTGCCGGTGAAATCATACACAGCACTTTTGTTCTCTAAAAATGTTTTCCTTTTTCAAAATCAGTGCTGCTGTAATTTGTGAAAGCTTGGTTGACCAATTCATATCCAGACCATAGGCAATCTAGAAGGTTCTATCAATTGAAAGTTGGAGTGGAAGAGTGGCCTAGTGGTTGGAGCAAGGTACTTCAGGCCGGAAGGTTGGGGGTTCAAATCCCACTAGAGGACAACAACCTTGGGCTGGAAGGACTGGGGTTTCTAGTCCCACAGGTGCTCCTTGTGGTCTTGGGCAAGCCACTTAACCCTCCATAGCCCATGTTCCCTGTAAAATAGTTATCTCCAAGTTCAATGTAATTTCAGCTTGTTCAATGTAAACTGCACTGATGCAGAATAGCATGGTATATAAGAGAATGTAAATAAATAAATTTACAATAAAGAAAGAAGAGTTTGAAATGTGGCTAAATGAAAACAAACATGAGTAAAAGGACTTTTCACATGTGGTGCTGCCATGCCCCAACCCTTAATGGCAGCCGTGTTGTACTTGTTTGAAAGCTTTATAAATGGAATACAAAGGTACTTGGGAATACCTACATGCATCGACACAGAAAGTTCATCCTACAATAGCAGGATGCTGGTGGCTCTGAAGGCATCATTTACAGTACTTCAACATTGAATCAATAGCAAATAAACTCCATCTAGGAACAAGAGTAATGGAGATATGAACCAGTATGTGGCTGGTTCATATCTCCACAAGAGGAGAGGTGAATTGGCAGATAATGAATTTGTTATCTTGTTTGTCTTATTCAGCCTTTGTTTGTATAGGTTTCCCCTCAATCACAGTTTATCTTAAGCACCTTCAAGCATATTTTCTAAACTACATGCATAAGTCCAAACCATGACCCAATCCTGCCTTCAGGAATCTCTCTGTTGGAAAATCGTCTGCATATACTATTTGCAATTTTATAAACAACCATTTCTGCATGTAAAGCCATGTTTAACTGTGGAAATTACTCTCTTTATGAGGACGTTTTAAGATTTGTGCTCCAGAGTATTCCTCCCAACCTCCTGGCAAATTCCTCTTCAAAACTTGTCTTCGTAGAGATGTAAGCAAGCATTTAATGAATACTAGTTGTTATGCAATTAACTAAATTATAAGTCATCTAGTAATTAATTTACAGTGACTGTCTTTTTCATCGCACACAACCTAAAAATACTCTAGGCACTTATTTCAACTGTTACCAAACTAGGTTATATAATTGCCATTAAGATGTGTGTTCACCTGAGTTCACTGCTACTGTTTTACTGCCGATCCAACATGGCCTGTATGGGCATGAATGCCCTAGAATAAAAGCTCAGTTTTGCATAGGTCACCTAGGACTGGAAAAGGATGTCCAACTCGGGTCATTGAACATTTACATTTCGTTTCATAAATGACTCCCTCAACGTGGATCCTATTCTAATGTATTTACAAGGGCATGGAAAAAAATTAGGTATGCACAGGGCTGAAAACAATTTGGCTTCTTTTCCTATTTTCTGAATTTTCCCAGATGTTATTGTGGGGTTTTTGTGCTATTTTTATTGTGTTCATTACAGGCGTGCTAAACATTAAGGCAGTAATTTAATAAGGGCACATAAACTACACAAATGCACCTACAGTATTGTGCTGTTATTTTAGTCATTTCTGTGAATGTGTGCCAAAGACAAGCATCAATGATCTCTTATGAAATATGAATCAGCATATAAGGACACATGTTCACACGACGGTGCATACTTCACTAGTGAGCACACATGTGGGCGGAGTTTGAGCACAGCATGGATGGAATGCACTCATACACATATAGGAGTATATTTACTAAACGGCGGTATGGGACTCAATGGGGTCGGGGCTCCGATATCGCATGGAGTCCACTACTGCCATTTAGTAAATGAGAAAATACTATGACTTACATATGTACTAAACATTTTTAGGCATGGGTTGGTGCAAATGTCTGTGCTTTATCTTAAGGTATGATCTCTGACACTTATGCTCAGATTTTAGAGAGATGGGGAGCTGCCTACTTGTCTTCATAAAACAGCATCTGCATAGGCACCTAAAGAGACACAACCCAGGGTGACCTGTTATTAAAATGCCCTCTAAGTACGTAAATTAACTGTAGGTTAATTTATAGTCATACAGGTTCAGAGGTTTGCCTGCACAAACATTTATTAGGTGCCCAAACAGTCCAAATGTGTGCTAATCAATGCACACCCTTCATATTTGGGTGGCACATACTGTGCGGCAGTCATATCAGAGAAAGGTATGTTGACCAGAGAGCACCATGCCAAAAAAAACAAGCTAATCCAGGTCTGGTTTTACCCCTTCTGCCTCCCCCTCTCCCCTGGGCATGGATACAGATAGAGTTCTGATTTTTCTAAAAACATTTTTAATAATTTAAAAAGCAAGACTTCATCCCTAGGCATAATGAAATAAAACCAGAAGTGGATTTGCCTGTCCACTTCAAAATGGTCCCTCTAGAACTGCCCTGGAATGACCTCCATACCCTTGCTCTTGTGTCCTTGTTCGCCTTGCTGGGCAGGCATTAAAGCCAGCACACTAACTGGAACCAGCACTGTGGCTTTAAAAAGTGCAGAAACCTGAATCCTGTCCACGTTGAACTTTATTTGTCATTTGCAAGCAACTCATTTGCTTATCTTTTAGGTTGCAAAGCAGAGTACCATTGGAGGATTGGCGCACTGGCATGATAATGGTGAGATGATGCGCTCACAATGACAGCGCAATAGAGGAAAGAAAAGCCACAATAGAATCGAGCTTGCTTTGGAATAGCAATTAGCCAACAAGCGTAGACCCTTTCAGGGCTTCCCACTCTCTTCCATGCCCAGACAGTTCCAGCACAGATAAGGCTGTTCGTTTGCTGCTTCAGATACTGATAACTAGGTGACCTTGTCAGAAAATTTCGGTATTTAGCAGTGTGGCTGAGAGTATCCTTTTCAAAAGACAGCTACAATTGTTTTCAAAGCTAATGGGTTTAGCATCCGGATCCAAAGATAAATGCAATACCATTAAAGGAACCACTGCAAAACCTAGTTGGTATGTGATAAGTCTTAAGTTTTCTGTAGTGCGTACTTTTACTCTGTGGTTACATCGGGTGAAGCTAAGGCACCATTGCAAAGCAGGGCATGGGGCTATAAGATTCCAGGAAGTGGCTTCTTTTATATGAGAACTGAACATGGCAAAATTCAGTTCTGTTTTCACAAATGTGTTTAGTGAATTTCATAGCTGTGCATGGTGCAGGACTTACAACACTAAACAGCAAAGCCATCCCGTTATCCAGAGAACAGACACATTGTGAACCACAGGACTGTAGATTTCCCTGGATGGACCCTCTGTAAGGGAGAAATTCAAAAACACTACTGAGAATGTCCTGGAAGCATTTCTAACCTTGTGGTTTATTGTGCTGATATGATGCATCGATGATATACAGGGACATGTTTACTGAAGGGCATGCTGTTGGTGAGTGTTCGAGCTGCAAAACTAGCACAGAAGATCTGCTAAGTTTTGTGAGAATATGGACC
This sequence comes from Ichthyophis bannanicus, assembly GCA_033557465.1. Classification (NCBI taxonomy): domain Eukaryota; kingdom Metazoa; phylum Chordata; class Amphibia; order Gymnophiona; family Ichthyophiidae; genus Ichthyophis; species Ichthyophis bannanicus. The sequence goes on along the minus strand of CM066041.1, from coordinate 57,615,767 downwards.
TGCCCCCTGCTATTTATTGTTGTAGTTAAGTGCCGTCGAGTCGGTGTTGACTCATGGCGACCCTCTGAATAGTTGCCCTAAATTGTGTTCGGTCTTCAGTCAGGCAGCTCATTGTTGACAGACTGGTACCCGTAGCTGCTGTTATTGTATTGATCCATCTCATTGCTGTTAGTGCACCGGTATTGCAGCACACCATGCTAACTGCTACATGAATGCACTTACCACCATCCCTTGTTAGATGCAACTGTGCTTATGGCAATATTCATGGTTAGCACATGCTCAAACGGCCTGTGCTAACCATGATACATTGTCAGTGCCCACATTCTGCCCCTACAACCAGTCCCCACCCAATCATGCATGCACTAATTAGCATGGGGTTTTTAGCATGGGGCCCTGCACTAACAGCATGGCATGCTTAGTGCATGGCAAGCCCACCACGAATGTGGTTTAGTAAACATGCGCCATAATGATATAGAATTTCAGTAAATGGTTATCTACAGATTCCTGTGCCTTTTACTCAAATGGATTTTGTCTATGGAGAATATTCTAAAAGCTATAAAATGCATGTATTTATTTATTACCATTTATTGCCCATCTTTTTGAAAGAATATCACAATTATTATTGGTGAATAAGGACAGAGGGACCAGCAGGTTCTGCAGGGTCCCCAAGGGACCAATCCAAACCCTTGTGACTAAAAATGCTCTACTTATGCAGAACCCATGTTGGCAAGAACATGGTGGGTGTATTATCTCTGTGAGCTGTATGGGAAAATACTAGACACACACCCAACAGTTAAGGCAAAAGGTTTACAGTTACTGTATGTTATGCTTGGGCATTAATGTGTGGTAACTGCAAAATTTTAACTCAGCTTACTAAAAGGGAACCTTAATAAACATGTTACATACTATTCCAGAGTCCAGTAGCCCTTAATAGCAAGCAGAGAACAAGACAAGATGATATTTCACTCCCATGCAATAGCTATGGGTGTTAACACAGCTAAAGACATTTATTCTGGGTTCAATTAGCAACAGCTCATCAGTATTATAAATCCATTAGGAACAAGAGGCATGTGCTAATTATATGTGGCTACCATATGAAGGGGTTACCTTAGAAGCCTTATTCATGCTTTGGATGTTCGAAACGGGGCATACAGACATCCAAACCATGGAGATGTCCCTGGAGCTATTTTTGAAAGCACTTCCAAAGATGTCCCTGGCGTGAAGACGTCCATGTTGGAATGGGGGGGGGGGGTGTACGCATGTCTAGGGCATTCCCAAGAACTTGGATGTCCTCGCTCAGTCTCAGAATCCCCCTGCATGTCCTGAGCTTGTTTTGCCAGTCAAACATCCAAAGGGAATGGAGAAGGAGGTATATTCACACCTCCTATCTCTTCCATATTGACAACGAACACCGATGGGGAATGAGAGCTCTAATTTTTGTCTTTCCACACTGATGGACATTCTAGTGTGCAAGATGTATTTATTTATTTATTTAATGATTATTTTATGCCACCTTTCAGAGTTATCAAAGCGGTTTACAATCAACTCAACATTTTTACATGGAACAGAATAGCTAATATATTATTCTTATTATTAATATTAAATACATTGAACAAGTTATTATAGTAGATGGTAACTATAATACATTGAACTGTCTTAGAACTATGTTACATTGTTAAAGATTCATGCCTATGATACATTGTCTATGTTACATTTTCCATGAAACGTTGTTTAGACGTGTGCAACTATGTAACATTGAACTGTCTCTTGGATTTATGTAAAGACTCTTTCAACTTCAAAGTGACTGAGAACAGTAATAGGTGGGGGACTATGCTTCTTGTGTCTTGTGTCCTAGTGTCTAACCCACTAGGTATGTGGACCAAAATGCTCTAAGAAGAATAGTGTCTTCAATTTCTTCCTCAAATCCATAGTATCTTTTATTGCATAGAGCTCCACTGGCAGCGAGTTCCATAAAGTTGGACCGTACATTGAGAACGCCCTATGGCAGATTGCTTGTAGGCTCTTGGTCCTTTGAGAGGGAATTGTGAGGAGGTTTTGATGTGAATGCCTTCTTGATCTGGATTCTGGAGCTTTCTGTATTAGTGAGATGAGGCATCCGGCTGCTTGGAGGTGCATGGTTTTAAATGTGATCATAATTGCCTTATATTTGATGCAGGATGATATTAGTAACCAGTGTAAGCTTTTGAGGAGTGGGGTGATATGTTCCTGTTCTGAGGCTGCTGTGATAAGTCGAGCTGCTGTGTTCTGGGCTAGCTGCAGAGTGTGGATAGTGTGTTTGGGGAGTCCTTGAAAGATCAAATTACAATAGTCTAGGTATGGTGTAATTATGGTCTGGCATAGAGTGCAAAGTAGTTGTGGTTCAGTAGAGATCTGAGGTTCTGAAGGATTTTCATTTTGTAGTAAATGGTAGATACCATTTTCTTTATATGTGCTTGTATGCTTAGTCACTGGTCAAGAATCACTCCAAGATATTTTACTTCACTTTTTACAGGAATGGATATGTCATCGCATTCAAGTGTATCTGGGGGGAGGGGGGGAGGGGCATATGTGGTGTCGCGAGTTATGGTGAGGACTTCTGATTTATTGCAGTTGATTATCAGGTTTTGCTCCCTTAACCAGTTTACAACTTTCTTCAGGCAATCTTTTAGTGAGGTGTAATCCAGATTTTTTGAGTTAAAGGGATGTAGATCATCAAATCATCTGCATAGAGGTGGTATTTGAGGTTGTATTCTTGAATAATCTTGCAAACAGGCTGCATGTATAGGTTGAATAGCATGGCAGACAAGGAGGATCCCTGTGCTATACCTTGTTGTGGCTTCACTAGCTTTGATATTTTGTCCTTTACCTTGACCTGAAAGACATGATCTTAAATGTAGTGAAATGTAGTATATGAACCAGGAAAAGGGGAGGGGGGGAGATATCACTAATTCCTAACTCCATCAGTCTGGATATGAGCTTTTTGTGATTTAGAGAATCAAAAGTGGCTGCTATATCTAGAAAAATGAGTATAAAACCCTATTTGAGGTTCTCAATTCCTGTGATTAAAGTGTTTATTAGTAGGGATTCCACTCCATGGTCCAGTGTAAAACCGTGTTGCTGTAGGTCCAAAGAGGCAGATCAGGAAGGCAGCGGCGCCTCGTGCCCACGGCCGGAATTAACCGGGGGGGGCGCCGCTGCGCTCGCCCCCCGGCTGGTCGGCCGCGCTGGCGTCGTCGTTGGTGTTTGGCTTCAAAGTGATCGGCTCCCGCAGCTGTTGTGGCAGCGCGGGAGCCAATCACGGAGTTAGGCCAGGGTCGAGTGGGGGGGCGGCGTGGAGCTCAGCCGTTTTGCGAGCGGCGGCTGAAGGGGACGGTTGCTCCCGCCCGCCCTCCCTCTTCATGGTCTGATTGACCCGGGGGTGTGGGGGTGTTGCAGCTGGCGGGGGGGGGCGGGATCCCGGAGGTTTCCGGGGGCCGGAGCCGGAGGCAATCCTTAGGACGGGGGTGGGGTACCCCCGACCTGGACAATCCCTCGGCTTTTGCTAATAATATGGCGAAGCCGGATGAGGGAGGGATACGGAAGTAGCCGGGGCTTGGGCCCAGCGGAAGCGGAGACAGCGTCACCTTGCTACTAAGATGGCTGGTGAAGGCTTGATCTGCAGGGGGTGGGGGGGGGAAGTTTGTTGATTGTGAACTTTGTTTAGTTATTGTTAAAGGCAAATAAAGCTGCGACCAGTTTAAATCCCAGAACAGGTGTGGTGTTGTCATTGCATAATGGTTTTATGTATGGGGGGGGGGAGGGTTTGGGGGGGGGTGAGGGGTAGCGAGGCGGCTAGTGCGCCGTACCCGGTTAGTATCTATGAAGTTCTGTAGCTGGAGCTGTACTGCCTTTTCTATCACTTTAGCCAAGAGTGGGATGCTTGATATTGGTCAGTAGGAGGAAGGTGATTTGGGGTCAGATAAAGGGGTTTTGGGCAATTGTCGAATGGAGACTGTTGTTAGGCTTGTGGGTAAGTAGCCCTGCCCAAGTGATAGATTTATCATTTTGAGCAGGAAAGGTGACAGATCATGCTTCACGGTCTTGATCCATGATGTGTAGCATGGGTCTAGGGGGGATGTTATGGTGTTTAAGAGGTTCATTATGTGATCCAGTAGGTCATCAGAGACTGGGTGAAAAGATGTCCAGCACTTGTTGATTGTTGATTGGATCTTGAAGGATGTGTTTGATGCAGAAGTGTTATCCATGTTGGATGTGAGTTTGCTCTCCAGATATGCTGCAAATTCGTCTGACTGTACCATTGTTGTATTGGGGGGGCAGGGGGGAGAGGTTGTATATATGATTTTACAATTTTGAACAATTCCCTGGGATGATATAGGGACTTAAGGATGATATTTGTAAGGTATTCTTTTTTATGACTGTGAATTAGGTCATTATATTCCCTCTGTTTTGTAGAATATTCTTGGAGATGATGTGGGTCCTTGCTGCATCACCATCATCTCTCTAGGTTCTTTAGCTTAAGCTTGGCTTCTTTGATCTTTTTGGAGTACCATGGTGCCTTGCAGGGCTTGGCGTCCATGTTGATGGGGGCTTTTTCTTGAGTGCTGAGGCTACTGATGCTATGGTGTTATTCCAGTTTTCTATGAAGTGTGCAAGGTAGGATGAGTTTGCATCCAGGTTTGGTGTTCTTAGGTCAGTCATGGCTTTCCTGTTGAATTCTTTAAATCTTCTTGTGTTAGTCATCTGTTGTGAGCTTTCATTAAGAGGTTGTTGTGATATCTCAAAGGTAGTTGGACCAGGGTATGGGTGTTACCCCATGAGGTATGACAGTGGTGGTTCTGGATTGTAGACTGTGTGGTAGAAATATAAGATCTAGCTTGTTTCTGCTTATGTATGTAGGGGCTGCTATTATTTGAGTGAGGTCCATCACATCCAAGACATCTATGAAAGAGGAGGAACAAGATGTGGGTATAGAGTTGAGATTCAAATCTCCAAGTAGAATAAAAGGCTTGATCTTACTGGAGTAGGAGCAGGCTGTATCCAGCAGAGATTACAGGTCCTCATTTTCAGAATTTGGTGATCTTTATGTCAGACATATTGTCATGAGCTTGTTCTCTACTAGGAGTGTTTTTGTGGTGTTTGTGGCATGTGATGAGATGACTTTGAGGTTGAGATGTTTTTTAGAGCGGATGAATATTCCTCCTCCTTTACAATTTGGTCTTGAGCAGTTATGGAGGTGTCATAGTTGCTGTTGTTAAGTGATTAATTAGTACGGTGTCCATGACCATTAGCCATGATTCTGTTACAAACAGGATGTCAAGGTTATGGTCCTATACATAGTCAGAAATTATATGTATTTTATTACGAGCTGATCAAGCATTAACGAGGCCACATCTAAGGGGATGATTAAGTTGATTGTTTGATTGTTGGATAGTTGTGGATTGCATTGGTTGAATGGGTATGAGCCTTTGCGTTTTCCTTGTGTATGTGGGTAGCATGCGTATTTGGTTAGGAAGTGTCTCTCTGTGCGTATGATGGGTATCTTCATGTTCTCTATGAGGGCTGTATTAGATGACTTTGTAAGCATTAGTGCCAGGAGGAGAATGGTCAGGCTCGTTGGCAGCAACATGTTTCCTAATTTGTAGATATGCCCGCTATGTAGTGAACCCTTTGAGTGTATGGAATTCTTACCCAGTTCTTGGATATCTTCACCCTTATCCTGTGCAAGTTGTTTATAGGTTCTTTTGTCTCCTTGTTACTGCTGGTCTAACACTCTGTCCTCACTCTCTGGTCCACACTCAAGGGCCATGCATAAGAACCCTCTGGTGAGGCCCTCAGGCATGAGCCTACCAGGCTTAGGCACGCCTGATGGTGCTTCCTTTTCAATCTAGCTGTTGAGGGCCAAGATTGCCTTTGCGATGGAGAGTGGGAGGGGCTTCAGCCTCCCACTGTCTGTCCCATTGCCGATAGGGGCTCCTTGAAGCAGTATGAGATAGATGTCCCTACCCCACATTTGTGTAGTAGAAACAGAAACATGACAACAGAAAAAGACCACATGGCCTATCTAGTTTGTCCTTCCATATCAACCACTACAACAGTCCCCTGTAGGGACATCTATGTGGATGCTGGAGAAGACATCCACAATGGGGGTATCAATGTTTCCAAAATCAGACTGAAACATAGACATCCCGAGCGTTTTCCTGCACAATTTTCCCTTGATGTCCACATTGCACTTGGACGCTCTTTCTAAAATGCCATTTCACAGATGTCCTGCACTTGTATCCAGTGACTGAAAAAGTAGCAGAATTCAGAATATGATTTTATCAGTGGAAAACATAGGAAGAATAGACACAACCCCTCCCCATGCCAATCCAAATTGAGAGTAATCTGTACTGAATCATGCACCATTCATTCATCAATGAGATCAGCAATTTTTCACATCTCTGTAAGAAGCTATGCTTTGGCATAAAGATGATTATTTACTTCCAGCATCCTTAATACATTGGCAGGGGAACATGTCCATAATGAGTAGTGCTAATAGCTGATATACTATTGTCCTTAGTACCCTATAGATTAAATCAGTATAATATCATTTGGAAGCAATGGCAAAAGTATCTTTTTTTTGCCCATAACTCGCAACCTAATCTTATTACAGAAACACATTCAGTTTGTTTTCAACAGCTAACAATAATGCGAACAAACTAATCATTTGAAAAATGCATAAATTATACTCTGCATGAAAGTTGACACCATACAGATAATCTACACTGCGTTGCTATTGTTACTGAGTCTATTTCAAGAGCAAACACATTTTCCCCGAAGTGCCTGGAAATCAAATAAAGAGTTAATTGCATGCACTCAGGCGGTGTAGCAATTTGGTTGTTTTAGGTCATGTTCACAGGAAATGGCCTTGGCCATTTCGAGTTCTTTTTGCCACGCGGTTCTTGCAAAAGTAAGAGAGGATCTTAGACTCCAACACACTGAGGTCGGAGCATCATCAGCTTTTCCTCCCAGGGCGTCAATACAGCTCTGGCTATGTCTCTCGATTGCAAAGTGTCCTTCTGTTGTAGAAAAAATGAGGTAACTACAAAATGGTAACTATAACAAAACAATGGGATATGAAAAAAAATTTCAATACAAAAAAACAGTTAAATAGAATTTGTAGCTGATTTTAGAAGGTTTAGGTATCATTTACACTTGTAAACAACTGAAGTTATCTGGGTAAATTTTCATGCACATTTAAGTAGTTATGTTTAGAAAAGCTAGTGGTATGTTTGGGGTGTGATTTGGGTGGACCTCGTAGTCCATCATTTGCACTGACCACACATGTGCATTTCAAAGTTTTCCAGTATTATTTAAAAGTGCTTTGAGTTATGTGTAACTGTGGACTAGCCTCTCCTTTCTGCTTCCGCTTAGGATAAGAGCTTGAAGAGGACTTGTGCCTTTGTCTCGGGTTCAAAATCACCTCAAAATGCCAAAACCTTTAAGTTTCCGATCTTGACTCCTTAATTGGCTCACCATTTATATGCAGTTTTTGAAAACCTGGCACCTATAACCGGGTAGTCGGACCCAGCGCTCACTATTCCTGCTCCCGCACCCCTTTAAATCTAACATTCCCCCCCCCCCTTCACAAACGCCACAGACAATCATTCGTGGGTTACAACTGGTCGCAGCTTTATTAGCCAATTTAAGATACAGAACATACTAAACCAGAATAATCAATAACCAACCAACCCCCCCCCCCCCCAACGGAGTGATGTGACACCAGCCATGCTATTAGCAAAGTGCCCTCGCCTCCACACCGGCCGTATTCACTTCCACCGGCCAAATTCCTATCACCCCTGTCCGACCGCCATATCACTAGCAAAAGTCTACCGGGGTTATCCGGGCCGTGGGCACCCCGCCCACGCCCCAAGTGGCCTAAGGCTCCGGACCCCGGACTCCTCCGGGATCCTGCTGCTCCCCCCTCCCCCAGCTGCAACAACCCTAAGTCTCGAGACCCCCGCTACCCATAAGGGTGGGCAGGTGGGCCACAATGCTCCCAGGATCCGCCGCATGTGCCAAGCAAAACTGCTGCCGGCTGAGCACATGCCTGTCCAAGCCCCCTGATTGGCTCCCGCGTGCCCAGCCATGCACGCGGAGCCAATCAATTCAAAAGATGCATGAGCGTCCTCGCCAACGCTCAACCTCCCCCCCCTTTTCCTTTGCCTGAGTGCGCACAGGGTCCCGCGCCGGGCCAAGCACCCGGTTAAGCTCGTTCGCCGGGACCCTGCCCGTGCCCTCTTCCTTTGAGAAAGTACCACTACCTACATGTACAAAGCCCTGTGTGATGTCGCTCATTTTTCAAAGGTTTTTTGCTAAAGTGTCTGATCGCATTGTACATGAGTGATTTGTGACTCCACGCATGCTTTGCCCAAATTCCACCCTACAAGTGGATCATGGAAAAGGGCTTATCTTCTTGCCATCACACAACTTTATTTTATTAATTTATTGATTGACAAGATTTGATATACTGCCATTCAGAAGTCCATCAAGACAGTTTACAAAAAACAATATTTCAGAAACACTACACAAACACACCAGAGGACAGAAAAAGGAAGGACTGAATAACACAAAAAGCAAACCAAAACACAATGGAATAGAACAGTGAAACAAAAGGAGAGCAAAAAGTAGAGAAACCTGTACCAAACACCATGTACAAAAGCACTAAGTCCCCCCAATTGTCCTATGCAAAAGCCACTCCCTAAGACCCAGCTTAAACTTCACAGATGACCTCTCCATATGCAATTCAAGAGGCAAGATGTTCCACATTATAGGCACTGTGCAACTAAAAGCCGCCGCCCGAGTCCTCTCCAACCTAAATTGAACCAATGGTGGGCTGCAAGATAAAGCGCCTGCAAGGACTGAAGTGTCTGCCCTGGGCAATAGGAAGCAACCAATGCAGCCAAATAAAAAGGATTTCTTGTAGAAAACCTCTTCTGTACCTCCCAGGGCTGGCCCGTCCACTAGGTGAGCTAGGCTGCTGCCTAGGGTGGCCAGCCCAGGTGGGCAGCGGCTGCAGCACACACGACTGGCTGTGCCACCCCCAGTTACCGATGATTCTGTTTGGGGGGGCGAGGCAGGCAGCAGCAGTATTTCCAAAAGTGGCTGCTTTTAGAAATATTGCCACTGCCCGCCTCCCCCTCCGAAGACAGAATCAGTGGAAGCTGGTGGGGGGGGGAGCAGTGAGGCCGGAGTTTCTGCCTAGGGCAGCAGAAACCCTTGGACTGATCCTGAATCTTCCAGATTACCAGTAATCAATGCAGCTCCTGCAATAACAGAGATGTGTTTCCTTCTGGCTGGCATGAAATAAGATTCCAGCAGTGGTATTGGCACCATAAGCAAGAACCCCAAGCAAAAGGGAATTAGAATAGCCAGTTTTGGAAAAGATAAATGCATAAAGGTCTTTGTCTGTCAGACAATAACACAAAGAACAAACCAGCCACAATGAGACAAACACCTGCCTTACCACAGCGGAAAAACAACCGTGAGTCTAATAAAACCCTCAGCAAATGAATACATTCCCTCATGGGTACAGGAATACCAGTCATCACAGGCTGAAAATAAGGTACCAAGTCGTATCTGGAAAGGTAAAGAGCCTCAGACTTGGCAACGTTGAGCAAACGTTTATTCTGAGCAAGCCACATTATAATTACTCTGAAAGCCTAATCAAACAAGACCTGAAAAGAACTGTACCAAGATGAGTGACTGATTAGGATCTGAATATCATCTGCGAAAAGAAAAAGGACAGAAACCGAAATCTTGGATTAAATTCTCTAAGGGGGGCAAAAAAATATTAAAAAGTATTAAAAAAATATTAAAAAGCAAATGGGCCAAGACTGACCCTTGAGGAACCCCTGATTCCATAGAATAGTGCTTTGAGGAATGGGCCGCCACAGAAACTATAAAAGATCAGGAAGAAAAATAAGAAGAAAACCACTGGAATGTCAAATTAGTCTCACCAATTTCCTGCAGCCTGCCAAGCATAAGACCATAATTATTATAATCAATGATATTGAATGCAGAGCTCAGATCCAACTGAATTTGCAGAACCACCTGCCACTTTTCCCAATAAGAATACACCTCATCAAGCAACATCAACAAAGCTGTCTCAGTACTATACCCACACTAAAAACCTAATAGTCTGGGATACAAGGTATTAATGGCCTCTGCAATGTCTGATAGCTGATGGAATACTACCTTCTCAGTTATTTTAGTCTAAAAGTTCTTTTGGAGGGAAGGAATGGATCCAACTTCCATTTCTTAAGAAGGGGGTGGAAATAGCTTTCCTTCCAACTAGCGGGCAGTAAGGTCAGAGTTAACCAAAGTCAGAATTTGAGGAACCAAGAAAGGCGTGACCATTTTCCAAATCCTCATCAGAAAGGCATGGAGGAGAAGTCAACCCAAATTCACTGAAGAAAGAAGATTAGACAACCCAAACTCTGACAAAGGAACACATCCTTCCAACTGACTCTGAGGAGCCAAGGAAGAACATAAAACCAAGGATGAACATTTACCTACAGCAGCCTGCGATGAGGCAGCAACAACTGAAAAGCACACGTGCAACCTCTGAACCAGGTTCAACGCATGAGTCTGCAAAAAAAGCAGCAAATTGTTCTGGCCCAAAAGGAATTGGAAACAAAGGAGGGGATCTGACAAATTGAGAAAGGTCCAAAAAAGCTATTGTGAATGAGAGCCATTCTCCTGAATCAGGCAAGAAACATTATCCTTGTTCACTTTCCTAATAGGCTCTTTGCGATGCCTCTGACAGGCTGCATGAGTAGCAAAATTATGACACTATCGCCAGGCACATTCCACCTTCTGCACGGCATGCTTAAGGAGCCAGATGAATGAGGAGTACCAAGGACACCTAAGTCTCCTTCTAACAGGCACTAATTGAAGAGGAGCAAACATACTCAGTGCATTTTCCAATGCAGAAACAAATATGGTATCCTTCTCCTCCAAAGTATGGTCTGCCCCCACCAAATCAGGAATATCACAACCCTCTAAAAAATGGTCAAAAGCGTTCAAGTTCCTACGCAACCGACCAGCAACCTCATGCACCAGGTCAAATGATATTTTTGAATATGAAGTAACCACCTAGGAGTGATCATTCCAAGAAATAGGCACTATCTTAGGAGTAGCACAAATGAGTCCTGAGGAAAAGAACATCAGATCTAAACAGTAACCATTATGTGTGCAGAAGCTGACAATAAATTCATGGAAAAATCTTCAAGAAATGCAAGAAAATCACACTCAACTCTAGGCACTGGCCAATCCACATAGATATACAAATCGCCCAAAAGAATCAAACATCCTGGAAGAGAAGAACCTCTGCAATCAATGAAAGACCACCAATGTTACCAGAGGTGGCACATAACAAAGCTTAAGCAACAAATTCAAGGGCGCTGAGTCAGCTAACGGCACACGAAAGACCAGAAGCAGAACAGCTCAGTTCCCGACAAGGGATCGCTTTTGCTACAAAACCCACCAGACCCTCCCCCCCCCCCAAGATAATTTTATAAAAGCCCTTTGCATGCATAAAAAGGCCTTGACGCACAAATATTTTTATAAATTTACCTTCTAAATGGTTACTAGTCAAATGTTTTATCCTGCTATATCTACTTGATTTAAAATATGGCCTTATTTAATCAGTACACTTAAAATCACAAGTAAACCTGGTTAAAAAAAAGGCTTGGGTCAGAAGCACAACTGGAACAAAATTTCAAATTTAGCTAGTTACCATAATATTCAGTGCTTACTGGCTATGTTTACCTGACTAATCCCAGCTACACAAACAACAGGTAAATTTGAGCAGGTAGTTTGACCACAGAATTAGCCAGCAGCGGAATATCATTGCAAAGATAGCCAGGTAAATTTAGTTAGTTGTAAGTGTCGCCTAGTTTTCTGTGCGTCCCAACATACGCAAATCACTCCTATTTTATAAAGAAAAGCGAGTGGCTACTTTAATTTATAAAACAGGGATGTAAATTGTAAGATTTGTGCACCAAATCTAAGCATGAACACTTAAATGCACGTGTCTAGATTTGTAAAGAATGCAAGTGTTATAAAATTTTATAACTTACACAGGTAAATTTAGGTTCCGCCTAAACTCTGTTCAAGCTTCGCCCCTGTGCTCCTGCACTCTAAAAGTATGTACCATTGGAATGACGCATGTACTTACAGAATAACGACTACCTAACATATGTGCCTACGTGCCCATTCCTGTATGTACTTCATGAAAAGTATATGATTTATGTGCATGACTGACACGTACCTTAATGTGGCTCATTATAAAATTACCTCCATAATACAAGATAAACCTTCCTGAATGAGGTCCATTAAGTCACCTGGAATTTCTCCAGCTAATTTATCTGATGTCATAACAGTTCTGCAAAACTGATATCTAGCACTTCTTATTGCTTAACACAATTCAATTTGTGAGCCTAGAACATTTTATGTAATTCAGTCCACGGCTATTTCTGTGGCTCGTGAAACAGAATGTGGCCTAGTGGTTACAGCAATAGGCAAAGAACCAGGGAAGCCAGAGTTCAAACCCTGCTTCTACTTCCAAATGCTCCTTATGACCTTGGGTGAGACACTTTCTCTCCCACTGCCTCAGGTATTCATTTAGAGACAGATATTCTAAGGTCATTTACACAGTTCACAGCCCAGTAAACCATGTAAATGCCCTAAATCAGAATACTCAATGGTATTTACACAGTTAGTGCCATTGAATATCCCCTTCAAAGCCTGCTACATGCCTCGATACTCTGCGGATAGCATGGGGCATGTTGGGGGTGTTCCAGGTCAAAGTGGAGGTGGAGCCTGCCGCTAAACAGGTAGTGGTGATATTGCATCACTACCCAGTTAGCAATTCACAGCTAAACGTAGGCCAGCTTTTGGCTCACCTAGTTTTAGCCACAGATGCTAACTGGGTAGTGGTGTAATATCATCGCTACCCAGTTAGCCTCAATGGCACCAGGGCATGTGCGGCGATGCTGGATATCCAATGCTGTAGCTGCGGCATGGAATATCTGGTGCTAAGGGTCGGCAGGCAGGGCTATGCGCTATAGCAGCGCATAACATGTCCAAAACAATCACGGGCCCATAGATCCTAAGTCCTTTTTGGCTCAGGCATATTGTACCTGAATATTTACCACCACTGCAAAGCGCTGTGCACATCCAGTAATGCTGCAACAATGATGAGCATTATCTAAGTACTGTATAAACTAGAAGATCTATATAAACCAGTCTAGAAGCTTGATTCACTAAGGTCTTTGCTCCATTCAAAGCAGTGGATCAGTCCTAGTACCTTTTTAAATAGGAGTTACAGCCAAGTGACAGATGAAAGGGGAAATTTGAAGGGTTCCTTCTATCAAACCAAGGGCTGTGTGAATCACCCAAGAAATTGTTAAGAGATTACCTTAGAACACTGTATAGCAAACCAGATTTACTAAGTGTTTCTTTCCTTCCCATCCACCTCAATCATAATCTTAGATTTATATGCTCTTAAAGGGAAAGAGGTGGTCAAATTTACTTTTAGGTTGAGCTGGTTATCCTCATCAGGAATAAATTAATTAGGATCCTAAAACTTATTAATATTAAGGTGAGCAAAGTCCCTTAAACTTATTAGATATAGTTGTATTGGTACAAGTATCCCTAGCAACATTAAGTAAGACAACTTAAGTATCTAAAGAAATCCTTAAACGTAAGATGCAATCAGCAGTCCAGCAGTGAGATGGGGGCTATCCAGTCTTTTGCATTGAGTATCACATGTACAATATTCTCCCAGTTGGTGAGGGGTCTTATTTGTCGTCTATATACCTCTCTGTTGCCATAGATGAGAGAGGTCACATAAAGGAGAGCATCACCTTGGTGTGACAGGAAGTGATCCTGTAGCTAGGACCTGTCCTCCAAATGATGCAAAACCCTCTCGCACTGTGGTAGTTTCTCCAGGGCCATGTATCCATGAGGGAAGGATTAGGAGGGCCGTTATAGTTGGGGATTTGATCATTAGGCAGGTAGATAGCTGGGTGGTTCATGGATGTGAGGATTGCCTGTTAACATGCCTACCAGGTGTAAAAGTAGCAGACTTCAAGCACCACATAGATAAGGTTTTAGATAGTGCTGGGGGGGGGACGAGGGGACCTGCTGTCTTTGTACATATTGGTACCAATGATAAAGGAAAAGTGGGAGGGAGGCTCTGGAAGCCAAATTTAGACTTTTAGGCAGGAAGCTGAAATCCAGAAATTCCAGGGTAGCATTCTCTGAAATAATTCCCATTCCAGATGCAGGACCCAAAAGGCAGGCAGAGCTCCGGAGTCTAAATGAATGGATGAGATGATGGTGCAAGGAAGAGGATTTTGGATTTGTTAGGAACTGGAAAACATTCTGGGGAAGGGAGAGGATTTTCCAAAAGGATGGGCTCCACTTTAAGAAGGGTGGAATGAGGCTGATGTCATCTTGAAAAGGAAATAACAGGATTAGAAGATGCATAGAGAAGAGCCACCAAAATGGTGAAGGGGATGGAAGGATACCCCTATGAAGAGAGGCTAAAAAGGTTAGGCCTCTTCAACTTGGAAAAGAGACGGCTGAGGGGAGATATGATAAGAGGTCTATAGAGTCAGAAAGGATTAAAGTTTTGCAGGAAACAAAATTTGCTGTAGAATCTCTATGGATTGAAATTCCATGTAAAAAGGGGAAGGTGATGGCAGTGGGGGTGTACTATCGACCACCTGGCCAGAATGAACAAATGGATGATGAAATGCTCAAAGAAATCAAGGAAGCTAACAAAAGTTACAGCACAGTAATAATAATGGGTGATTTCAATTACCCCGGTATCGACTGGGTCAGTGTCACATCAAGACCTGCTAGGGAGATAAAGTTCCTAGATGAAATAAATGACTGCTTCTTGGAGCAGCTGGTTCATGAACCGACCAGAGGGGAAGCCATATAGAACCTAGTCCTTAGTGGAACACCAGATCTGGTGCAAGAGATAAGGGTGTTGGGGCCACTTGGCAATAGTGATCATAGCATGATCGTGTTTGATTTAATTAGTGGAGGAGGGATGGTAAGGAAATCCACATTACTACCCTTTAACTTTCGAAAGGGAGACTATGATAAAATGAGGAAAATAGTTAAGAAAAAACTAAAAGGAGCAGTTGCAAAGGTTGACTTACATCAAGCTTGGGTGTTGTTGAAAAATACTATCTTGGAAGCCCAGACCAGCTGTATTCCACACTTTAAGAAAAGTGGAAGGAAGTCCAAAAAACTGCCAGCATGGTTTAAAGGTGAGGTCAGAGAGGCTGTTGTTGCCAAAAAAGCATCTTTCAGGAAATGGAAAAAAGCCAAATGACGAAAACTGGAAACAGCACAAGCACTGACAAGTTAAATGCAAGGCATTGATAAGGCAGGCAAAGGGAGAGTTTGAGAAGAAGATTGCTCCAGAAGCAAAAATGCATAATAAAGACTTTTTCAAGTACATTCATAGCAAAAAACCTGTGAGATAGTCTGTTGGTCCATTAGATGATAGAGGGGTTAAAGGGGTACTAAGAGGCAACAAGGCGATAGTGGAGAGACTGAATGACTTCTTTGCTTCGGTCTATACTGAGGAAGATGTAGGGATGTTACCCATGACTGAAGGGGTATTTAAAGGTGCGGAAGAATTGAAGGAAATATCTATACTTCGGGAAGATGTATTACAACTATTTGATAAACTGAAGAGTAGCAAATCACCTGGACCGGATGATATACATCCAAGGGTGTTGAAAGAACCAAAATATGAGATTGCAGACCTGCTATTAGTAATCTGTGAACTATCATTAAAATCATCTGTAATACCTGAAGATTGGTGGATGGCGAACGTTAACGCCAATTTTTAAAAAGGGTTCCAGGGGCGATCCAGGGAACTACAGACCGGTGAGCCTGTCGTCAGTACCGGGAAAAATGGTAGAAACCATCATAAAGAACAAAATTGCTGAACATGTAGATAGTCATGGCTTAATGGGAAAAAGCCAACATGGCTTTAGACAAGGAAGATCTTGTCTAACCAATCTGTTATGGTTTTTTTGAAGGTGTGAATAAACAGGTAGACAAAGGTCAGTCGGTTCATATAGTGTATTTGGACTTTCATCAAGCCTTTGACAAGGTCCGTCATCAGAGACATTTGGCAAAACTATTGTGGATCAGGAACTGGTTAAAAGATAGAAAGGAGAGGGTAGGGCTAAATGGCCAATTTTCCCAATGGAGGAAGGTGAATAGTGGCGCACCCCAGGGATCTGTGCTGGGTCCGCTGCTTTTTGACATATTCATAAATGACCTGGAAAAGGGAATAATGAGTGAGCTATCAAATTTGCAGATGACACAAAACTATTTAAAGTTGTTAAAATGCATGAGCATTGCAGAAAATTGCAAGAGGATCTTGATAAATTGGAAGACTGGGCATCAAAATGGCAGATGAAATTTAATGCGGACAGTGCAAAGTTATGCACCTAGGGAAGAACAACCCAAACTATGGTTACGCAATGCAAGGTTCCACTTTAGGAACCACCATCCAGGAAAAAGATTTAGGCGTCATTGTGTATAACATGTTACAACCCTCCGCCCAGTGTGCAGCGGCAGCCAAGAGAGCAAATAGAATGCTAGGTATCATAAGGAAAGGAATGGAAAATAAAACAAAGGATATTATAATGCCTCTATATCATTCCATGGTGCTACCGCACCTTGAATATTGTGTGCAATTCTGGTCGCCGTATCCTAAAAAGGATATAGCGTTATTAGAAAAGGTTCAGAGAAGAGCCACCAAAATGGTAAAGGAGATGGAAGGATACCCCTATGAAGAAAGGCTAACAAGGTTAGGGCTCTTTAACCTGGAAAAGAGATGGCTGAGGGGAGATATTATAGAAATCTATAAAATAATGAACGTAGTGGTATGGGTAAACGTAGATCGATTGTTTACATTATCAGAATATAGAAAGACTAGGGGACATGCAATGAAGCTACAGTGTAAACTATTTAAGACAAATAGAAAATATTTTTTCACTCAACGTGTAATCAAATTCTGGAATTTGTTGCCGGAGGATGTAATCAAGGCTGTTAGTGTAGCTGGGTTTAAAAAATGTTTGGATTACCACCACTCTTTTCTTCTCAAACAAGGCGCTCGTTGGCTGGCAGACCTAGCTACGAGTAGACCTGTGTGGCTAGATATAGAGGAGAACCTTTGCAAACCGTTTCCTCTTACTTTTCTCCCTGGTATGACTCTCCCATCAGACTCCCACTATCCACCAATGCTCTTAGACACTTTAGGTGCCTTTAATACTCTTATTCAATCTTTAGACTCCCGATTCTGTCCGTTAGACAGACTCCCGCTCTGGTACAATACTCGATTTCAAATACAAAATAAACCGATGGCGTGGAGCCCCTGGTACACTAGGGGCCTTTGGACCCCTACCCTGTTGTCCATGATGGTCGCTGGAAAACTTTTAGTGAATTGCAAATTGAATTTGGTCTCCCAGCGAAACACTACTTTCAGTTGGTGCAACTACAGCATTGTCTTCGGAGTGCTAAGGTGCTCCCGCCATCGGAATCCCCTACCCAGGACTTGTCGGAGACTATCCGATCTATCGGGAGCTCACCGGGTGTAGCATCTAACTTTTACAAAACTTTAAGTACTGCTGTAAATAGAAGTACCCCTATAGCACAGAAAGCATGGGAGAGGGAACTGCATGTAACTTTGACCCCGGAGCAATGGAGCCTTGTCTGGAGTAGAGTGACACGGGTCTCCAGATCCGCCTCACTCACTCAGACACTCTTCTTTCTAGCCCACCGGTGTTTCTATACTCCTGACAGATTAGCCAAATGGAACATCTCCCAGGGTAATAAATGCTGGACATGCCATGCGGCCATTGGTTCACTACCTCATGTTATGTATGAATGTCCTGCACTACAGTATTACTGGCGTCGGGTCTGGGGTCGTATCCAATCTATTTTGCACTTTCAAGAGCCCCTGTCTTGGAGGATAGTGGGACTCCGCTCAGCTGCGGGGATCCCCTCTCTTCCAAAATCGGCTTACTTCCTTTTAGACTTCATGCTGGGCATTGCTATTTCCCTAATTACGAAATACTGGAAAAATAGCTCCCATCTGAGCCCCAATGAATGGTGGAATCATGTCTGTCTCTACAGTAAATATGAACAAATACCTCGTATGTTTGCTTCTTCCGCTCAGACCCCCATCATCTGTCTAAATGGAAGATGCTCAATGACTATATTCACACCGCTAAATGCTCTCATCTGACTGTTTAAATTTGTATCAATCTCTGTCACATGATCACTCTGTATTGCAGATGCTATTTAATTTTGTTTTGATGTACAACCACTGTTGTTTGGAAGCGCTCACATGCTGATACTGTCGACTTAGAGAAGAAGCAGGGGGGTGGGGGGTAATAGGGTTTGTTTTTCCTTATTGTATACTTGTTTTGTCTCCTTTGGTGTGTTGTTTCTTTTGTTTGTTGCAAAATGAAAATAAAAGTTTAAAAAAAAAATGTTTGGACAAGTTCCTGGAGGAAAGGTCCATAAACCATAATTAAAAAGGGACCCAGGATATCAATGCTTGATCCAATTCAAGCATTGTGGAACCTGTGTCTTTTTGGGAAACTGGTAGGTACGTATGACCTAGATTGGCCACTGTTGGAAACAGAATACTGGGTTTGATGGACCTTGGTCTGACCCAGTATTGCATTTCTTATGTTCTTATGTAATTAATGAATGGAGCGGAACAGGTAAATGTAGATTGATTGTTTAAATCACCAAAAGGTCGACAGACTAGGGGACATGAAATGAATCAACAGTGTAACCCATTTAAGACTAATGAGAGAAAATATTTTTTCACTCAATGTATAATCAAACTCTGGAATTCGTTACCGGAGGTTGTAGTAAAAGCTATTAGTGTAGCTGGGTTTAAGAAAGGTTTGGACAAGTTCCTGGGGAAAATCCACTGCTTGCCCCAGGACAAGTATTGTTGGAACCTCTGTATCTTTTTGGGAACCTGCCAGGTACTTGTGACCTGGATTGGCCACTTTTGGAAACAGGATATTGGGCTTAATGGCTCTTGGTCTGACCCAGTATGGCATTTCTTATGTTCTTATTAACCCTTAAAAAGGAGATAGAGCAGCTTTTAAACTAGATAATAGCAGGAATTTGAAAGTCACTCAAGAGCATAGTTCAGAAGGATGTATCCTTCAAAGATATTAGCAAAATAGGGAAATTAAGGAATCCTGATAGGAAGGTTCCAATAAATATTAAAGTAACCCAGATGTCCTTAAGTACAGAGCAATCAGAGATGAAAGATTCCAAATTACTCCTATCAAATAATAACAAGATTAATATGAATAAAACTCAATCTTTAATATGTTTGCAAACAAATACTAGAAATCTAAAAAAATTTAGATGGGAACGCTAGAATATATAGCACTAAATGAGAGGTTAGATATGTTTGTTATCACAGAGACCTGGTGGAAGAAGGACAACCAATGGGATACTGTGATTCCTACCTACAAACTATATTGCAATGATAGGGTAGATCAAATTGGTGGAAGGGTTGCATTCTGTGTTAGAGAGGGCATTGAATCACACAGGATAAAAGTTTTGTAGGAAACAAAATATACTGTAGAATCTCTGTGGATAAAAATTCCATGCAAAAAGGGGAAGCAATGGTAGTGGGAGTGTACTACCATCTACATGACCAGAATGAACAGATGGATGATGAAATGATGAAAGAAATCAGGAAAGCTAACAAAAGTTACAATACAGTAATAATGGGTAATTTCCCATTATTATCCACTGGGTCAATGACACATCAGGACATGCTAGGATGATAAAGTTTCTAGATGAAATAATTAACTGCTTCTTGGAACAGCTGGTTCATGAACTGACAAGAGGGGAACTTATTTTGGACCTAGTCCTTAGTGGAACACAGGATTTGGAGCAAGAAAATAGTGTTAGGGCCACTTGGCAGTAGCGATCATAGCATAATCGCATTTGATTTTATAAATGGAGGGAGGACAGCAAGGAAATCCACAGCGCTCCCATTTAACTTTCAAAAGGGAGACTATGATAAAATGAAGAAAATAGTTAAGAAAAAACTAAAAGGAGCAGCTGCAAAGGTTAAAGGTTTACATCAAGCATGGGCATTGTTTAAAAATATCATCTTGGAAGCCCAGACCACATTTTCCACACTAAGAAAGGTGGAAAGAAGGCCAAAAAATGCAAGCATGATTTAAAAGTGAAGACAGAGAGGATCTTTTAGCAAAAAAAAAAGCATCTTTCAGGAAAAAGAAAAAAGAGCCAAATGACAAAAATGGGAAAAAACATAAACACTGGCAAGTTAGATGGAAGGCATTGATAAGGCAGGCAAAGAGAGAATGCACAATAAAAAACTTTTTCAAGTACATTTGTTATAAAAATACCCTCTGTAATAAAAATACCTAGCAGAGAGATTGAATGAATTCTTTGCATCGATCAGTACTGAAGAAGATATAGGGAAGTTACCCATGCCTGAATGCTATTTAAAGTTAATGTATCAGAAGAATTGAAACAAATTTTGATAAACCAGGAAGATGTATTACAACTATTTGATAAACTAAAGAGTACCAAATAACCTGAACCTGATGATATATATCCAAAGGTGCTGAAAGAACTTAAAGATTGGAGAGTGGCTAACATACTGCCAGAGTGGAGGAGTAGCCTAGTGGATAGAACACTGGCTTGGTAACCAAGCAACCAGGGTTCAAATTCCCACTAGCACTTGTTGTGGCCTTGGGCAAGTCACTTAACCCTCCATTGCCTCAGAAGAAAGGCCTAGCAATCTACCTCCAGTGACACTGCCAAGAAAACCCAGGAGCTTCTGGGTCACCAGGAGTCAGAACTGACTCAAAGGCTTGCAATGTAATGCCAATTTTTAAAAAGGGTTCTAGGGATGATCCAGGAAACTACAGACCAGCGAGCCTGACATCAGTACTGGGCAGAAATCATAATAAATAATAAAATTACAGAACATGTAGATAGTCTTGATTTAATGGGAAAAAGACAACATGGATTTAGCCAAGGAAGATCTTGTCTCACTAATCTATTTTTTTTTGAAAGTGTGAATAAACGTGTAGATAAAGTAAGCCAGTTGATATAGTGTACCTGAATTTTCAGAAAGCCTTTGACAAGATCCCTCATGACAGACTCTTGGTAAAATTAAAAACCATGGGATTGGAGCCAGTGTACTATTGTGAATCAGGAACTGATTAAAAGATAGAAAGCAGAGAGTAGGGCTAAATAGCCAGTTTTCCCAATGGAGAAAGGTGAATAGTGGAGTATCACAGGGATCTGTGCTGGGCCCGCTGCTTTTTATCATATTCATAAATTACCTGGAAATGGGAATAGTGAGTGAGGTAATCAAATTTGCAGATGATAGAAAATGCAATGATAGAATTCAAAATGGCATGGGAAAGACACAGTGGATCCCTTTATAGCAAGAGGATGAAATCAAAGCAGAGAAATCATATCTTTTAATCTTCAATAAATAGAAGGGGGCTGAAATAAATAGAGGAGGACTGACCTGCACGGAGAAACTAGATGGATCATACTGATCTTTATCTTCTGTAATATACAGTTACAAGAGGATTGTGAAAAATTGCAAGAAGCCCTTGATAAACTGGAAGACTGGACATCCAAATGGCAGATGAAAATTAATGTGGACAAGTGCAAAGTTATGCTCCTAGGAAAGAACAACCCAAACTATGGTTACACGATACAAGGTTCCACATTAGGAACCACCATCCAGGAAAAAGATTTAGGAGTCACCGTGGATAACACGCTGAAACCTTCTACCCAATGTGCAGCAGCGGCCAAGAAGGCAAATAGAATGCTAGGAATCATAAGGAAAGGAATGGAGAATAAAGCAAAGGATATTATAATGCCTCTGTATCGTTCCATGGTGCGACCGCACCTTGAATATTGTGTGCAATTCTGGTTGCCATATCTTAAAAAGGATACAGCAGAATTAGAAAAGGTACAGAGAAGAGCCACCAAAATGGTAAAGAGGATGGAAGGATACCCCTATGAGGAGAGACTTAAAAGGTTAGGGCTTTTCAATTTGGAAAAGAGATGGCTGAGGGGAGGTATGATTGAGATCTATAAATTAATGAATGGAGTGGAACAGGTAAACGTAGACTGGCTGTTTACACCATCAGAAAGTAGAAAGACTAGGGGACACGCAATGAAGCTACAATGTAATCCATTTAAGACTAATAAGATAAAATATTTTTTCACTCAAAATGTATTCAAACTCTGGACTTTGTTACCAGGGGATGTATTAAAAGCTGTTTGTATAGCTGAGTTTAAAAAAAGGTTCCTTGTGGAAAGGTCCAAAACAATTATTAAGAAGGACCCGGGAATCCACTGCTTACCTGGGACATGCATTGTGGAACCTGTATGTTTTTTTGAGAAAATGCCTGGTACTTGTTTTCAGGTTTGGTCACTGTTGAAAACAGGATACTGGGCTTGATGGTTCTTGGCCTGACCCAGTATGGCATCTTATGTTCTTATATTCTTATATTTTTATGTTATAGAAACATAGAAAAATGATGACGGAAAAAGACCACATGGCCTATCTAGTCTGTCCTTCCATATCAACAACTGCAACAGTCCCCTTTTTTCCTTTAGAGATCCTCTGTGTTTGTCCCATGCTTCTTTGAATTCAGATACTGTCCTCATCTCTACCACCTCCACTGGGAGATTCTTCCATGGATCCACTACTCTTTCCATAAAGAAATATTTCCACATATCATGCCTGAATCTATCCCCTTTCACCCTCATCCTATGTCCCCTCATAGCAGAACTGGTTTTCAATCGAAAGAGGCTCTCTCCCTGAACATTTATGCCATGGAGGTATTTAAACATCTCAGTCATATCACTTCTATCCCGCCTTTCCTCTAAGGTGTACATATTAAGATCCTTAAGTCTGTCCTCATATGCTTTATAATGAAGCCCACTAATCATTTTAGTAGCCACCCTCTGTACCGACTCCATCCTGTTTATATCCTTTTGAAGGTATAGTCTCCAGAATTATACATAATACTCCAAAAGTGGTCGCACCAAAGGCTTATACAGAAGTACTATCACCTCCTTTTTTCTGCTAGCCATTCCTCTCCGTATGCCCCCAATCTTCCTTCTAGCTTTTGCTGTCTCCTTTTCTACCTGTTTAGCTACTTTAAGATCATCAGACACAACCACGCCTAGGTCCCGCTCTTCTTTAGTGGACAAAAGTACTTCACCCCCTGTACCATATCGCTCCCTTGGATTGCTGCAGCCCAAATGCATGACCTTGCATTTTTTAACATTAAATCCCAGCTGCCAAATTCTAGACCATTCTTCAAGCTTAGCTAGATCCCTTCTCATGTTATCTACACCTTTAGCAATAGGGATGTGCACAGGGCAAACATTTTCAGTTCATTTGACCTCTATTCCCAATTTCTTTGATTTTTTATGTTTTGTTTCATACGTTTGTTTAAAAAACAAACTTTTCATTGTGCGCTAATTGGCTTCATGTGCATTAATTCATTGGTTAACATTGTTCCTTGTAGTCAGAACTTCCCCACTATCTTCTTCCACTACTGGTTTATTAACTTCCTCAGAGGCAATTAAGGTCTTCTCAAGCCCACCTATTAATAGTTCTGTCAGTGTGTAAATTTAAATATGAATGGCTTCAGAATTCAGGCTTTTCCTGTCTATCTCCTTTGCTCTGGAATTCCCTTCCTTTAGACTTACCAAGGGAGATGTCCTTTAGTAAGATTAAGGCCCGCTAAGATTCTGCACATACTGTAATGTGCAAAAGAAATGCATATTGTGTGCAAAGCCTTCGCATTAGCTGCCAGGGACATGACCAGCATGTCCCCAGCAGTTAACACTCGGACGTGAACGCTAATGTGCGCTCCAGTAAGACGGATTCACCTAACTACTCCCGTAGAGGGAGTGACATCTTGACAAGTTGCCTATACTCATTGCATCTTATGAACTTTAGAAGGAAGCTGTCTTCAGTATGATGCCATTATTACAGCAAGCATTGGCAGTCAATTTTGATCATACTTCACATACCGTGACTTAGGAGTGAGGTTCATGAGTGTCATGGTAGGCGCAAAACTAACCCATTTTGGAGAAATTGCCCCTGAGTTGTTGTTGGGCAAACCCTCATTATTGGTACCTCCCCCCACTCCCTCCCCTCTCCAGGATCTACAGCAGCGGCAATGCCATTAAAACATAGCACTTACCCAAACTCGCCAACAAACTCCTTCCGCCCCCTCCAAAGCAGACTTCCTGTTTCATGAGGGTGGACGTGGCTGATCAATGCTTAGTGTTGGTGAGTTTGGGTAAATACTATGTTTTAATCTCATTACTGCCATTTCAAGTCCTAGAGAGGGATGGCGACTATGGACCATCCTGAAAATGGTGTGCTCTGGGCGACTGTCTAGTTTGCCTATTAGGTAGTGCTAGCCCTGGATATATGGATAACCATCGGACAGCAGAAAAGCTGTTCAAAACTTATCCAATAGTTATCCTAGTAATAATCTAAATGTTACTGCTCCTTGGATAATGGCAGCACTTGCCACTCTATCCATATCCAGTGCCCGCCACAATCTGGATACCAACAGAACTAGACCAGGATTTTAGAGCACAATGATAGATACCAAAACGTGTTTTGTTGGACCATTCATAAGGAGGCCAAAACCCTCTTGAAACAAATTGTCCTTTTAATCATTTGAAATTTAAAATAGGCATCAAAGTGGCACTTAGCTTTTGAAGAATAAGGCTTAAGTAGACAGTCTGTAAATGAACATGACTGGCTCTGACAGATATCTGACGCAGCAGCGCATTTCGAGCCCAACAAATCATTCAAGAAAGGGCGCTGCTTCAGGTGCACTGCTGCCAAGGGTTGGCCAAGTGAGGACTCGTATAAGCCAAGAAAATCTCAAGGTCCAGATACCAGCATTAAATATCCAGTTTATATATAAGCACCATGGCCAGTATTTAAAAAGAAATGCTTTATGCAGTGTTTATATATCAGAGCAATAATGGATGTTTTTCTTGAAAATCCTGTATTCATTTATATATTAAATTGTGTGCTTATTACTTAATAGGCATAGGCATAATTAAAGGTTTTTCACTGGGAGGTCACTTTGATGTAAACTCCTTAAAGCAGAGAGTTAAAATGCACTCTTGCAAGGCTCAGATGTGCCTTTTTCTCATTCCTCCAGTTCTGACAATCCGAGAATCCAGGAAAACTTTACGATTGAAGGAAGAAGCTTCATTTCTAAAATGACATTTCCTTTCCTCTGAGAATCATTAGAGCCCTGGAAATAAAGCTAAACAGCTGAGCAGAGCTGAATGAAAAGCTTGATTATTCCGCGTGACATGTTATTTCGATTAAGCATAAAAAAGTGCTGCATAAAACTGCCAGACAGAAATGTCCTCATTCCAATCACAAATTCTTTGTTTTCACTTTAAATGCCTGTTGTCCTCCTTCCTGTGCTGAGACTGTACATAACCAGCTGCCTTAAAAGTTTCTGCAGTGCTATCTTGGGATAACTGTTGAGATACTGTGATGCAGAAAACGTTTTCTGCCGCTTGAGATAGCTCTCGTTTCCTGTGGTCGATAGCAAAAAAGTTGACCGTAAAGATGGAAAAGTGACTTGAAGGACTGCATTGGACAGTGGTGTCTCTGCGGGGTTTATGATTTTCTTGAAAAGGAATGGAGGTTTTTTCTCCATTTACAGAACAAATGTGGCAGCTTTTGCTTAATTTGTTACCAATTTGAACAAATACAAGGCAAGGAAGGTTGATGTAATCGCGTATTCTTTTCCTCTGTTATATGAACTCTTGACCTGAGAAGATCCCATCATCTGTTGTGGTGGCAAAACAGTGGAGTCATTGAATTGATGGGGTATTTAGTTCTCCATAACAGCATTTTTGTTAAAGAACAGATATAAATCCTGATTATACATGAAATTCTCCAGATATGAACACGGCACGTCCAAGTCAGGGCATTCACGATTTCCAGGATATTTCCAGGACAAAACACTCACTGAATGCAGAGCCTTTTCTAAAATACCCAGGGGTAGCTCCATCATTAGGTAGGTAAGGCAGTTGTCTCAAGTGGCAAAGTTTTGGGAGTGGCAAAAAAATCACCCAAAACATGCCAGTGGTGGCCGCCTCACTATGCCTCATTCTTTCCCCCCTTCCGCCGCCATTTCTCCTGGGTCTGCAGTGGCAGCGAGGGGCCACAGACTAAAATAAACCAAACGTACGGGTCTTTCTGACTTCAGTGTGCTTAGAAAGCCCTGACAATCCCGACCTCCTCTGACACATGCTTTTCACATCAGAGGGGAACATGGCCTTGCAACCACGCAAGAGTCGCCAAGACCCCGCACATTTGTTTTTCAAATTTTGCCACGGATACAGATATTAGGAGAGCACAGCGGCAGTGACAGCGGCAGCCTAGGGTTGGGGGGAAAGTAGCAAGAAGTGACACAGGAGACGGTGGAAATGGGGAGGGAAGGCAATAGCAGCTCCACAAATAATTGTAATAATAATTTAACTTTTTCAAACATGAAGTTCAAGACTGTTGGGTTACTTTGGATTTCCTCAATTCAGGTACAGCTCTCAGGTTACATAATAAATCAATTAGATCATGTGAGAAGGACATTGCCGCCCCCACTGACCTCCAGCAGATACACCAAGAGATTTTTCTCACTATTTTTAATAATGACTGACAGATTCAATTCCCAAGTAAAATCTGCATCATAGCTCCACCTGCTAGTCTCACAATACAGAGACTCCTTTAAATTCTGAATCTTGATGAAGAAACAGTGTCTTTCCTCTTGAAGATGATTGACTCAGACCAACGATATTCAAGAAGGTGCAAGGAACTCTATAATCACTAAGCCATTTAAAGTCAGTTTCTTCTTGTTCAAAGTCCTAACACATATCCAAAACTCTGAACCTCAAAAATATCTGAAAATAGGGAAAAAGTAAACAATGACCCAAATACGAACCAAAAAATGTTTTTGTGGACATCCCTAGGCTCCAGAACTCTCGCTTATTTGTAACAGGGATGTGTGACATCACAATTGAAAAATGTCAGTCCTGCAGTATCGTTACAAATTATTTTCCATCCAATGGTTGATAGAATGATAAATTCTAATTCTTTTAAAAGAATATTGCCTTCAGCCTGGACCACAATCAAGCACATTCAGGAAGACAAAAGCAATATAAGCAGACAATCAATTTGTCTTCTGTTTTCAGTTTTGAGTAATGTTGTGATATACCATGCAGCTAACATGACATGAGTCATTTTGTTCAATCCTGACATTATAAGCAATTTCAGTATCAAGACACTGAAAAAAAAGGTTATACATCTTTGCCTTTGCTCAGTAAAATGGGTAACTGAACAGTGCCCTCCTTGATCAAGTGCAGCTAAGGGTGTGCTTGGCAGCTGTACTTGCATATAATGTTTATCAACATTATAAAGAGGCGTTCCCAAGGCCAGTGCTAGGGTTTTTTGTACCTCCCTGCAGCCTATAAATTGGTGCCCTCCTCTCTTATTAAGTAATGACACATGGCTGCATCCAACATGCTATTTTTGATAGTACCTTAGATTTTAATGTTTTTCACTTTTTGCAGGTTTATTTTTCTCATTTTTTTATTTTACCTTTTTTTTTTGTTCCACATTTTCTATTTTTCTACATTTTGGCATCCTTCAAATGTTGTCATTCCCTTGTCATGCTTACCTCGCTTACTGTGTTGCGTCAGCCCTAAGCGTTCCTGGGGATCTAGTTAATTTGAGCAAGAGGAAGTGGTCTAGTAGCTGAGAGTAGCGTGTTTAGCACCAGGGTTCAAATCCTGCTTCTGTAACTTGCGGAAGTCACATTATCCTAAATACCTGTTTAGAGTGTAAAGGGAAAGGACATATTGAATCTGAATGCTTATCACTACAACTTCCAGTAGTGCTACTATTATTATTGAGGGAGTAGAATAGTACACATAGACCCCTATTTACTAAGCTGCACTAAGGTTTTGTGGCTTAACTGTAAATATGAAGGCACTTTAAGTACAAAATCTCTGTGTTAACTGCTGACAGCATCCCCAGAAGTTTTGGGAGGGCGGCTGTGCAATTAATACAGAAAAATGCTAGATACCACATGCTATCTGCATGGAACATTATGCATGATGCAGGTAGCAACACCTCTTGAGCTGCCAAAGGCTTTCTTGAAATCTATGTACGCCACATCTATAAGACACAGCCCCGGCCTATTCCCCTCTCTAAAGGAGCATTGTCTGTGTTAACTGGTAATTCTTGCATTAAAGAGCTGTTAGCACATGGTAATTCCCTCTTTAAACAACTTAAGAAATGTGAAGTGGGATTTTAGAAGGGACGTCTATGAAGAATCTGAGACATTCAGAGCACAACATCCAAAATTTCAGGGAAATGGCAGCAGTGAAGGGGGGCACATATAAGTGTCTTCTGAAATTGCTATGTCTCTGCCCTGAAAGATGAGCATCCCAGTAACCGGTTCTGGCAGTGGACCAGCACAGACAGCAAGGAAGACTACGTGCAGAAAGGTAGACAATTTCACAAATGTGGACTTCCTCGAATTGCACTGCCTCAGACATGGGTATTTGGACGTGTTGGTCAGGGTATTTCCAAAAGAAGTGACTATGTTATGAGACTTACATGTCCCAGCTGGCTATTTCAAATAATCAGACATGCATCGGCAGGCCTTTAATATGTATTTTTGTGGGCTTTTTCAGCCAGGAAATACTAACTATGGTGATGGATGCGCATTTTGCTCTTCCCTCTAAACGAGTACTTTTTGCACCCTGTTCATGATCAAGAGCAGATATAGGCATGGACTCCTCAACAACCAGGTGCAGACATGCTCATGCTATTCTGAAATCACACCATGACGTGCATTTCCCTTGCTCCGCCCAGGCCACACCTCCATCATGCCCCTTGGTACTTGGACGTGCTTGCGCCAGGGACATCTAAATGCCCAGCTTTCTAAAATGGGTCCAAGGATGTGTCTGATTTGCACATCTGAATGCCCATTTTCAGGCATTTAACTCATGAATGGTGCTTCTAAAATGACCCCTTTAGTAAACAGGCCCTCTAAAATGGTTTAGTGAAGAGGTCTCATACATGAGATTCCCAAAAGTGCATGTACTATTCTAGCTGTGCTCAACCACTTGCACAAACAGAAGATGCAGAGCACAAGGACGCATTATCTACCTTTCTGCAGTTTGCACTAGCTTAGTTGCAAAGAAAAACAATGTGGGTTGCTGTCCTATGAGAGTTGGTGGAATGTCTGTAAAGTAGACTAGTTGAGGCACTTTGCACACAACCCGGGCTATTTAAAATTGTTTCCTGGATGGCCTTATACTTAACATGGCAAAAGCTTTTCTTCCCATTCCATGCATGACACTGTAACCAGAGGTTCACAGATGCAGCAGCAGTAAAAACCAGAGCAGGCCCAAGTCAGCAGAAAAAGGCCATATGGCCTATCTAGTCTACCCTTCTATATCAACTACTTTATGCCCTTTTTTCCCTTTAGAGATCTTTTGTGTTTGTCCCATGCTTTCTTGAATTCAGATACTGTCCTCGTCTCTACGACCTCCACTGGAAGACTATTCCATGCATCTACCACTCTTTCTGTAAAGAAATATTTCTGCATATTACTCCTGAGTCTATCCCCTTTCTTCCTCATCCTATGTCCCCTCGTTGCAGAGTTTACTTTCAATTGAAAGAGGCTGTCCTCTTATGCATTTATGCCACTGAGGTATTTAAACATCTCTATCATATCTCCTCTATTCCATATTTTCTCTAAAGTATACATACTGAGATCTTTAAGTCTGTCCCCATATGGTTTATAATGAAGACAACTGACCATTTAGGTAGCCATCCTTTGCACCGACTCCATCCTGTTTATATCATCTCCTTTTTTGCTGGCTATTTCTTTCCATATGCACCCAAACATCCTTTTGACTTTTATCATACCTTTTCTACCTCCTTAGCCACTTTAAGATCATCAGAAATAATCACACCCTGGTTCTGCTCTTCTTTCATGGTCTGAAGTACTTTGCTCCCTACATTGAACCTCTCCCTTGGAATTTTGCAGCCAAAATGCATGACCCTGCATTTTTTTTAGCATTAAATATCAACTGACAAATTCTTGACCATTCTTCAAGTTTAGCTAGATCCCTCCTCATGTTATCTACACTTTCCTGGGTGTCTACTCTATTGAAGATTTTGGTATCATCCGCAAAGAGGCAAACCCTACACAATATCAGTAACAAAAATGGTAATCAAACCAAGGAGAGATCCCCGTAGCACACCACTGGTAACATCCTTCTTCTCAGAGTGAGCTCCACTTACCTGTACCCTTTGTTGCTTCCCACTCAACCAATTTCAAGGGTCGATCCAAAGGAGCTCTATTTATTTATAAGT
Source organism: Ichthyophis bannanicus (assembly GCA_033557465.1). Classification (NCBI taxonomy): domain Eukaryota; kingdom Metazoa; phylum Chordata; class Amphibia; order Gymnophiona; family Ichthyophiidae; genus Ichthyophis; species Ichthyophis bannanicus. The sequence goes on along the minus strand of CM066041.1, from coordinate 57,585,187 downwards.
CACTTGTGTGGAACGGTGTCAAAGGCTTTCCTGAAATCTAAGTATGCCACATCTAGAACTCTCCCTAAGTCCAACTCTCCAGTCACTCAAATTACTCAATCAGATTTGTCCAACAAGACCTGCCTCTAGTAAGCCTCGGATCCTGCAATCCATTGGACTCCAGAAACCTCACTATCCTCTGTTTTAGCAGTGTTTGTATTAATTTACTCACCACAGAGGTCAGACTAAGCGGCATGTAGTTCTCAACCTCATTCTACTTTTGTGTAAAGGGATTGCATGTGCCTTTCTCCAGTCCTCTGGGATGACTCCAGATTGTAAAGAAGTAATGAAGAGGTCAGATAGTGGAGCCGCTAGAACTTCTCCAAGTTCTTTCAATAATCTCAGATGTATCCCATCTGGCTCTATCATTTTGCCTACTTTTATTTTTGGCTAGTTCCTCACAAGCACAATCTTCTGAAAATCATTCAATATCCCCTTCACTTCTATTCCTATTTGTGGATGTTTTCTAAGGTCCCTTCATCTTGAAGACAGAACAAAAATATTTGTTAAGCAATTCCACTTGATCCTCATCAGCTTCTAAATATTCCTTCCCTTCACCCTTGAGTCTGACAATACCACTTTTGCACTTCCTCTTCTTGCTAACATATCTGAAAAAAATCTCTTGTCACCCCATTTTATTGCATTGGCTATTGTTTCTCCTTTTTGTATCTTTGTTTTCCCGACTACTTTCCTAGCTTCTTTAAGTTTTTCCAAATATTGATGCTTGTCTTCTTCTTTCTGTGATCTCTTGTATTTTATGATGGCCACCCTCTTTTTTCTTCACCTTTTCAGCTACTTTTTTTGAGAACCATAGTGGCATCATTTTCTTTTTACATTTATTTACTTTTCTAACAAAAGGGTTTGTTTCCCTATATCCTCTTTTCAGCTTTTCCCATTGCTTTTCTACATTCTCATCTTTTCCCATACTGCTAACTACTCCTTGAGGTATTGTCCCATCTTGGCAAAGTTAATTTTCCTAGAGTCCGATATTCATCTGTCCAGATCTTTGAAGGGCTATGCGCCAACGTGCACATAGCCCTCTCCACCGACCTCTCAACTGGATATTCAATGTTGCAGTTACAGCATTGAATATCTGGTGATTGCCATCAAAGCCGGAAGCCGCCAAGCTTACCAGACAGCAGCAATATTGGATGCTGCCCAGTTAGCTCCAGTGCCTTAAAGATCCTAATACCGAACCATACCATCTGGTGATCACTGGATGCAAGATGATTTTGCACTATAACATCAGGAACATTTTCCCCATTGGTAAGCACCAGGTCCAGTATGGCCCCTTCATATGTGGTTTCTGTTACCAGTTACCGGAATAGTTCTCCCTATTGAGAATCTAGGGTCTCCTTACTTCTAGATGACACCGCAGCAGGGATGTTACAATCAACATCCAGCATATTAAAATCACCTGTCAGTAGCACGTCTCCTTTCATGGCAATACTGCGCATGTTTTCTATTAAATCTCTGTCCACTTCTTCTCCCTGTTAAGGAGATCTGTATAATCACACCTATGCAAATGGATTTTGCATTCCCTCTTTCTAGTTTAACCCACAGTGCCTCCTTGCTCTCTTTTAAGCCCTGTAATTCTATAGCTTTAATATTATTTTTTACGTATAGTGCTACTCCTTTTCCTCTTTTTCCTAGCCTGTCCTTCCTGAATAAAGTATAACCCAGTGTAATTACATCCCAGTCATGGCTATCCATGAACCATGTCTCCGTAAGCACTACTATATCCAAGTCAGCCTCTTCCATTAAAGCCTCAACATCTGAGATCTCATTTCCTATACTACGGGCATTTATGTACACTGTTTTCCAGATATTGCCCCTTTTACCCATTTCTACAAAGATATTTAATGTTTTACTTACCCAAGGGCTTTTATTACCTAGGGGCTTTCTTCACCCATCCCCAACAAATCTAGTTTAAAGCCCTCTTCAGAAGGTTAGCCAGTCTACTGTGAAAGACACTTTGACCCTTCTTAGATAGGTGGATGCCATCTCTGCTCTGCAGCCCTTGGAAAATCATCCCATGGTCCAGGAAACCAAATGCTCTCAATGGCACCATCCAAGCAGCCATGCATTCAAATCCAGGATGCGAATTTCTCTGCCTCGGCCTTTACCCTCAACAGGAAGGATTGAAGAGAACACCACCTGTGCACCTGTCTGCTTCACCCTCTCTCCCAGAGTGATGAAATCAGTCTTGATATGCTTGGAAGGATATCTAGCAGTATCATTTGTGCCGTCATGGATGAGCAACATCAGATAATAATCAGTAGGCTTGATGAGTCTCAGAAAACCCTCCGTAACATCTCGGATTTTGGCACCTGGCCAACAGCACACTTCTCTTGACATCAAGTCTGGTCGGCAGATTGACACCTCAGTACCCCTCAGAAGAGAGTCACCAACCACTGCTACCTTTTGTTTCCTTGTGGTCACTGATTCTACAACTTTGGACTGCATGAGCTCTGGTTCTTCCCTTTCTTGGCGTGCTTTCATCTCCTCCACTTCCAGGGCTGCATATTGGTTCTTCAATTCAAGGGCTGGAGGAGTTGGATTGTCTGTTCTGCAGGCTCTGGTGACTCATGTCCAACTCTCTTCATTCTATAGCATACCATCTTCACCTCTGTCAGAGAGCTTGGATGCTTCAAGAAGCACCTCATCAATGTACTTCTCACTATCTCGAATGCTTCTCAGCCTCGCAACCTCTTCTCTGAGCTCCTACACTTGTTTCATGAGGGCTTTAGCTTGCAGGCATCTTGCACATGGAACTGGTCCCTCAACTGGTATTGGGCTGTCTGTCTGGACAGAGCCAGAAGCTGTAAGTGGGGCAACAGCTTTGGCAATATTATTTTTCTCAGCCATCTTTCAGTTGGTGGAGCTTTGCTAGCTGTTGAAGAAAATTAGAGAGACCAGACAGATATGCAGATGAGCTTTCTGGTCCCCTGATGCTGGAGAGAGTGTGGGGTCTATGGCAGCTCTTGTCTGGTTGACTAGCAGTGACCTCTGGAGTACTCTGTTGGGGCTGCTGGGATAGATATGCAGATGAGTCTCCCAGTCCTCTGATGCTGGGATGAATAAGAGGACTGTAGCAGATCTTGCTTGGCCAACTCACTGTGATCTCTGGAGCTGGGATGGATAAGCAAATGAGTCTTCTGGTTCTCTGCTGCTGGGATGGGTCTGAGGTCTGTGGCAGTTCTTGCCTGGCTGACTCACGGTGACCTCTGGAGTCCTCTGCTGGGGCTGCTCTGACGGATAAGTAGAAGAATCTTCTAGCTATTATTACGTTCCATTGACTCATGGCGACCCTCTGGATAGCTGTTCATTCTTCAGTCAGGTGGCTCATAGTTGATGGATTGATACAATAACAGCAGCTATGGATGCCACTCTATCTCATTGCTGGCCTTCCTCTTTTGCATTGACTTTTAACCTTGCCAAGCATAATGTCTTTCTCTAATGATCTCTCCCTTCGCATGATGTGTCCAAAGTATGAAAGTCAAAGTCTTGTCATCTGAGCTTCTAAACAAAAGCTTAGATCTGATCTCCTCAAGTACTGACCAGTTTGTTCTCCAGGCAGTCCATTGCATACACAGTATTCTTCACCAGCACCATAATTCAAAGGCATTGATTTTCTTCCCATTTATCTTTTTCACTGTCCAACTTTCACATCCATATGATGTTATTGAAAATACCATGGCTTGAACAAGTCAAAGTTTTGTATGCATTGCTCTTAAGAATCTTGTCAAGGTCTTTCATAGACAGTCTTCCAAGAGCAATGCGTCATCGGATTTCTTGACTGCTTGTCATTTCTTTATTGATTATTGATCCAAGCAGGTTAAATTCATTCTCTATTTCAATTTCTTCTCCATCAACAATGAACTTATTGATTTTGCCAGTTGTCAGGATCTTTGTCTTCTTTACGTTAAGGTGCAAGCCCATTTTAAGGCTTTGTTCCTCGATCTTGAGAAGAAAATGTTTCAGATCATCTTAAAAAAAAATCCTGATAGTGCCTGTATCCAGATCCTGGCTGGCTCTGAATATCCTGATTTAGCGACAATATTCAGCATAGCACTTAGGACAACTTTTTTGCTGTCCTAAGTTATGCAGATGGTTCTCCGGAGAGCAGCACTGAATACAGCCATTATCCGAATAGCTTCTGGCTCTGCACAGCTCTGGTCATAGACTGCTCTAGCAGTATCTTGATCTGCCAAGGCACTTAAATGAAATATTGAGTGACATTATCCAGATAGTGCCATTGACTATCCCTCTTAGCAAGACTTAGCCAAGTAGCAGATCCTCCTACCAGATAAGTCCTTTTGAATATTGGCCCCCCAAGGAACTAGTTTTGTATTCAATCACATGGGGTTTTTAAAATATCTTTCAACATGTGCAGTCTGAGTCAACAGCTGCTTCCCTTAGAGAAAGCAATAGTTAACAAGATCCTGCACTGAGTAGGGGGGTTACATTTAATTAACATGTAAGACACACTCTTCAGAAAATCACTATTACTTTAGCCATCACAATTTATATTCTTATCACCTCTTTGTCTGTTAGTGATGCCTCAACTGAATGATTTCTATCTTTGCTTCTTACTTTTAACATAAATGTTCACAAATTGTTCCAAAAAGGCCGTTTCAGTCTACCAGAGTGTGTAATCAGTAAATGAATACAGAATTTCAATAACAATAACAAAAAAAACGACTTAATGTTTACCTCAAAACTTGGCTCAAAGGGCAAATATGTCACTGTCTTAAAAATCTACAGGCTACAGATTCTTCCTGCGATGAATCTAGCAGAGCAGATACATTCAAAGCATCAACATGTGATAACCCAGCCCCAGCACCTTCTTTTTTTTAACAGTAGGTAGATAGTATAACTTCACAATAATGGGATGTGATTCTGAAGGAATACCCAAGGTCTCTGTTAAATAAGAACAGAACATGTCCCTTGCTGACATAGTAAATTACCTTGGGAAAATTCACCAACCGTAGATTTACAGCTCTAGTTGTATTTTCCAACATCTCCAGCTTAACGCTCATTGCAATGATGTCCTTCCTGAAGGCATCTGAGTATCCTTCCAATACCATCACCTTGGATTGCAAATCAAATGCAACCATTTGAAAATTAAGTAGCTTAGTCACGTTCTCCTGAATAGCAGTGGAATTCAGTACATGAGTGGACAAGCTGGATATCTGCGGCACAAGGTCTTTCCTAAGTTGCATGATTGCAGACCAAATAGACTCCAACTTTATGACCTCTGGGGGCACTGAGGAAGAAGATGGAGAAACCCCCCACCACAGGCACATCATCCACACTGCACTGCACTGGGTCAGCACACTCGAGGCAGCCAAACTTGCTACCCTTCCATCATCACCAAGACCTCTGCCCTCTGCAGTTGTTCCAGGAGAACACCTCCAACCAATCAGGGACCCAGGTTCATCCCCTGCTTACAGACCGAGTCCACCACCATGAGAAACTCTGTTTGCTTCACTGATCTAGGAACCTCTTGTTGGCAGAGAACCTTCGGGGCACGTCCAGAGTTTGGGGAGAGAGATTCTACACCCGAAGCAGATGCTGAGGTCTCCACCTCCGAAGGCTATAAAGCCGGGCTATCCTCCCCAGAAAAAGCCAGCTGCCACAGTAAGGGAAAGAAGAAAGAATCCAAGGGTACAGAGACCTGCAAAAGTAACGGTGTCAAGGCCAGGGGGTCCAGAGAGGGCTGCTTAGCCCTCTTAGTGTTCTACTTTTTCCCCATCCAACAACCTGTACCGCTTAAACAAGCCTGTCTATCACGGAATCTGTTGTTTAAGGGCCTAACTGTTTGAATGTTTTCTTTTTTTTTTTAACTTTTATTTTCATTTTGCAACAAACAAAAGAAACAACACACCAAAAGAGACAAAACAAGTATACAATAAGGAAAAGTAAACCCGTTACCCCCCACCCCGGTGCTTCTTCTCTACCCGTTTGTATCAACATGTGAGCGCTTCCAATTAACAGTGATTATACATCAAACGATCAAAAAAGTATCCACAATACAGCATGATCATGAGACAGAGATATATACAAAGTTAGACAGTCAGATGAGAGCATTTAGCAAAATGTACATATTCATTGAGCATCTTCCATTGAGACCAATGAGAAGGAGTCTGAACGGAGGAAGCGAACAGACGAGGTATTTGTTCATATTTACTGTAGAGACAGACATGATTCCACCATTCATTGAGGCTCAAATGGGAACTAATTTCCCAGTATTACTTAATTAGGAAAATAACAATGCCAAGCATAAAGTTCAAAAGGAGATAAGCCATTTCTTGGGAGAGAGGGGATCCCCGCAACTGGGCGAAGTCCCACTATCCTCCAAGAAAGGGACTCCTGAGAGTGCAATATAGACTAAAGACGACCCCAGACCCGACGCCAGTTATACTGTAGTGCGGGATATTTATGCATAACATGAAATGAAGTAATAAACCAATGGCCACAGGACGTGTCCAGCAACCATTACCCTGAGTAGTGTTCCATTTGTCTAATCTGTGAGGAGTGTAAGAACACCGGTGGGCTAGAAAGAAGAGGGTCTGAGTGAGTGAGGCGGGTCGGGAACCCGTGTCCCTCTGCTCCAGATAAGGCTCCATTGCTCCGAGGTTAAAGTCACATGCAATTCTCTCTCCCATACTTTCTGCGCTATAGAGGTATCTCTAGTAATAGCATTACATAAGGTTTAGTAAAATTGGATGCTACACCCGGTGAACTACCGAGAGATCGGAAGTCTCCAATCAACCTTATGCAGAGTGCCAATGGCGGGAGTGCTCTAGTGCTCCGAATGCAATGCTGAAGTTGCACTGACAGAGTCGGGAGTCGAAAGGTTGCATAGGAGTATTAAAGGCACCTAAAGTGTCGAAAAGCATTGGTGGATAGTGGGAGTCTAATGGGAGAGTCATACCAGGGAGTAAGGTAAGGGGAATCGGTGAGCAAAGGCCCGCTACTATATCTAGCCACACAGGTCTGCTCGGTACTGGAACTTCCAACCAACGAGCACCTTGTTTGAGAAGAAAAGATTGAGGGAACACTTAAGTAAAATCGCCACCAAGTATTAATGGAGCATTGGCGGAGGCCGAGGCCAACTGCGCAACACTTGCATAGTAAGGAGGGTTGTCCACATTCGGGGCATAGTGCAAATACACGTGAATTCACTATCTCCAACCTCAAGGTGTACACGGGCCCATCTACCTCCATGTCAGCGCTAATATCAGGTACAGTAGCGTGCAAAGACTTCTTAACCAGAATGGCTATCCCGTACCTTTTGGAAACGGTGGGAGAATAGGCAGCTACCATGTGAGGCCTAGCATTGAGTTTCAATGTTTCAGCAGAGTACAATGCGTTTCCCGAAGAAACACCAAATCAACATGCTCGTGGCTAAGATAGCTAAGGATTTTCTTTCCTCTGAGTTGGACCAGTAATGCCTTTGACGATGAATAATGAGATTGTACATAAGGCCATTCAGAAAAGTTAAAATTCTGAGCATGATAGCACACATAATTTCACTGTGTCCCTCAAACTGACTGTATCTGGCTATACACATGACATAGGAAAAATAAGCTAATATAATACAATGAAGCGCCCCACATTAACAAAGAAAACCGCAGTACGGTAGAGGAGAAGCAAAACCCCAAAATTACTGGCGACCATGTGTCTGCGGGGAGAAACCCCAGAGAAGGCCGAAATTGAAAAAACATATAACCTGCAGGACTGTGCGTGCTCCGAATTCGACCGAGGCACACATCATGAAGGGATAGGAGACCAAAGACAAAAGTCATACAGAGAAAGAAAGAAAGTTCAGGCTATTTCTGTGCTGGGCTATGACCGCCGCATCGGGCCCTTCAAAATGGCGGACAGAGCTGGCAGATAAGAGTCCAAGACTTGGGATTAGCGCATCTGCTCTGCTTCTTTGGAGTCCAAAAATGTTGATAGTAGATCAGGATCCTCGAACGTCCTGGTCTGGTTGTGGAGAGTCACCCGGAGCTTCGCTGGATACAACAGGCCAAAGCGAGCCTGTAGCTGCTGAAGTCGAGGGCGAAGAGCAAGGAGTTTCCTCCGACGGTCAACGGTAGGTTTTGCCAAATCAGGAAAGAAGGAGACCTTACGACCTTCAAATTCCAAATGATGATTCGCTCGGGCAGCATGTAAAATTTGTTCCACTTGTTGATATCGTAGCAAGCTAAAGATAATAGGCCGGGGGGTCGTGCGGTTGAGCGCCATGCGGGCAGGAACACGGTGTGCTCGATCGATCGATTTCCAGTTCTCTGTGAAAAGTGATCTTCAGCAAGGAGGGAAGAGTTTTGAGCAAGAATTCTCTTATATCTCCTGCTTCCACCCCCTCCGGCATTCCGAGGAGCCTCACATTGTTGCGACGGGCGCGATTATTGCTATCTTCCAACTCCTTTTGAAGATTCTGTATCTGGCGCTCAGCCTTGTCCAGTTTGCCCAAGCGCACCTCGTGCGAGTCGAGGACCCCCGCCATATTGTCCTGCCGTAATGAAAGACCTTCAAGTCGGTCCTGGAGCACTCCAAAGTCTTCTCGCATGGCTCGAAGCGCTTCTCCATTGGACTGCACCAATTCCTTCACGCCGCGTATTTCCTCCAAAATCTCCAGGTGCATTGCGGGGTTTTCACGAAATGGAACCATCTTCTGCGGGGAGGACACCTCTGTTTTGGAGCGTTTTCCGTGAGAAGAAGAAGGAGACCCGAAGTCCAAGCGCGCTGGTTTATGGGCCGCCATCCCCCCCGAGGTGCCCCAGTCAGCTCGGAGCGAAATAGTAAATTTATATAGGTATTAAGTCAGGATTCTGAGTAGGCCTCTCGGGAGCTTCAACGCAAAGCGTCCTACCCGCTGGACATCAGGCTCCGCCCCCTGTTTGAATGTTTTCTGACCTCTCAAGGGATACTCAGAGGAAGAGACAGGAGTTCCTCCTTCTCTTCTCTGGGGTCCAGCAGCAGGGGGGGCTCTTTTTCCTTAAATATCCATGTAAATGTCTGATAAAGTATCAGTCTGTGTCATATATTTTTTATGAGCCCCTCCCAACTTGTGGCATTCCTTAATGCTCGTTGCTCTGAGGTTTCGGGCACTCTACCTTCTGCTTTTACTTGAACATAATTGTAGTGCCAGCTGTTTAGCCTGTCTTTGATTTTTTTTTTCTTTTCTGTTATATATGTTTATTTTTATTTTCCTTTTTTGGGTTCATTTTCTGTTTGTGGGCTAAAGTGGGCTGGGTAAATTGATTGATTAGTTTAGGGGTTTTCTCTTTCTTTTCTTCAACTTGTTATTTCCGTTACGTTGCTCAATTCTGTTCAAGAAATATATTCTTGAGTGTTACTGTAAAATTTCTAAAATATAAAATTAAAAAAAAGAATCTATAGGCTTATCTAACTGGTCAACAGGCTCGGAATGGAAATAGTCATGACTAGAATAGGATCTAAATAACCAAGGAAGCAGTGCATCAGTAATCATGTGACCTGGTCAACTAAATAAGTTGAAATTGGAAAAGTGGTCTAGAAAATATTGGGCCCAATATTCGAATGGCCGTTCTAACTTTAGCGGTGTTGCAATCCAGCCAGCTGCTAAATATCACCACTGATCAGATTGCCAACAGGCATATGACCCAGCATTGAATATCTGGCTTAAAATTAAACAAGTGATGGCCATCCACTTTAAGTATGCTGGCTGCCACAGCTAAAAATGCCCCTTCTATATCATTTTTGGACACCATGTGGAGTGTATAATTTCCCTTTAAGTAAAAGGACAGGGATTAGAGGTGGGCAGTAATCTATTGTTAGACCTCGTTTAAGCTTGCCTGATAAAACAACTTTTTTAAAAGCAGAGACAAGTATATTATTTTGGAAGATTTGCTACACGCGATTGTTTTTGGTTGATCTATTTTATAATAGTTACATAGACATCTATGACCCTTTATATATTAGGCTCCGAGACACAGCCCCAGTAGTGTGCAAGTGGGGGTTTGGTTCATTGGTATGCCTTAAAAGACTTAGCGGACACTACGAGGGTCTTCTACTAACGGGCACTACCTGGCAGTTAGTGTTCTGGCGTGTGCTAAGGGCAGTGTGGGATGCAAATTGACAGATAGCACAGGGTCATGACACTTAGTGAAGGATGATTCCTCCACTAACTATGCCACCTGCGTTAGCGGCACGAGCGGCTGAGGTAGGGGCAGAGAGCGGGCGCGGAGAGCTGGGCTGACTTACGCTGTGTTCATGCCGTGTATTAACTGCTAATACAGTACGTGCTCTGGGACAGGGCTCCATGTTAACTGCTAGGGAAACACTTTCCACGCCCCCAGCAGTTAACGTGAGGTATTGCACCTAATGCCCCATGGCTTTGGTGTTCCTGGTGCGTCAGGTACAGCACCTTAGTGCCCATCAGTAAAAGACTCTCTAAATGGTTTAGCATGCCTTAATTCATCAGTTACTGTGCATCAAATCAATGTAGTGCTCACTAGAAATTCCCTAACTGAAAAAAACACCCAAAACTCAGGAAAGGTTTGGAAAACAATGAAAACGAATCACATTTTCTTGCCTGTGAACACCCCTACCGAATGGCGAGTAGCAGGAAACCATCCGCCACTGTAATTGTTTGAGCTGAGACACGTGTGTCTAATAAGAATTATTGGATTTTTCCAGTATGTACTGTTATCACAGAACCCATGGCCTCGAGGGATGGAAGGGGCGATGAACCATAAATATAATGCTACATATACACCTTTGCATTTCACTTTGGAGTTGCAACATTTGAAAAGATACAGCATAAAAATGTTCAACACTTATTTTCTTGATGTATTGCTGGTAATTTCAACAAACACAACAATTGGCTGTTCTCTGACAGGATCTTACTGGTTAAGCTGGTGACTTTGACCTCAGTAATGTAACTTTTTCTTTACTCAGAGTTAGTTAATATTATGCTGTAAATCCTGTTTGTTTTTTGCTTTCAGGTTCAATGCCAGGTGAATATTGAAGTTTTTACTTTCTTAACTTCTGAAGAATATTTCTCTTACAGTTTCCAACAGTGGCCAATCTAGGTCATACGAACCTAGCAGTTTCCCCAAAAAGACACAGGTTCCACAATGCTTGTATTGGGTCAAGCATTGATATCCTGGGTCCCTTCTTAATAATGGTTTATGGACCTTTCCTCTAGGAACTTGTCCAAACCTTTTTTAAACCCAACTACACTAACAGCCTTTACTACATTCTCCGGTAAAAAATTCCAGAGTTTGATTACACGTTGAGTGAAAAAATATTTTCTTTTATTAGTCTTAAATAGTTTACCCTGTAGCTTCATTGCATGTCCCCTAGTCTTTCTATATTCTGATAATGAGAAGGCTGCGGGCAGGGTCCCGGCGGCCACTGGTAACCGGTGGTGTAGCCCGGCGCGGGTCCCTGCCCACGTGGAGGAGATGGTGGGGGTGGGAGGCGCTGAGACGCAGGTGGCATTGTTTAAATTGATTGGCTCCGCCGCGGGGACGTGCGCGGCGGGAGACAATCAGCTGGGGGAGAGGGCCATGTGCTGCGGCAGCAAGGACGCTCGCCGAGCACCTGGTCAGAGAGCAGGCAGCGGACGGTGTGGTGTGCGAGAGTGCAGAAGCTGCGGCGATCAGCGATTTTCAAAGGAAGCGGAGGATGAGTGCCGGGGGTCGGTAGAGCAGTGTGATCACCGCGGTGGTGTCAGGCAAGGGGGGATAGGTGTAGCGAGGGTGTCTTGTGGGGGCTGCTTGTGTAACAGAGGGGGGCAGCTGAGCGGAGGAAGGAAGATCAAGGGATTAAAAAAAAAAGAATAATTTTATTGATAACTCAGGAGGAAGGGTTTGAATTCACGGGAGAAGATTAAAAAAAAAATAAAAAAAGAACTAAAGAGGATTTAGGCAGTAAGATGCCGGGTGGGAAACGGAGCAAGAGAGAGGGGCCAGGAAGGGGTATGGTGGATGCAAGGCAGAGTGCTAGGGGGCTGAGGGGTAAAGGGGGACGCAAGGGGTGACAGGGGGGTCCAGGACAGCGGGATGGGCATGGGACAGGTGAAAGGGAGGCTGGCTCGGCTGGGCCTGCAGTAAGGGGGCTCGGGGGGCCATCACTAGCAGGGCAGGGTGTGGGGGCAGGGAATGGGCTTCAGGCCCGGGGAACTGCAGATGCTAGGAGAGGTAGGAGATTTAGGGGCCCTGAAGAACAGCAGAGTGTTGCTGGGGGTGCTGGAGTGGGGCAGGCTGGGGGAGAAGAGACCAGGGTGCAGGCCCTGGGGGAGGGGGCAGGCCAAGGGATAGGGGGAACATGGAGTGGGGCTGATTTGGCAGGGTATGGGGTTCCGGCAGGGGTGGGGGGGGTGGTAGGGGCTTGGCAAGTCCGAGGGGGGTGGGGGCTATGGGCCAGCAAGTATGGGAGCATTGGATGGGAGGGGGCAGGGCCCTTCGAGGGCTGATTGGTCGGGGGCTTGGCAGACGGCATGGCCCGCAGTTGTTCCCCCTGCGGTTTTGCCTTTTTTGTCTCCACAGGTTCCTTTGTTGGCGTCTCCAGGAGCGATGCACAGCAGGATGCAGCATTTCAGGGCAACGAATAGTGAAGCGCAAGCAGTAGATGTCCATGGAGGTCCTTTGGTTGGGATGGTTTCACGAGGAGTGAGAGAGACGCGGGTGGTCGAGGACCTGTCTCAGGAGGGGCAGCGATGAGCGGCGCAGGAGTTGACGGATGCAGCAGAGATGGGTGAGTTGCGAATTGAGAATGCTGGGGGGGCTGGGGGCAGGGAGCGCTTTGAGCGGTCAGGAAAGGCTACCAGGAAAAGGAGGCATGCATGCCGGCGCAGGCGTAGATCTGAATCGTCGACTTCGATGTCATCTAGTTCGTCCACGGGATCGTCTGCGGTGGAGAGGAGGAGTGTAGAGAGGTGCGCATCAGGCAGGGAGTCTGCGGCCATGACAGCTTTGTCAGAGTTGTGGGAAGGGGTGCCAAAAACGTTGGGGTGGAGAATAAGAAAGAGACGGTATAGTGACATTTTCCGGTTGTTGGAGGGTTGTAAGCGTTCGGGAGAAAGTAAGAAGAAACGGAGAGAGGATTAGAAGGCTGGGAGGGTCAGGAAGGTGGTGAGGACGGTGGTGAATTGGGTAAGGGCTTTTTTGCGTTTGGCAAGTGTATGGGGTCAGCGCTACCCGGAACAGTACGGGATGCTTTTGTCGTATGCGGACTCGATTCTTGAGGCATTGCAGATGCATGACGGGTGGTCATGGCTTAATTATGATGAGACATTTCGGGACAAAATGGAGAAGAACAAGTTGTTGTCATGGGGCAACCAGGATATCAACTTGTGGCTCACACAAATGTCCGTGAGGTCGACTGCAACAGGGGGGGTGGGAGGTGCGGTGAAAGCTGGGGTGGGGGCTAATGCTGCGGGAACCCATTCCTTTCATGCAGGAGGCATCGTGGCGCCGAGTAAGCAAGGGGCTGGGGGAGGGGGGACGTATGTTGGAGGTTCAACAAGTCCTCCTGCCCGTTACTGGATTGCAAGTTCCGGCATGTCTGTTCAGTTTGTGGGGGAGGGCACTCAGCGACAAAATGTCTTAAAAAATGACCCTTGGGGAGCGCAATGCCGACTGCCAAGTAGGAGTACAGTGTTCGGCGTAGTTCCCTCGCACCTTCGGGTAGGGGTATTAAGCGAGTGGCTGCGCCTTTACCCTAGAAAAAGGGATAGGGAGGTATTGATTGGGGGGTTTCGCGAGGGGTTTTTGATTCCAGTACAAGGTGGGGTCGTGGCCGCGGCTTCGACGAATGCTCCATCGGTACGCCATTTTGAGACGGTGGTGGAGAAATTGGACGGTGAGTTGAAGTTGGGAAGGATAGCTGGTCCATTTTCTGAGCCCCCGTTTGGGAAGTTTGTGGTGTCTCCGTTGGGGATCATACCAAAGAAGGAACCGGGTAAGTTTTGGTTGATTCATAACTTGTCTTATCCCGGGGGGGGGGGGGCGTTGGTTAATGATCACATTCCGTGGGAGTGCTGCACGCTACGTTACGCTTCATTTGACAAGACTGTTGGGCTAGTGAGGAAGGCTGGGCAGGGGGCATTGATGGCGAAGGTGGACATTGAGTCGGCGTTCCGCTTGATGCCGGTGCACCCATCCTCCTTTCATTTGCTGGGTTTCCAAGTTTCCTGGGAGTATTATTTCAACAAATGCATGCCCATGGGCTGTGCAGTGTTATGTGCTTACTTCAAGAAGTTTAGTACCTTTCTGCATTGGGTAGTTGTGCGGCATGTGGAATTTTCTGATATGGTTCATTACCTGGATGATTTTTTTGTTTGTGGGGGCAGCACAGACTTCCCAGTGTACGGCATTGTTGGAGGGTTTTGTTGGGGTGGCCGGGGAATTGGGGGTGCCATTGGCCGCGGGGAAGACGGAAGGACCGTCGACTCGGATCACCTTTCTGGGCATTGAGTTGGATTCGGTGGAAATGGTGGCGCGCCTACCAACAGAGAAGGTGGTGAAGTTGCGGGTCTTGGTAGCAAAGGCGATGGGGTTGGCGAAATTCACGCTGAAAGAAATGCAAGCTCTGATAGGGTCTTTGAATTTCGCTTGTAGAGTGATACCGATGGGGCGAGTATTCATTGACGGTTGGTAGTGGCAATGGTGGGTGTTTCTAAGCCTCATCACCGTATTTGAATTTCCAAGAGCATGCGTGAAGACTTGTTGGTGTGGGATGCATTCTTGACTGATTTTAATGGGTCGACTGTGCTTGTGGAGGAAGAGCGTTCGAGTGAGGAGTTGCAGCTGTACACGGACGCGGCGGGGGGCATAGGATTGGGAATTTATTTTGGGGGGGCATGGTGTGCAGACAGAGGGCCAATGGCATGGGGCGAGGAGGGACTTTTAAAGAATATCACATTCTTAGAGTTGTTCCCTATTTTGGTGACATTGGAGTTATGGCCAGGTAAGTTGCGTAACAAGAAAGTGGTTTGGTGGTGTGAAAATGAAGCCGTAGTGAGTGTAGTGAATAATTACACGCCTCAGTGTGACCAAGTAGCAGCATTGAGGCAGAAAGTAGTCTTATCCTGTTTGCGCCTGAATGTGGCTTTGAGAGCGCGGCACATTCCAGGTCACAGTAATGGCATCGCTGATGCTCTTTCACGTTTGCAGTGGGATCGTTTCGGCAGCTGGCACCAGAGGCGGATGCGGAGGGTTCGGTGGTCCCTTGGAGCTTATGGAGCTGTGGCATGCGGAGATGAAAGAGATGCTGCGGAGCTCGGTGGCGGAGAAAACCTGGGATACATATCGCAGAGGCTGTGGAAGAGTTGTGGAATTCTTACATGGGAAGGGGTGGCATTGGGGGGTAGTGCCGGATCAATTATTGGGGAGGTACATCCTCAGCACGAAAATGCAGGGCGCGTCTCGGGCGTCTGTGCGGGGGCACTTGGCGGGCTTTGCTTTTTTCGCAAAAGCGGTGGGTTGGGCCCCATCGGGAGAGGGATTCTTAGTGAGGAAGTTGATGCAGGGGTGGGGGCGGGTGAGGCCGCCTATGCAGGATACGAGGCGACCAGTAACCCACGACTTGTTGAGAGGTCTTTGTGAGGCTTTGCCTGCGGTGGTGGCGTCAGGGTACGAAGCCAAGCTATTTAAGGCGATATTCTGCTTAGCCTTTTTTGGGGAGTTCCGGGTTGGTGAATTAGTGGCAGATTCCACAGCCTGCAGAGACAACATGTGCGAGTGGAAGGAGATCAATTGAAGGTCCTGTTGAAGAAATCTAAAAATGGAGTGGAAGAGTGGCCTAGTGGTTGGGGCAAGGTACTTCAGGCCAGAAGGTCAGGGGTTCAAATCCCACTAGAGGACAGCAACCATGGGCCGGAAGGACTGGGGTTTCTAGTCCCACAGGTGCTCATTGTGGTCTTGGGCAAGCCACTTAACCCTCCATAGCCCATGTTCCCTGTAAAATAGTTATCTCCAAGTTATAATGCCCTGTTCAATGTAATTTCAGTTTGTTCAATGTAAACCGCACTGATGCAGAATAGCACAGTATATAAGAGAACATAAATAAATAAATAAAATGGACCAGCAAGGCAGAGGCATGTGGGTGGTGCTGCAAGCGATAGGGGGGAACACGTGCCCAGTAGTGGCGATGCGGTTGTACGTGGAAGGTCGACTGCAGGCCAAGGGCAGGATTTTTGTGCATGCGGATGAACGGTTGGTCACGAGATATCAGGTGAAGGCGGTGTTGCGTTTGGGGCTGCAGCATATAGTTGAGGACGCTAGCCAATTTGCAGCACATTCCTTTTGCATCGGGCGGCAACTAGCGCAGCAGATGCTGGGCTGTCGGGTCTGCAGATACAAGCAATAGGCCGGTGATGGTCCAGGGCTTTTCAGAATTATGTCCGGTTATGAAGGGGGGCTAGGGGACAGGGATAATTAACCATTGCTTTCTTTTCCAGATGGGGGCAGAAGTGTACAGGGATGTTGGATGTTGGGGCATTCGTTCGTGTTCTGGGCTGGCCGGCGCGCGGAAGTGAGGCCTATCGGGCTGAACCTGGGATTGGACCCTGAAGTGGTGACGATTTCATGGCTGGGTGGGCGGGGGCTGAGATGGCCGCAGCTGATGCCCTTGCTTCGTCACTACGCGTGTGTGAGGATGCCGCCGGGGTTCCTGCTGCTGCACTTGGGAGGCAATGATCTGGCATCATGGACCTGCAAGCAGCTGATCAATGCTGCAAAGAAGGATTTCGCTCGAATATTGGCAATGTTTGCAGGGGTGGTGCTGATTTGGTCGGATGTCATCCCAAGGCCAGCATGCTGGGGGCAGCGGCGCTGGTCACGGGGGTTGACAAAGATCAATAAGAAGATCGGGAGATGGGTGGTGGATCATGGGGGATATCACATGCAGCATGATTGGGTGGATGTGGCTTGTGCAGGTTTGTACAGGAATGATGGGGTGCATTTGGCCCCGGTGGGGGTGGACCTTCTCCTAAATGATTGGCAGGAAGTATTGGAGCAGGTGGTGAGGGGCAATGCAGGCAGGTCGCAGCTTGAGCTCAGGTAGGGGGGGCAGCAAAGTCACACTGATGTGCCTATGCCGGCGGCGGGATCCCGGAGGTTTCCGGGGTCCGGAGCCATAGGCTACTTGGGGCAGGGCAGGGTGTCCGTGACCCAGAGAACCCCGAGCTGACTTTTGCTAGTGATATGGCGAAGTTGGGCAGGGGTGGTAGTAACTGGACCAGTGGTTGACCGGGCCAGGTGCGGAAGCAAGGTCTCCTTGCTAATAGTATGGCGGGTGAGGTATCGCTCCACTGGGGGGGAGGTGCTTGGTTGATCAAGTTGTTACCCATGTTATAAATGTTAAATTGTTATTGGGCAATAAATCTGCGACCTGGCGTTTTCCAAATTTGGTGTGTGTGTAGTTTGTGGGATTCATGCAAGGTAGAGGGATGAGGGGTGGTTCAGGAGGAGGGAGAGTGCCGGGTACAGATTCCCAGTTATGAGAAGGCTGCGGGCAGGGTCCCGGCAGCCGCAGGTAACTGGTGGCACGGCCCAGTGTTGAACCCTGCCCACGTGGAGGAGATGGTGGGGGTGGGAGGTGCTGAGACGCAGGTAGCATTGTTTAAATTGATTGGCTCCACCGCGGGGACATGCGCGGCGGGAACCAATCAGCTGGGGGAGAGGGCCATGTGCTGCGGCGGCAAGGACGCTCGCCGAGCACATGGTCAGAGAGCAGGCAGCGGACGGTGTCCCGCCCTCTCACCCGTTAGGTTGAGGGTCAGTTTGGGGTGTCGCAGCTGGGGGGGAACAGTTGAGGCGGGATCCCAGAGGTTTCCGGGGTCCGGAGCCGTAGGCTACTTGGGGCGGGGCAGAGTGCCCGTGACCCGGAGAACCCCGAGCTGACTTTTGCTAGTGATATGTCGAAGTCGGGCAGGGGTGGTAGTAACTGGACCAGTGGTTGACCGGGCCAGATGCGGAAGCGAGGTCACCTTGCTAATAGTATGGCGGGTGAGGTATCATTCTGCTGGGGGGGGTGCTTGTTTGATCAAGTTGTTACCCATGTTATAAATGTTAAATTGTTATTGGGCAATAAAGCTGCGACCTGGTGTTTTCCAAATTGTGTGTGTGTGTAGTTTGTGGGATTCATGCAAGGTAGAGGGATGAGGGGTGGGTAAGGTGGAGGGAGAGCGCCTGGTACAGATACCCGGTTACGTAAACAATCGATCTACATTTACCTGTTCCACTCCGTTCATTAATTTATGGACTTCTATCATATCTCCCCTCATCCATCACTTTTCCAGGTTAAAGAGCCCTAACCTTTTTAGCCTTTCTTTATAGGGGTTTCCTTCCATCCCCTTTACCATTTTGGTGGCTCTTCTCTGAACCTTTTTAAGATACGGCAACCAGAATTGCACACAATATTCAAGGTGCGGTCTCACCATGGAACGATATAGAGGCATTATAATATCCTTTGCTTTATTTTCCATTTCTTTCCTTATACCTAGCATTCTATTTGCTCTCTTGGCCGCCACTGCACACTGGGCTGAGGATTTTAACATGTTATCCACAATGACACCTAAATCTTTTTCCTGGGTGGTGGTTCCTAATGTGGAACCTTGCATCATGTAACCATAGTTTGGGTTGTTCTTCCCTAGGTGCATAACTTTGCACTTGTCCACATTAAATTTCATCTTCCATTTTGATGCCCAGTCTTCCAATTTATCAAGATCCTCTTGCAATTTTCCACTATCCTCTTGGGTTTTAACAACTTTAAATAGTTTTGTGTCATCTGCAAATTTGATAACCTCGCTTGTTATTCCCTTTTCCAGGTCATTTATGAATATGTCAAAAAGCAGCGGACCCAGCACAGATCCCTGGGGTACACCACTATTCACCTTTCTCCATTGGGAAAATTGGCTATTTAGCCCTACCCTCTGCTTTCTTTTAACCAGTTCCTGATCCACAATAGTACACTGCCTCCTAGCCCATGACTCTTTAGTTTTGCCAAAAGTCTCTGATGAGGGACCTTGTCTAAGGCTTCTGAAAGTCCAAATACACTATATCAACCAACTCACTTTTGTCTACCTGTTTATTCACACCTTCAAAAAAACATAACAGATTAGTAAGACAAGATCTTCCTTGTCTAAAGCCATGTTGGCTTTCTCCCATTAAGCGATGACTATCTACATGTTCAGCAATTTTGTTATTTATGATGGTTTCTACCATTTTTCCCGGTACAGACGTCAGGCTCTCCGGTCTGCAGTTTCCCGGATCACCCCTGGAACCATTTTTAAAAATGGGTGTTACATTTTCCATCTTCCAATCTTCAGGTATTACAGATGATTTTAATGATAGTTCACAGATTACTAACAGCAGGTCTGCAATCTCACATTTCAGTTCTTTCAACACCCTTGGATGTATATCATCCTGCCCAGGTGATTTGCTACTCTTCAGTTTATCTAATAGTTGTAATACATCTTCCCGATGTATCAATATTTCCTTCAATTCTTCTGCACCTTTAAATACCACTTCAGTCTTGGGTAACATCCCTACATCTTCCTCAGTAAAGACCAAAGCAAAGAATTCATTCAGTTTCTCTGCTATCGCCTTGTCGCCTCTTAGTGCCCCTTTAACCCCTCTATTATCTAATGGACCAACTGACTCTCTCACAGGTTTTTTGTTATGAATGCACTTTAAAAAGTCTTTATTATGCGTTTTTGCTTCCGCAGCTAGCTTCTTCTCAAATTCTCCCTTTGCCTGCCTTATCAATGCCTTGCATTTAACTTGCCAGTGCTTGTGCTGTTTCCAGGTTTCGTCATTTGGCTCATTTTCCCATTTCCTGAAAGATGCTTTTTTGGCAACAAAAGCCTCTCTGACCTCACCTTTAAACCATGATGGCAGTTTTTTGGACTTCCTTCCACTTTTCTTAAAGCGTGGAATACAGTTGGTCTGGGCTTCCAAGATAGTATTTTTCAACAACACCCAAGCTTGATGTAAATCTTTAACCTTTGCAACTGCTCCTTTTAGTTTTTTCTTAACTGTTTTCCTCATTTTATCATAGTCTCCCTTTCGAAAGTTAAAAGGTAGTACTGTGGATTTCCTTACTATCCCTCCTCTACTAATTAAATCAAATGCTATCATGCTATGATCACTATTGCCAAGTGGCCTCAACACCCTTATCTCTTGCACCAGATCTGGTGTTCCACTAAGGACTAGGTCCAATATGGCTTCCCCTCTGGTCTGTTCATGAACCAGTTGCTCCAAGAAGCAGTCATTTATTTCATCTAGGAACTTTATCTCCCTAGCATGTCCCGCTGTGACACTGACCCAGTCGATTCCGGGGTAATTGAAATAACTCCTTGGACATTTTTGTTCAATTTGCTTCTTTTCATTTGGAGTTTTTTTATTATTTTTTTTTTTTTGCTTAATACAATTTTTCTTTTTGTTTTATTGCGTGCTGTTTTGCAGTTGCACATACTACATAAACTGCCAAAAATGTTTTTTTTTAAATGATAGATTTTGTTTTAGGGCACCTCCTGCTGGTCAAACTTGGTATTACAGCTTTCACTGAAGGGCTTCCCATATGCCAAACTGTGCTTTAATCACACTACTTCCAAAATCACTCCATACAAACAAAATCTGTTATTCAAAGTGGAAAACAAACAATATATCTTCTATATGGGGAAACTGTGCTGACTTTATTAAAAAAAGAGAACTTCAAGACCAGCAATAATTTTGTACTGTAAACTGTACTTTAAGGCACCTTCCCAATAGCACCATTTCATTTGAGACAATGTGGTTGTGTCTGATGATCTTAAAGTAGCTAAACAGGTAGAAAAGGTGACGGCAAAAGCTAGAAGGATGCTTGGGTGCATACGGAGAGGAATGGCTAGCAGAAAAAAGGAGGTGATAATGCCTCTGTATAAGTCTTTGGTGCGACCTCATTTGGAGTATGGTGTGCAATTCTGGTGACCGCACCTTCAAAAGGATGTGAACAGGATGGAGTCGGTGCAGAGGGTGGCTACTAAAATGATTAGTGGTCTTCATTATAAGCATATGAGGACAGACTGAAGGATCTTAATATGTCCACCTTAGAGAAAAGGCGGGATAGAGGTGATATGATTGAGATGTTTAAATACCTCCGTGGCATAAATGTTCAGGGAGAGAGCCTCTTTCAATTGAAAGCAAGTTCTGCTACGAGGGGACATGGGATGAGGGTGAAGGGAGATAGATTCAGGAGTGATATGCGGAAATATTTCTTTACGGGAAGAGTAGTGGACCCGTGGAATAGTCTCCCAGTGGAGATGGTAGAGATGAGGACAGTAACTGAATTCAAAAAAGCATGGGACCAACACAGAGGATCTCTAAAGGTAAAAAGGGGACTGTTGTAGTTGTTATGGAAGGACAGACTAGATAGGCCATGTGGTCTTTTTCTGTCGTCATAGTTCTATGTTTCTATGTTTCTAAGAGTATCTGCACTCAGAATGGCATTACCAGTATAAGCATAATATATTTCTCACATTAAAATTCTCCAACATCGCAGCTCTCATAGTAAGAAAAGCAATTCATAATCTGTGGTAGGCTTCATCCTGATTATTAGTCAGCAAATCTGTATTCTGAATTCATAAAAAGGGGTTACCTGCCTGAGCAGCGCTAACAGATTCCAAATAATCCTGAAAAGGGCTGCCTGAATCAGCAGTTCCACAATAAACCATTCACTTCAGCTCCGAGTCTCGGTCAGTTTCCACTTCAAGCCAAAATACTCTCTTATCTCTTGACGTTCTTTCCCCTTTTTGAAACAACAGGGTGAAAGATTTAATTTGCCTCCTCTCTCGGCAGCTGCTACAAATGCCAAAAAGCTATCAAACTATCGATTTTCTTATTTTCCTTTTTCCTTTATAACGCTTCCCTCGTCAAAGTGAAAGGTGAAAAATATAAGAAAAATAAACCTCATAGACCTGAAAACACTGACTTTCCAGAATCTCCACTTCTTCATCTTCACCAAAAAAGGCAAGATCTTCTGACCGCTTCAGTTTCAAACTTCTCTTCCACAGGCTTAGAGAATGGCTTCTCCTACTTAGCCATCAAGAAAGACCTGTTTCTTCCCAGGGAAAAAATTAGCATCACCTGGGTGTCTTTTCCCACTACCTCATTCCCCCTCTCAGATCCCAACTTACCCCCATCTGGAAACAAGGCAGTACAAAGAGGAAGAGCGCTAGTTCTGGCCTGAGGAAATGGGGCACACTGCTAATATTGGGTTGGGAAAGTAGGGAACATATATCTGGACTGCAACTTACCTGGATTTCCAGTTAGCTTATTTACCTATATTTCAGCCCTTCCTTCCAAGGTCCTGAAGAACCATCGTCAGTCTGGGTTTATCCTTCATTCCAGAATGCACTAATGAGGGATGGGATAGCTAGGCAAAGATAAGATTTCCCCATTCTGCAGACTTCTCTAGGGAACAAAGTGCCATAACTGTGTTATCTGTTAAAATAGCATTGCTGAGACCCCGTCACTGTGAGTAGAAGGTGTCGTTTCCCACGAGGACGCTTTACAGTAGTAGGCACTGATTAACCCTGATCAATGAGTAGCTGCTCTTACATTTGTTTAAGATTGCCACTGGATGGCATTAGTTGTATAGCACAAATGCAGTAAGAGTTTGATGGCATAAAATTATTAAGTCTGGAAGGATTCTCAGGGAGTGATATTTTTAGAATCTGATCTGTGCTGTTAGTGTTCTTACTGCCTGCAAATGCGTGTCTGACATATGCGATCCTCAATTAACTATTTTGCCGTGGATTATAAATCAATTTCAAGTCTCACAATCCATAACAGTTGAAGATGATTAATTTTGCTGACTAAAACAGTTTTGAAGTAGTTTTCTTCATTTCAAGATGTTGATTAAGGAACATAAGTACATCAAATAAGCTAACACTGCTGGTTTTGGTGGTATGCACTCTCTGTTAATATAGATATTGGTGATCATCATCCACTACGTGGCTGGTATTTTCTCGGTCAGATACTGCACTGGTTTTCAATTGTTCTCTGCAGCCCTAATGATCAGATTTACTGAGGAATCTCGTTTCCTTTTCTTGTTGTAGAAAGATTTAATGAATGTTTCCTCTCTGTCAGGCACAAGCTGTTCTTGAGCTTTCTGAGATGAGTTCTGTGGCCGGCGTGGGACTGCATTCCACCCAGCTCACTTTTGGTTATGTCATGTGCCACATGGTGATATGCTCCTGTGTCCTGATTGGCTCAGAACAGTCAAGCCTGATTGGCTCAGGTACTTTTCCCCTCCTCTGGTCCTGTTCCCTCTTGTTTCTTTGCTTGTTAGCAATGTGCCTGGATTTCCTGACCCAGTCAACCTTTTCTTCCCATTGCCACTGATTCCCGACTTTTAACTGTCATATTTTCTCATGGACCATTTGTGTGCTATGAAGGTATATGGAAGAATAAACTAATTTTTATATTGTTCTCTAGATTTGGTTCCCAGTTAATGGTGTTATGTTTCCCCAGCAGCAAGACTTGGAGGGTTCCTGCCAGGAGTCCCTTATGGGGTGGAGGAATAGCCCACTAGTTAGAGCACTAGTTTAGGAACCAAAAGGCAAGGGTCCAATTCTCACTAGAGCTCCTTGGACAAGCCACTTAACACTCAAATACCTCAGAAAAATCCAAGTTATCAACATGCATTACAATGTAAACTGCATTGAAATGAAAGCAGTATAACAAACCTGTTATATAAATAAATGTCACAGTGGGGGTACTCACCAAGCTAAAGTGAAAATCAAAATAACATAGGGATATTGCAGGAGTTTCACTAGAATGTATCCCACTATATAACTCAACATCATGCCCACCCCCACAGCATAGCCTCCTGCTCTTAAATTGACAATAATAAAGAAACACCCAACTAGTTAAAATAACCATTAAAATTATTTGATAACATCATTTAACCAATTCCTTCTTAGGTGAATAGAGTATACAGGATGGGATAGAATCCCAATATAAACCCTGTACCTCCAGTTCTGTAACACACCATCCACTTCATTGACGCTTTTCCAACAATGGGAGCAGAGCCAATTTAGGATATTTCACTTGACAGTTCACCATACAAAGAAAATCTATTCAAATTCTGGTGCCATCTCAGTCACCACAAGACAAACTCCCTCCACTATCCAACATTTAGTAAAATAACACAAAACACCGCAAAAAAATGACATGCAAGACCTCTGTAGCAAATTTGCCACATTATAACAGTAAACTCCTCAGAGAAAAGGCGACTGATACGGAAGTCTGGCCACTGGATTGAGAAGAGCTGAGGAGATAAGAGATTTGTTTCTCCTGTGGACTGAAGACTCACCTAAGGAGAGGCGTCAAGGGAACAGCCACCTACTGCCCTGTTTAGTCTTTTTGGAGGGTAACTTCATAACAGTGCTCCTAGGCAGCGAAGGTGCCCAGTATGTACTTTTGCATTTTAGCCTACTCAACGTCCCAGCAGTTACACCTGCTCAGAGGTCAGAGTGACTTGGGGGCTTGTTTACTACTAAGCAGCGGTAGTGGCTTCCGACCAATATCAGAATTCAATGGGGCCACGGCTCTGATATCTATCAGAAGCCGCTACTGCTGTTTAGTAGTAAACAAGCCCCTTAGTGTGTGTATGTGCAGGAAAGAGTAAGAGTGAAGGAGCAGCCTGGCGATAAATCCTGCTGCCATTCCTTGGGGTCTTGGCCAAGTTCCTTAGCCCTCCAAAGACTCAGGTGCAAACTTAGACCTCCAGAGACAGAGGAATATCTACCATACCTGAATGTAGCTTACCTTGGAAATGTGTGAACTAAATAAATATATATTTGGGTTTTTTAATAAAATGCACACACAAGGTCCAATTCCATCCCGGTTTCTCCCATTTTTATAAAATATATGCGTAAGTGCTGATCTCTGGCCCAGGAATGCCTACATGGTAACTGGGCAACTCTGGAACAAAGCAGGTAGGGAAGGAGGCAGCTTATTGATCTTGGGGTCTAATATTTTTTATTTCAATCATTCTCTCTTCACAGGAAAATCCTTAATTAGTTTGGCTGTGTGTGATAATTCTTGAACCTCAAATCTTTTTACCAGCAGGCTGCTGCAACTGTTTTTATCAGTTACCAAGTTACCCAGTTCCAGGAGTGAGATTTTTAAGCCAATCCTGGATTTTTGGAAAGCTCATTCGGAAGCATTATGGGGTCTGCAGCACTGATTTAAACGGTAAAAATCAGGGACTACAAACACCATACTGCATTGCAATGCAAATTTAAAACCAGAACTGGCAAAATAATCTCACTCCTGGAACTGGGTAACTTGGCAACTCTGGTTTATATATAACTAGTGTTGCCAACTAGCTTCAGATGCGCCTGGCAGGCTTGATCCAGTCTAGAGTTTACCCCATGGCAGTGAGCTAAGAGCAAGGACAGTCAGGGTTCAAAGTCACTGGTGTTTGTTGTGACTTTGGGCGCCCTCTAGTGTCTTGGTTATGAAATTTACTTTGCAGGCCTTCATGAATGCTTAGGGCACCTGAAAGTAGCTTACTTTAAACTATTATCAAAAAGAGGTGAACTAAGTAAAAATAATTTAACACCTGTAAAAGGCCACTTGCTCAGATGAAGGCAGGCAGAAGATTCATCCTTCTATAGAGCTAGGGTGTACCAGAACCTGGAGAGTATTTGATTTTTGCTCAATATAATAACTTATCCGTATCCTTCCAATTGGGAAACTTGCATAAGGAGTGAATTGGTGCCTACAAAAGTATATTTCCCTACATTTTGTTCTTACCTGAAGTTTGCTGTAATTCAGAAGCAGTATGGCAAAACTGAACAAAGTTGATCCTGCAAACCTTTCCCTTGCACAAGATCTTCAATAGCATTTCAAATCAGATTCAGGAAGAAGAGAAAAGCAAAGAAGTCACAACCTGAACCATGCTTTCTGCTGACGGCCATTGAAGTCAAGAGATGTGCATCTAACAGTCTTGGCAAATAAAATGCATGTAGATGGATAAATAGAAATAAGGGTCAATAAGCACATGGTAGGTGAGATGTTTTTGACTCACTCAGAGTTGCCAAGTTATCCAGTTCCCGGAGTGACATTTTAAGCCAATCCTAGATATCTGACTATCTTATCCTGATGCATTATGGGACCTGCAACATTGCTTCCAAAGAGTAAAATCAAGGACTACAAATCCCATACTGCAATGCAATGCAAATTTAAAACCAGAACTGGCAAAAAATATCACTTCTATATAAACCCAAAGTAAATGTGTTGTTTCTTCAGTCAACGGATGAATTGAATATTTTCCTTTGGGTTTAAAAAGTAGAGTAAGCTAGAAATGAGTTTGTTTGACAGAGTTACCATATTCCAGGAGTGAGATTTTTGCCAGCTCTTGTTTTAAATTTGCATTGCAATGCAGTATGGGATTTGTACTCTTTGATTTTACTCATTGGAAGCAATGCTACAGGTCCCATAATGCATCAGAATGAGATTGTCAGAAATCCGGGACTGACTTAAAATATCACTCCTGGAACTAGGTAACTTGGCAGGTCTGTGTACAATGCTGGAGGGCCACAAAGATGCTAAGTTTTCAGTCTACCCCTAATGAATTTATAGGAAATAGACCTGCATGCATATTACCTCCATTGCATGCAAGTTATGCGTATTTATTAGGGATGACCAGAAAAGCTAGCCATTTGTAGTCCTTGAGAACATAATGGGAGATATATCTCTTTGCGAAAAATAAGGAACAAATAGAGTTTAAGAGAGCCCCCTAGGGGCAGAAACAGAGTTGCACATAAAACTGACTGTAGAAGAACAGCCTGAGATCTAGGGGTGGAGTTCTGGAGCAGAGATGGGTCAGAACCTCAAACTACTTGCATGCAGAATTAGAAAGAGGTGTGGAGAACAGGAAGTGAAGGGAGAGGAATTCTGGGAGCCAAAATGACAGAGACTGAGGAAAGATGGCAGAGCTTGGAGACAAGATGTAGGAATGCTGCAAAAGTACTGTGGATTCACATCATTCCCTTACCACAGAAACACTGTAGCAGTTTGTAGCAGCCTTAGAGAAGAAACATTGGTGATTTGCTATTGGTACAATTAAGGAACTAAAAAATGTTGCAGAAGTGTTTGTAGCAGCTTCAAAGTGTAGCAGAAAGAAAACACTTCTGGACTTTATTTGTGCTTTGCTGTACCAGCAGGTCAGAAATGCCTGGGGTAGTGGTTCCCAAAACAATCCAGGTGGGACTCCATTCAGTTGGGTTTTCCGGATAGCCACAATAAATATTCCTGAGAAAGCTCTGCATGTACCGCCTCCTTTGCATGCAAATTACTCTCATAGAAACATAACAGCAGAAAAAGACCATATAACCTCTCCAATTTGCCCTTCCATTCCAGTTACTACCATCTCCTCAATGGCTGGCGGTAAGTGAACCCGCATTAGGTGTGCTGGCAATTTAACATGCAGAAGGCCATGCAGGGCATGCCTGAACACTTAGTGTGAGTCTATGCCACTATCAATCACTTATATAGCACTACAAGGCATACGCAGTGCTCATGTGCTAATTTTGGGGGCTCACTACATGCTTAGTAAACATGCTTTTTAATATGTTTTCTATGCATTGAAGTGGATTAAGATGGAAAACACAATACTTTACTTGAGATGGAAAGAAAAAAAAAGGTAAGAAAAGAATGGAAGAACTGTAGTGGATTAGACTAGTGGAAGAGCAAATCTAGTAGAGAAGGAGCAAATGGAATGCAGTGGCACAGTTGCTGTGGGCAGCTTTGGAAGTATTGCAAAACAGAAGCAGTTCCTCTGAATGCAATGAGAGCAGTAATGCATGTGCAATGTTAAAGAGTTGAAGCGCTATAAGGCAAACTTGTTTCAGCATCATAGAGTCTACCTTAAGCCAAGGCACACTCACAGCAGATAGCATGCAAGAACAATGAGTGCCTGTCCAAAAGAGTTTCAAGTTAAGGTGATACCTAGTGCAATAGGAGATAAAGGCAATTTGTCTAGGTCACAATGGAGGGCCACAACCTCGTATTATATTTATTGTGGAAATCCTGAAAATCCCGGAGGTCTATTTGCATACAGTGGAGGTGGCATATGCAAATTGATCTCATGCATGTTCATTAAAGAACTCTGAACACTAGGCTGGGTTGTAGCCCTTGAGGAGCAAGTTTACCTACCGCTGTTGCAGCAAATATCCGTGGCAGTGGTATCACTTGAACTTGAGTCCCTGTTTCCATGTCCATTTTTCTAACCAGCAAATTGGTGGGAAATTTCCAACAAAGGAAACACCCCTCGCAGTGAATATTAATGAAAGGCTTAGGGGTATGTTTACTAAACCGCGGTAAACAGGAATAACGCGCGTTGTACGATGTTAACGATCGTTAGCACATGATACCATGCACTGTAGCGCATTAACGATCGTAAACGCACTACAGCACGCGGTATCAAGCGCTAACGCGCGTGATGCTCCGCAGCGCGGTAAAATAACGCAGAAGGCGGAGAGAGGGCGGAGAGAAGGGGTCAATGGGTGGAGAGTGGGCGGGGAGAGGCTAACGCGCTGATTTTCAGAGCTGAATTCCAACGCGAATGAAAACCTGCCGTTAAAGGCATATTAAAGAGGAGAGAAACCTTTTAAATGTCAGCAATGTAGAGCCTAGGCAGGGAAACCAAATAAAAGGTGATAAGTGTGATACATGTGCACAGAACAAAAGGGCACAGAAACACTGAAAATGACCCCAACAAACTGGAAAAAAACAGCAACCAAGCTGGCCAATAGTAGTATCAATGAGAAACATCAATCCCCCCCCCCCCCGAGTAAACTCCATTGAACAGATATTTATGTATTCCCCTATTTTAGTTATGTATGTATAAACCGCGGAAGGGTCCATACCCCGTCACCATACAAGGTGCATGCGCCCACAGTGAAATAGCACTTCCCAGGGACCTCCCCACCATCGGACAGAGTTCCTATGGCGTGCACATGTCCCGCAACATCAGGGTAGGCATGTCAGAACGGGCAACCGGTCAGATACTGGAGAAGGGGATACAGAGGGCTGCAGCTGGGCCATCTAGGGTGATGCCTAGCTGGCCCATAGGAATGCCGAAACAGTAGAGCAGCCAGACAGCAACTGCTGAGGGCCCAACATGTGCAAGGTGTGCTTCCCACAGTGTCACAGGGAATAGTACCCAGCAGGTACCCCCAATGGCACGGAACAGTGGCAGGTGGTGCTGGGGGAAAGCATGGGCAGCTATGCAGGCACCCCCACCCCAGAACACGCACCATAGGCAGCCGCCTACCTGCACACTGGATGGCCTGAGACTGCGCACCACCAGCTCCACCAGCAGAAGGGCATGTCAGCATGGTGGCTGAGGGATATTGGTGGTGGAGGGGGCAGTGGCAGCTGCCCAGAGCAGACCGTGGCCTAGCCCCCCTCAAGTGGGTGCAGTTTGCTCCAACAGACAGGCCCTGGCTGACCAACAGTCATGGTACCACCAGGGAACGCACCATCTCTGTGAGAACATGGTGGTGCAGTGCACAGAACCAGTGCATTCAGAAGCAGAGGGTCACAGGTTCAAGTCCCAGCTGTGGTGTTTGCCAAACCAGTCCTCATATTTTACCCACTACTATAATGTGCTAATACAGACAGAACCGGTCTTGCAGATGATGTAAACATGCTCAAAACACCTACATTTTACCCTACAGGGCACAGACACCATAAACATGCACATTACCTAGAGCAGAGCCTCCCAAATGCAGTCCTGGAGGGCCAAACACCATTCAGGTTCCATGCTGCCTCTGATAAAGATGCCTGTGCTGCATTTCTATGCGCCACCCCCATGGTATGCAGATGTATCTCATGCATATTCATGAGGGACAGCATGAAAACCCGAACAGTGTTTTGCACCGCAGGAATGGAGTTGGGAACCTCTGTCGTAAAGCAGCAGCCAACAGGGGCAGACACACCCGCACCCACAGGCCCCATTATCCAAAGCCTCCTGGAGAGGCAGGACCTTGGGCTCTGCATGCATCTCCCAATACTAGCACTTGCATACCTTAGTAATGCCACCCTAAACCTGGGAATATGGTACACATCTATCAAAAGGTTGCTATGATTACTGGCAGATAGCAATTCCTAGGTTAAGTACAATTTTCGGAGTGAGCTGCATCATAGCAACCTTTCTGATGTCTGTGGAGTGTGCTACAGGTCTTGTGTCTGACAGTGTTTACCAATCTGGGGAGTGACTCCTACAGTATTGCATACCATAGCCATGCCTGCACTGTGCCCAGGACTGGTGTGGTGGCCTGGGCTGCCCAACACCTCTATAGTTGCACAATGCTGGCATAGGTGTGGGGAGTGTGTGTCTGTCCATCCAGTGTGTGGTGGCTTCCAACACCCTCCACAGCCCACACTGTTGCCAGTATTGGCCTGCCGATGTGCATAATGAGGAGCAAGGTACCATGGGAATAGCGTGGATAGGGTGGCCTGGCCCGTCCGCATCTGCATAGGGCAATGGCCGGACATTGTAGTGCCCGGTACCACCTGCACGGACAGGGTGGCCATAGCATGTCCTGCTGGGAGGTCACTCTCACCCTGACTAAGCAGTGACCATGGCATGGCTAGGTTCCACCATAGTGCTATATGGTATGTTTTTTATGTGATATCTATGGGCTTCCTTTTGGGGCCCACTCACTGACTTATCTGCTTGGTGTGCATGCTGATATCCCCATTCTGGGTACATGCATCTCCTCCAGGACCATGCACCATGGACTAGCTGGCGGACTGTCTGCAGCTGGTATGTGTCTTGCTGGAACACCGTGCAGCGGCTGGAGGCTTGCTGCTGGAGAATGTCAGATAATGGTGGGGGGCAGCTGAGCATTTCCAGACCTTCTGTCTGTACATGCTGTATGGGTGTGTACTGCTCTGCATTGCCTGCCCTGTAGGGTGTTTGATCCCGAGTGGGACTGGGGTGATGGTCCCCTCTACTGCCACCATTGCAGGGGGTTGAAGGTGGATCTGTGGGTGGGAGATCCTGTCCCCCACCCTGTGCCCTAGAGGGTGCGTTGGGTGGTGGTATGTAATCTCCCTGGTAACCACAGCTGAATGTGGGTGTGGGGCCGTGCAGTCCTCCTGTAGCCAGCCATGTGTTTATTAGCAGCTCTGGCCCACTGATTACTTCACTGCCCACGGAGCCAGTGGTCATAGGTTCACAACCCACAGTGGGGTTCATTGATAGGGCTGTCTTAGGCATTGTCTATGTTTACTGTATATTAGTGCTGCCAGCAGAACCACCCTCAGGGTACTGTCGCCTTAGGGTAGCTCAAGGGGCGCCCTATTGAGCGCCTTATATGGCGCCCTATAGGGTGCGCCTTACGCCACGCCCTATAGGGCGAACATTACACTTCGCCCTATATTATATGCATTATATGCCATTTGAAAGGAATATTTAGGCGCTCCCTATAGGGCAGAGCTACTCAATTCCAGTCCTGGTGGCCCGCAACTCTGCAGGTTTTTGGTATATCCCTAATGATATGCATGAGATATATATGCATTAGAGATAGCCTGCCAACCTGACTGGTTTGTGGCCCTCCAGGGCTGGATTTGGAGACTCCTGCCTTACACCTCTGTCATTTAAGATTGTGAGTGGGCAAGGTACAGATGTTCTAGACATCAAAAGGGTAGATAGAATGTGTCACATTCCTCCTAGATTCTCAACACCACCAAAAAGTTGTCTAATAGACAATATTTTGGTGGTGGTGAGAAGCAAGGAGGAATGTGACAAATTCTAACCTCTTTGATGTCTTGGACATCTGCACCTTGCCCACTTACAATCTTAAATGACAGAGGTGTAAGGCAGGGGTCTCCAAATCCAGCCTTGGAGGGCCAAACACCAGTCAGGTTGGCAGGCTATCTCTAATGCATATATATCTCATGCATATCATTAGGGATATCCCAAAAACCTGCAGGGTTGCGGGCCACCAGGACTGGAATTGAGTAGCTCTGCTATAGGGCGAGCCTTACACTTCGCCTTATAGGGAGCGCCTACATATTCCTGTCGACAGGTATATAATATATAATATATACTACATAACATATAGTACCATGTCAGAGCGAACGTCACTGTTGGCACATATTTCATAGGAAGGGTACACTTTTCCTGACATATGCAAACTGTAACCCGCCTGCAGACTAAAATATTATAGTCGGCTTTCAAAGGGTTACACAGGATGCTTCAGCTAGCCTTGCTCATTAGGCACACTGGGGATTCGAACCTATGACTCTTGTACCATCAGTCTGTATGGTAACCATTGTGCTACAGCTTTGTTTCTGATTTTGGGTGTCTGCGCGCTGTCTTACGCTTGTGCGCGCTGTAACAATCGTTGCTGTGCAGCGTAATACCGCGCGCAACTGCGCGTTATCAGATACGATGTCCCGCCCATGTCCTTTTTTGGCTTTCCTTCCACTAACGCGGCTCCTAACGCGAATTGCACTAACGCAGTTTAGTAAACATACCCCTTAGTATGGTCTGAGTTAGCATCTTGTGCCTTCTTGAGCCAGTGAATTCCCCAGAAAGCTGAATAATGGAGTATCCCAGGGATCTGTGCTGGGCCCGATACTTTTTAACATATTTATAAATTATCTGGAAAGAGGAAAAATGAGGGAGGTGATCAAATTTGCAGATGATATAAAATTATTTAAAGTTATTAAACACAAAAGGATTGGAAAAATTGCATCCTTTATAAACTGGAAGACTGGTTGTCCAAATGGCAGATGAAATTTAATGTGAACAAGTACAAAGTTATGCACCTAGGAAAGAACAACCAAAACTATGGTTACATGATGCAAAGTTCCACTTTAGGAACCACCATCCAGGAAAAATATTTAGGCATCATCATGGATAGCACATTGAAACCCTCCACCCAGTGTGCAGTGGCGGCCAAGAGAGCAAATAGAATGCTAGGAATCATAAGGAAAGGAATGGAGAATAAAGCAAAGGATATTATAATGCCTCTGTATTGTTCCATGGTGCGACCACACCTTGAATATTGTGTGCAATTCTGGTCGCCATATCTTAAAGAGGATATAATAAAATTAGAAAAGGTTCAGAGACGAGCTATCAAAATGGTAAAGGGGATGAAAGGATATCCCTATGAGGAAAGGTTTAAAAAGTTAGGGCTCTTCAACTTCAACTTGGAAAAGAGACAGCTGGGGAGAGATATGACAGAAGTCTATAAATTAATGAATGAAGTAGAACAGATAAAAGTAGATAGGTTGTTTATGCCATCAAAAAGTAGAAAGACTAGGGGACATGCAATAAGAGAAAATAGTTTTTCATGCAATGCTTAATCAAACTCTGAAATTCGTTACTGGAAGATGTAGTAAAAGCTGCTAGTGTAGTTAGATTTAAAAAAAGTTTTGAAAAAGTTCCTGGAGGAAAGGTCCATAAACCATTATTAAAGAGGACCCAGAAATCCACTGATTACCCCAGGACAAGCATTGTGGAAGTTGTATACCTTTTTGGGAACCTGCCAGGTACTTGTGGCCTGGATTGGCCACTGTTGGAAACAGGATACTGGACTTCATGGACCTTGGTCTGACCCAGTATGGCATTTTTTATGTGCTTATGTTCAATGTGCTGTCTGGTGATGCACCTCTGAAATTTCTCCTGAAGAACATGCCTAGTTGAAGGACATTCTCTACTTGAACCAGTAAAAGCCAGATAGAATTGACTCTTGCTATGGGTATGGAGCCTTCCTTTTGTAGGTTTTGCCTTCTACTTAAATATATTCACTGTTCAGCTCCTTCAGATTGACCTCGTCTTGGCACTGACCCTGAGTTCAGCACTCCGCTCGACACTAGCTTCTCTGTAGATGCAGTTAGTTACATCTATCCAACTAGGTTTGCAAACTGGGTCCAGATTCATCCAGCAAGGTGGATTAAGTCCTAGGTTTATTCCTACTAGAAGGCTGCAGAGCAGGGTCTCGGAGGCCGCCATTAACCGGTGGCGGCCCCGGCGCGGGTCCCGGCTGTTAGGGCGGAAGCGGCTGCCGAGGGGGGGGGGTGCGAGAAGCGAGGCAATCAAGCAGGCAGGATAGAGGGCATTATTCAAAATGATTGGCTCTGCCGCGAGGACACGCGCGGCGCGAGCCAATCATGTGGGGGAAGCGGGCCATGTGCTGGGGCAGCTGGAGCGCGCCGTCAGCACATGGCCGAGGAGCGGAGAGAGAAAAGGAGTGTTTTTCGGGCAGCTGAGACTTGGCAGGATACGGGACGGCGAGCCTGGTCGGTAATTGCTTTGCGGCTTCGGGGGAGGTGCGGCGGACTTTAGCAGGAGCGGCGGGGTGCAGTTGTTCAGCCGCGGCGGTCGGGAGTAGGTAGTTCTCGGGTTGGGAGCAAGCGGCTGTGCGGGGGGGGGGCTTCAAAATCGCACCTATCCTTCTATTAAAAGTCACCGGAGTAGACGGGAGGACCACGGAACGGGTGTTCAGGGGGGCGGACCGTACGTAATTAAAGGACACCGGACTGATCACTTACCGAGGTGAGACAAGGGGTTGAGCATGCCGGGCAGCAAACGGAGCAGTGGGGGGGGCGTGGAGAGAGGAAGGGGTGGAAAAGGGCAAAGAACTCCAGGTGCGGCATGCAAAGGCAGGGGCAAGGGGCAGCGGCTGAGGGCACAAGGAGGGGGCGGCCTGTACGCGCGGGGCCTGCAGACCGGGGGTTAGGAGGGCCGCGGGGAGCAGTGGGATCAACGGGGCCTATAGGTGGGAGTCGGGCTGGGCTGGCAAGGACCGGGCAGCGTGGTGGTTTAGGGCGGGGGAGACAAGCCCGGGCTACTTCAGGAGTGGGGGGGGGTAGGGGTCGTGGGGCTGTCGTAAGGGGGCAGCGTGCAGAGGGTGATTCGGGGGTGGGACGAGAAGGGGGAGAGGGGGCCACTGGGATGGCAGAAGGGCCTGTAGCTGGGCCGGGTACCATACTTGGGTGGAATGCGGGGGTGGGCACGAGCTACGGGGTTCCTCCCAGTGTGGGTGGGAGTGAGATATATTGGGGGGGGCCTGGAGGGGGAGGGGCAACGGGGCAACATGGGTGGGAGCACTGGACACGAGGGGGGCAAGGGCCTTCCAGGACGGACTGGGCAGGGGCCTGGCCAGCAGTGTGGCCTTCTGTTGTTCCCCCTGCGTTTCTCCCCTTTCTGTCTCCGCAGGTTCCGGCTATGGCTTCCATCGGGGCACGGCTCTCTGGAGTGCACCAGAACGGGACAGTGAGCGGCGAGGTGCAGGCAACGCCAGCATGCGGTGGCCCCTCGGGTGGATCAGCAGCGCTCGACGTATGTGTGCCGCAAACGGTGGATGTTGGGTCCGGGGATGTGCATCCACAGCGAGTCCTGGAGTCCCCCGAGGCTGCAGTCAGTGGTGAGTTGAACAGGGCACAAGCGGATGGGGGGGATGGGGGGGTGCGTCGAGAGAGAAGGTGGGAAAGGCGAATCGCAAGCGGAGGCATACGTGTCATCGCAGGCGAGGATCCGACTCCTCTCGTCGTCGTCGTCCTCGAGTTCGTCCACGGGATCCTCGTCAGAAAGGGCTACGTGTGCGGAGCCGGGTCATTCCGGAGAGGTGGCCACAGGGGTTACGGCCTTGTCTGAATTGTGGGTAGGGGTCCCAAAGAAGTTGAGGCGGCGGATTAGAAAAAGGCGGTACATTGACATTTTCCGATTGTTGGAGGGACGTAAGCGTACTGGGGAAAGCAAGAAGAAGAGAAAAGAGGATGAAAAAGCGGGAAGGGTGCGGAAGGTGGCGCGGACGGTGGTGAATTGGGTGAGGGCCTTTTTGCGTTTGGCGAGTGTCTGGGGACAACGTTACCCGGAGCAGTATGGGATGCTTTTGTCTTATGCGGATTCTATTCTCGAGGCGTCGCAGATGCACGAAGGGTGGTCCTGGCTCAATTACGATGAAAAGTTTCGGGACAAAATGGAAGAGAACCGGTTGTTGTCCTGGGGTAGCCAGGATATCAACTTGTGGCTTACGCAGATGTCAATCAGGTCTGGCGTGGTGGTTGGAGGGGGAGTGGCGGTGAACCTCCCGGGTACTGCCCTGGCTGTCGGAAACCGGTCCTTTCGGGCGGCGGGGGTTGGGGGGGCGAGCAAGCAAGGGGGCGGAGTTGGGGATGTATGTTGGAAGTTTAACAAGTCCTCCTGCCCGTTCCCGGATTGCAAGTTCCGGCACGCTTGCGCGAACTGTGGGGGTGGGCATTCCGCGTCAAAATGTGTCAAAAAGGGCCTCAGTGGTGGCACGCTCCCAGGGGCCAAGTGAGAGACCAGCTTTCGGCGTCGCCCCCTCTCCTATACGTGTGCAGGTTTTGAGGGAGTGGCTCTGTAATTATCCAAAGAAACGGGATGGGGAGGTCTTGCTAAAAGGTTTTAATGAAGGTTTTGTCATTCCTGTAGTGGGGGGGGTGGGGAGCAAGGTGGGGAGGAACGGGCCGTCGGTGCGGCGTTTTGCGGATGTGGTCCAGACTAAATTACGTAGCGAATTGACTTTGGGTAGGATAGCGGGCCCTTTTCCGGAGCCCCCCTTTCGGAATTTTGTGGTTTTCCCCGTTGGGAGTTATTCCAAAGAAACAGCCGGGGAAGTTCCGGTTAATTCATAATCTTTCGTATCCGGAAGGCGAATCGGTGAACGACCACATTCCTCGAGAATGCTGCTCAGTCCGTTATGCATCATTTGACAAGGCGGTCGGACTAGTGAGAAAGGCCGGGCAGGGAGCGTTGATGGCTAAAGTGGACATCGAGGCCGCTTTTCGTTTGATGCCGGTGCACCCGTCGTCTTTTCATTTGCTAGGCTTCCAAGTTGCAGGGGAATATTACTTCGACAAATGCATGCCCATGGGCTGTGCAGTGTCCTGTGCTTTTTTCGAGAAATTCAGCACATTTTTGCAGTGGGTCGTCGAGCGGCGTGTTGGCTGTGCCAGTGTTGTTCACTATTTGGATGATTTTTTGTTTGTGGGAGCAGCTACGACGGATCATTGCAGGGCCTTGTTAGAGGGTTTTGGGGAAATGGCGGGCGAATTGGGGGTGCCGTTAGCCGAGGAAAAGACCGAAGGGCCGGCGACTAAGATAACCTTTTTGGGCATCGAGTTGGATTCAGTGACAATGGTGGCGCGACTGCCCCGGAGAAGGTTGTCAAGCTCAGGGTATTGGTGGCGAATGCACTCGCATCCGCGAAGTACACGTTGAAAGAAATGCAGGCGTTGATTGGGTCATTGAATTTCGCCTGTCGTGTCATACCTATGGTCGTGTATTCCTTCGGCGCTTGGCATTAGCCACGGCGGGAGTGGCTAAACCTCATCACCGGATACGAATCACCCGCAGCTTGCGCGAGGACTTGTCCGTGTGGGATGTCTTCTTGACGGAATTCAATGGATCGGCGGTCTTGATCGATGAGGAGCGCTCCAGTGCACAATTGCAGTTGTTCACGGATGCGGCGGGGGGAACAGGCCTAGGTGTCTATTTTGGAGGGGACTGGTGTGCCGGGAGATGGCCGGCGGCATGGGAAGAGGCTGGGCTATTGAAGAATATTACGTTCTTAGAGCTCTTCCCGATTTTGGTGGCGTTGGAGTTGTGGCCCGATAAATTGTGCAACAAAAAAATCGTGTGGTGGTGTGACAATGAAGCGGTGGTGCATGTGGTGAATAATTATACGCCACGTTGCGGACAAGTGGCGGCATTGATGCGAAAAGTCGTTTTATACTGTTTGTGTAGAAATGTGACCTTGCGAGCGAGGCATATACCAGGGCTTAATAACAGTATTGCTGATGCTCTTTCACGCTTGCAGTGGGATCGTTTCCGGAAGTTGGCGCCAGAGGCCGCAGCGGTGGGATTCGAGGTCCCTTGGAGTTTATGGAGCATTGGCCTGCAGAGATGAGAGAGATGCTGCGCGGCTCGGTGGCTGAGAGAACCTGGGAGGCCTATTGCAGAGGATATGTGAGGGTGATGGACTTTTTGCGACAACACGGGTGGTGTGGCGGGCTGGTTACGGATTTCTTATTAGGGGGATATATTGTGCATGCGCGGAGGCAAGGTGCCTCGCAGACTGCGGTGCGGGGACATCTAGCCGGGTTTCTCTTTTTCGCGAGAGCGGCTGGTTGGGCCCCAGTGGGACAGGGTTTTCTGGTAAGGAAGCTTATGCAAGGATGGGGCGGGCGAGGCCGTTTATGCCGGATCGGCGGCGCCCGGTAACGCATGACTTGTTAAAAGGTCTGTGTGCGGCGTTGCCCGAGGTGGCAGCCTCAGGTTACGAAGCCCGGCTCTTTAAGGCTATATTTTGTGTGGCCTTTTTCGGGGCCTTTCGGGTCGGGGAATTAGTAGCTGAGTCCACAAAAAGGGGTGTAGGGCGTAGCTTGATGAGGCAGCATGTGCAGGTGCAGGGATCGTTTGGCGGTCTTTTTGCGGAGATCAAAAACGACCACGTGGCAGAGGGTGCTGGGTGGTTCTGAGGGCGATTTCCGGGAGACACGTGCCCGGTGAAAGCATTGTTATCTGTCCTCGAAATACACCCACGGGGTGCAGAGCGGCTGTTCGTGCATGCGGACGCTCGACTGGTCACTAGATATCAGGTGACCGCGGTTATGCGCCTGGGGCTGCAGCGCATGGGGATCGACGCTAGCCAAATTTGCCGCCCATTCCTTCCGCATTGGGGCGGCGACTAGTGCGGCCAGCGCTGGAATGTCGGCCGCGCAGATTCAGCAATTGGCAGGTGGCGATCCAGAGCATTTCAGACATATGTGCGATTATAGCATGTGGTGGGGGGGGGGTTGGATATTTAACTATTTGTATTTTCTGTTACAGATCGGGGCAGAGGTGTACGGGGCTGTTGGATGCTGGGGCATTCGTTTGTGTTCTGGGCTGGCAGGCGTGCAGAGAATAGGCCTGTCGGGCGGAACCTGGGGTTGGACCCTGCGGTGGTGATTTTATGGCTGGGCGAGAGGGGGCTACCAGCTGCTGCCCTTGCTGCGCCAACATGCACGTGTACGGACTGCACCGGGCTTTCTTCTGTTGCATCTGGGAGGAAATGATTTGATGTCTTTGACCTGCAAGCAGTTGATCAAAGCAGCAAAACGGGACTTTGCCCACATATTGAGAATGTTCGCGGGGTGGTGCTTATTTGGTCGGATGTCATCCCGAGACCGGTATGCCGGGGGCAGCGTCGCTGGTCTCGGGGTTTGACGAAGGTCAATAGGCAAATTGGGAGGTGGGTGTAGAGCATGGGGGATGTCAGGTCCACCACGATTGGGTGGAGGTTGCGTGTCCAGGATTA
This sequence comes from Ichthyophis bannanicus, assembly GCA_033557465.1. NCBI lineage: Eukaryota > Metazoa > Chordata > Amphibia > Gymnophiona > Ichthyophiidae > Ichthyophis > Ichthyophis bannanicus. The sequence goes on along the minus strand of CM066041.1, from coordinate 57,545,802 downwards.
TACAGGAGCGATGGTGTTCATTTGGCACCGGTGGGGGTTGACCTCCTCCTCAATGATTGGCAGGAAGCGTTGGAGCAGGTTGTGGGGGGTCAAAGTGGACAGGTCACAGCTTGAGTCCAAGGTATTGGGGGGCGGCAAAGTCACAGGGCGTGACTATGCCGGTGGCGGGATCCCGGAGGTTTCCGGGGTCCGGAGCCGGAGGCTGCTTGGGCATGGGCAGGGTGCCCACGACCCGGAGAACCCCGAGCTGACTTTCGCTAGTGATATGGCAAAGTCGGCAGGGGTACTGGTGGTGACCAGGCCAGGGGCGGAAGCGAGGTCACCTTGCTAGTAGTATGGTGGGTGACGTATCGCTCCGCTTCGGGGGGGGGGGTATAATTGGTTGGTCTGTTGTATTGTTAAACTGTTCTGTTATTGGGCAATAAAGCTGTGACCTGGTGTTTTCCCAAAGAATACAGTGTTTGTGTAATTATTTCAAGTGATATATTCAAATAATGGGAAAAGGTAAGGCAGAGGGAGAGCGCCGGGTGCAGATCTCCGGTTACTAGAAGGCTGCAGAGCAGGGTCTCGGAGGCCGCCATTAACCGGTGGCGGCCCCGGCGCGGGTCCCGGCTGTTAGGGCGGAAGCGGCTGCCGAGGGGGGGGGGGGGTGCGAGAAGCGAGGCAATCAAGCAGGCAGGATAGAGGGCATTATTCAAAATGATTGGCTGTGCCGCGAGGACACGCGCGGCGCGAGCCAATCATGTGGGGGAAGCGGGCCATGTGCTGGGGCAGCTGGAGCGCGCCGTCAGCACATGGCCGAGGAGCGGAGAGAGAAAAGGAGTCCCGCCCGCCCGCCCCTTAGTGGGAGTGTCAGGGTGGGGGGGGACAGTGGGCTGCCACCGCGGGCTGGGGTGACGTAGGCGGGATCCCGGAGGTTTCCGGGGTCCGGAGCCGGAGGCTGCTTGGGCATGGGCAGGGTGCCCACGACCCGGAGAACCCCGAGCTGACTTTCGCTAGTGATATGGCAAAGTCGGCAGGGGTGGGGGTAACTAGACTGGTGGTGACCAGGCCAGGGGGCGGAAGCGAGGTCACCTTGCTAGTAGTATGGTGGGTGACGTATCGCTCCGCTTCGGGGGGGGGGGGTATAATTGGTTGGTCTGTTGTATTGTTAAACTGTTCTGTTATTGGGCAATAAAGCTGTGACCTGGTGTTTTCCCAAAGAATACAGTGTTTGTGTAATTATTTCAAGTGATATATTCAAATAATGGGAAAAGGTAAGGCAGAGGGAGAGCGCCGGGTGCAGATCTCCGGTTACCGCATCCCGGCACTTGTAGTTCAAATGTTACAATTGTATTCTCTAAGAAAAACAAGACTGAAAGACTTGGGAGGGAGGGGGTGGCGGGTAAACCCAGGACTGGGTCAACCCTGTTGGGTGAATCTGGATCCAGTTGAGAATCCTATATTCATCTGAGAAGATATCCTCCAATCTGTTGAAATCAATAAAACATTTGCAAATGGAAAGCAGCTGCAGAGTTAAATCATACCATGTCTGCATAATTTTCAAATTCAGGCAGCTAGCCAGGTACACAAGAGACGGAGGCTTATCTTATTAGTACAGTTTAGTTCTAATTAAATAAACTGCAAGTGAATATGCCAAAATGAATCTCTTTTTTTTTAATTCTTGGGTGATCATCTCCCCAGACAGCTCTAGCAAAGTAATAAATCTCCTATCTACTAAAGCCAGCTAAAATTGTTTCAGTCTCTCTGCCATGGTGATTTTTGACTAGAAATTTGCCAAGTGATTTTTTTCACCTCTTTTCTCAATTATTTGAGTGAAAAAATTGACTTTTATTCTCCTCGTCCGGTTGGTAGAAGCAGTGCCTTACATAAGCTATCATGGCAAAGAATGGCTATATTTGCAAATAATTATGCTAGAAACTTAAAATCTATTTCCATGCAGAATCATAATGGGCATGACTATAAATTGCATCAAGGTGTGATTTTAAACTTGGCCATGACCTTGCTGGAATCTTCCACACATTGTAGTCTTTCACTCCTAGAAATAAAACGTTTCATTTGGCAGAAATTTTTATATATGCCACAGCGTGTATTTTCAGTGATTTATAAGGGCATCCTTTTGCTGATGTCTATTCTTTATTGTGTCTTCTTATAGGAGCCCGAGTCATCTTTTCCCAGGATCGGTATTGAAGCAGCTCTCTTATTTCCATTTACTTTTCTGTCACATACCGTGAAAATTTAAGGTGCAAAACTTTCAGTTCAGGTGAAAATTTCCCCATTAAAGGGCATGAGGGGAGTGTAATTTACATAGGTATATGGCTTTCGAAAGTGAGTATTTACCCTAGTAAAAGGGGTAAAAGCATTTATTTTATTTATTTATTTATTTTATTTGTATGCTTGTCTATACCGCCCCTTCCAGAGATCAGGGGTGGTTTACAGAGAACAGAGAAATATAAATGACATGGAACATTTTGAAACATTTTGAGTATATACATTTATGTTCTTTTCAAGAGACATGTCTCAGAGCTGGGTTAGGTAGGGGGGGGGGCATTAATGCATAGAGTTCTATCTTTTCAAAGATAAACCATTTTTGCCAGAAAAAGAAATGCTCTCAGAAAATGCAGACACAGTTTATGGTATATTTTCTTTCTACGAATTTGAAAGGAAACGCTATGTAAATTGCGAATGGACGTCAGAACCTCTGGACATCATACCTGCCAGCAAAGTTTGAATAATGTTTGCCCACTGAAAACTTCACTTTTCACACACATACACCCTGAAGGGAATTGGTCTGGAAAAGAATTCACTTATTTTTGTTTTATAAATCTCATTATGACATAGAAATAGAGAATGTGCTGGCAGATACGGACCATATGGCTCATCTGGTCTTCTTGTTTTGTGCCGTATCATAGACCCCAGCTGATCACTAGCTTTTTCCTCCCTTTCCCACTAAGAATCCACCATTTTCTGTGAACTATTTTCTATTGGTAATCCGAAGTCTACAAAACCGTCCCTACATTCCCTTAGAAACATGGGCCAGAACAATGTATTCACTGAGGCCCTTCACATACAGTGGAGGAATGGGTGCTGTTTCATCTTATTACCCTTTCTTAGAACCATAGACTTCTGATTATAGTTTTTCATACTCTTCAATAATTGCAAATAAAACTTAAATTCGGCACTTTTGTAGAGATGAATTGATAGGCAGTCATGGTAAAGATGATATCTGAGAAACCGACCTAGTGCTTCTATAAGACTATCTGCATTAAGGGACTGTAGCCTTCAGGTAAGAGCAGACATGTTGAATCAATTCATATTCCAAGATTTCAGGCATTTGTTTCATGTCCTATAGCTTATTTCTTCCATTTTCAAATCTACATGCACTTGTTTTTCCAAAAAATATATGCTCTTATTAAAAACTGAGAAAAGTTCACTGGTCCTTGCTACACAGGGCAGTTCTCCAGTGGAATGTACGTGCGTCCTTTTTCTTTGAAAATTGGGAACAAGGGCCACAGGTATAAAGTACTCAGATTTCACAATTGTGCAGATTCTTTGAAAACTGACCTCTTGTTTGTTCAATCTAAATTTTTAAAATGTTCAGATATCTATGTATGGATTTATTGTCCAACTCGCTATGTTGTGTTTCTTTGATACATCTGGGTGTCCAGTTTTCTGAATCACTATCTTATGTTTTTTTCCGTTCTGCATTGACCATTCTTAGTTGTAAGTATCTTAGTTAAGATGTTTGTAGAGACCTACAGCCTTCTATTAAGAATATCACCATAGATTTAAAAAACTGGAACTTTTGGTATGTGGAGGTTTCCTAAAATGTGATGTAATAGTGGGGGGGGGGGGGTAGCAGTTTACTCTCAAAGGTGGAGGCCAGTGAACAGAGGTTACAAAAGTGATTTCAACATGGTTTATGGTTTATTAAAAATTTTTGATATACTACCCTTTATCACATCAGGACGATGTACAATAAAACAAAGTTAAGAAAGGAAAATGACCACCAAAAAATCAATAGGACAGGATAGGAGACTAAAACAAATGGGAGAAGAGAAAGGAAGAAGGTGGAATGGGAGGGGACAAATCCTTGAGAAAATGGAAAAGGGACATTGTGCATAGTAGACAAGTATAGATTCAAGGGGCCTATGAGATAGGAGTGGGAAGATCAAATGCTGTTTGAAATAAATGTGTTTTGACAGATGCTTTGAACTTGCAAAAAGATGGTTCAAGTCGGATTTGTGTTGGAAGAGACTTCCACAGTGATGGACCCAAAAATAAAAATGCTGAGTGTCGGGTGCACTTGAACCTGATTCATTGGAACAGGAATTAGAGACATCATCGAAGAGCTCAGTTCTTTAAGTTTCAGCCATGGGCTGCGCCTTCTGGTTCCCATCGAGATAATCACTTCCAATATCTAGAAGGTTGGAGGCATTCTGGGAGGGACTCCTTCATCTTATATGGTCTGAAAGTCAAGAACCTGAGACACATTGGTCTTTCTGGAGATAAAGTTCACTAACTAGGTATTTTCTAAACTTTTTATTTTCTGTGGGAGAAGGGAATCTAATAGATTCCAAATACAGTCCTAGAGTCAAAAATGTAAAGGAAAGACTGGGGAGTCCTAGCATTCCTGTAGCTTACTCGAGAGGTGTGAGAGATACCTTTTTGGATTTTCAATTTCTTCTAACCTTGAACATTGATTTCTGTGAAGAGTAGACAGTAAAGAAACGCTGAATTTTTCTGTGCTATGAAACGCTTTTGGACTGTTCTGCTGATTTTTGCTTCAGTAATGGTTTCTTTTCTGGTCTGGAACAACATTTGACGCATGTTGAGATATTGAGTGAAAGATCCCTTTGTATCTTACAGAATCCAGGTTCCATATATTACAGTTAGCTTGATTCTGCAGGCTATAAATGAATCTCCTTGGGTCTGTAGGAAATGCCTTGTGAACAGAAGTTTGTTGTAAATCAATTTGAATAGACCTTTTTTGTTTCTTAAAGACAATTAAGAAATGAATACACTGAAATATCTGTGTTGTTGACAGGCAATGTCAGACATTGACTGAGGGGCAAGGAGGCAATGGCAGAATCGGTTTCTTGTACAGTGATTGGATGGGAGCATAGGGAGTCAAAGGTACAGTAGACTTTGTTTTTAAAGCATATACATCGGACATCAAACTACCCAATGGCATTTAATTTTCTGGTTTGTCATTTTATTCTTTGTTCTTTATTTAAAATTTGATAAACCGCTTTTCGTCGAAACATAAAGCGGTGTACAATAAAAAGGTTGGCAATGCAAAGACAGAGAAAGGAACGCCAGAGTAAAACAGAAAATTTTAGAGACAAACATGAGATGCATAGCTTGCAAATGGGAGCATGGTACTAGCCCTGATCAGTGTCCACAGTATTAGTGAAGCAGAAAAGATGAGAGAGAAAGAAAAGCCTTTTTGAAATCTTAGAATTGGGCACGTAAGATCTTCAGTTTGCAAAATCAGAATGGAATGACTTATATATATGACTCTGGCAGACTATTTTTCCAAATGCTGGTGATGGCAGTAGTTAACCACAACAGAGATGCTCATGAAAGGGGTCATCAAATGTTACATCTATCCAGAAAAAATATTTAACAATAAGTTATTCTATTCTTTGGGATACTGCAGGTACTTGTGAGCTGGACTGGCCACTGTCAGTGATGGACAGAATTCTGGACTTAAAAGACCTTTGATCTGACCCAGTCTGACACATCTTAAGGGTCATTTTAGGAAGCACATCAGTCCAAATTGAGGACATCCAGAGCAAAGCATGCCAAGAAGCTCCAGGGATGTCTATGTCTCTGCCTAATTTTAGTAACATAGATGTCACCAACATGGACATCCGTGATGGTGGCCACATAGACACCCCAATGAAGAAACCATGGGGCAAGGACATTATCTCGTGCAGGCTGGCATAAGGGGACTATGCAGTGTAGCAAATAAAAACATGAGCCCTCATTCCTCATCAATGTTCATTTTTGGCATGGAAAATATATGGGACATGAGCAAACTGCCTTCTCCACCTTCCAGATGTCTTTCTGACAAAATGAGCACTTTTCCAGTGCCTATTCATGCCTTTTAAGCAGGTATGAGCTTGGATGCGGCTTGGGATGTCCAAGTCATGTCTGAAATTGGATGAGGATGTCCAAGTTCTGGGAACACCCTGGACACGCCTATTCCAAGCCCCGTTCAGACTTGGACATCAACAGAGCTGGCATAAAAAATGGCTCTGGGAATGTCTCCATGCTTTGGACATCTCCATACCCATTTTCAAACATTGAAAGCATGAATAGGACTTCTAAAATAGCCCACCCTTATTTTCTGGTTTTGTAAGGGCCGATCTTCTGAAGCCATTTTTTTCCAAGAAACCTGCTAACATTATGGCATTAAAAAAATGACCTCTAAAAGAATCAGTCAAGTCCTTCCTGGAATAGTAAAGACCTTAGTTTAAAAAAAAAACTAAACAATGTCTATACAATAAAACAAGCTCCTACTTGTACCAGCGTGCACTTTACATTTTGGGAGACCTACTAAACTGCTGGCAAACATATAACTGGGCATGTCAGAATATGTACAAGATAGAAATTGTCAGACTGGTCTGAAAAGCAAAATAAATTAACGATACTGAATGGTCAGGGCTTTATTGAGGGAGTATTGGCACCTTTTTCATTGCCTGCTAAAATTGACCCATGGTCCCCATATATTAGTGAAACAGACCTGCATGAGTACTGGCACCTATTTTATTCTAGGAAAACTGCATTGTTTTATTTATTTTATTTTGAATGGTCAATGAACATACAACCAAATTTCAGCAGTGATGTGACACAGTACTGTAGACTTGAGCAGTCCTGTCAGATCGTAACAAGATTATATTAAGAGGTAAGAGAAATACCATCTATGTGGATCCTTGATGACAACATTTGGCAGAAAATAGACCCTATAAAATAAAACCAAAACACGTAGAAACCAATAAAAAAATTCATGCTTCTAAATTAAATTAAAGATCTGCATTTTCCACGAACATGATAAAGAATAAGGAGAAGAGTTATAAAGCTGATGGCAGTGGATGAGAACACAATGCTGACATGGCAGATTGCTAGCTGATTTTCTCGCTTATCAAAACAACCTTGGGCCTCAGCTAGCAGAAGTAATATCCAATATAGCTTCAGTTCCCAGCGACCAACAGAAAACCTCCTCTGTCCAGGGAGCAGAAAGAACAATTAAGGTTTCCCACAGGAAGTAGCATGTTTCATCCACTGGAACACAACACCACTGTACCTGAAAAGTACTGGGATTATGATCGTAAGAGAATTACAGAGAATGAAGAGGCTATGATCACTTGGGGCACTCCCATTCAGACCAACAAAAAGCTGGTTGCAAGGAAATGGGACATAGTGGTAAAGGAGAACATCAGAACAGCATTGATTTATACGGAGATGCAAGTCCCAAGCGACTAATTTGTGAATCACGTTGAGAGGGAGAAGACCTTCAAGTACAAAGACATGCAGTTAGAGACCAAGAAAATGTGGCAGAAAGATACTGGGCTTTTCCTGTCATGTTGGGTTTCACAGGTTTGATTAAGAGGGCTTTCCAAGCACACCTCGACAAATTATCCATACACGTTACATCTTACGAACTCCAGAAGTGCTAAACTGAGCGTTAGCAGTAAATTTGAAGACTGAGATCATAATCCACATATGCCGGTTTAGGGGTGAAGTTCATGATTCTCATGATATGAGCAAAACGAATCCACTGGGAGAAATTGCCCCTGAAGACTCCAGAGGATGTCGCCAAATTTGGACTCAAAAACTGAAAAGTAATACATAATATTGCCTGCCTAAGTTAGAATGCATGGGACTTGTAAGACTAGGGCAATTCCAGAAAATGAGTCCTCTGACAGCTGGGTCAAGTAAATATAAGGAGGGGGGCATACAATAAGATACAGAGACTGCCACAGGGGGAGTCAAGCTAGCTATAATGTAATGTAATTTTATTTTATTTAAATGTTTTATACCGCTTTTCTACAATTCAAAGCGGTTTACAGGTAATTCATAACTTGAGCAGAATGAAATTATGCAATCTATTATATACTGAACATTAAGGAAGAACAGAACAGAACATCAAGGGGTTAAGGGGGCAGGTCATTAATGGGGAGGGGGAAATTTGGGATATAACTTTGATAAAGCATTTGGAATTTGAAGTTCAAATACTCCTGTTCCGGTATTGGTTAGTGAGTTGAGTGAATGAGTGTTCATGCAGTTGGCTGTTCTAGGTTGTGGATCGTGAGGCATGGTGGAGCTATAGTATTCTTGGAATAAATTAGTTTTCAGTCTCTTGCGAAAGTCACCTAGGTTAGAGCAATCTCTTAGATCTGGCGGGAGGGAGTTCCACATCAGGGGGGCATAGAACGAGAATGCATGGTTACATACTAACTGTTTGTTTGCTCTTGAATTTTTGTATCATTATGAAGAGGAGGCTGAGGGAGATGTTTCTTCATATCCTATTCTTTCTCGATAGGAAAGGTTCTAAACAGTTTGCTGACTTGTTGTATATGACTTTAAACGTAGTGAGTAGGAACTTGTACCTTATTCTTGCTACTACTGGGAGCCAGTAGAGTTGCATTAAAATGGGGGTGATATGTACATGTTGTGGGGCACCATGTATTATTTTTGCTGCTGCATTCTGTTCTATTTGGAGAGGGTGTAGTGTACATTTGGGTAGGCTTTGATAGATCATATCTCTGTAGTCTAGGATGGGGGTGATTATTGCTTGGCAAACCGTCCAGGAGAGCTCTGGTGTCAGGAAGGGGGGAAGGTTCTTTAGTGTTCTCAACTTATAGTAAATGGCATTAGCTGTTCTCTTGATTTGTGCCTGGAAGTTTAATTTTTCATCTATTATGATGGCCAGATATTTAACTTCTGTTATCATCTGGATGTCTCGATCTTCAAACCTCAGTGATTGTGGAGGGGTGAAAGTTGGATCTGTGAATATATGCAGTGAATCCATCTTTGTTTGGTTGATGAGTAGGTTTTATTCAGGTTTTGAAGTATTGAATGAGGTAAAGAACATGATGTCATCAGCATACATTTGGTATTGGATCCTGTGTTTCTTGAATATTAGGCATAAGGACTGTAAGAAGATATTGAATAGGAGGGCTGAGCCCTGAGGTACACCTTTTTGTTTGGAGAATGGGCATGACATCTTCTGTCCAATACTTATTTGCTGACTGTGATTTTCTAGGTAGGCGGGGAACCAGCTTATAAGAATGTCTTGGAGGCCAATATCATGGAGCCTATGTAGGAGCTGATGGTGAGGTATGGAGTCAAAAGCCAATGAGATATCTAGGAAGAAGAAGATGAAGGCTTGAGTGATGTTTTGGGTACTTATGAGCACTTAAAGAACACCCTTCCAACATTATCCCCTTTCATTCTACCACTAATTAATCTTTCACTAAACCAAGGCTACCTCCCGCCCATACTAAAGCATGCACAAATCAGACCCATATTAAAAAACAATACTCTGGACAAAACCTCACCGAATTCATATAGACCTATCTCTAGTATACCTTTTATGGCCAAACTCATAGAAAAAGTAGTTCAAACCCAAACACAGGAACACATTGACACATCAGCTCCCCTTGATGACCAACAATATGGCTTTTGCCCTGGCCATGGGGTAGACACTCTTTTAACTGTACTCCTAGACACACTAGTAAGAGGAATAGATAGCCCTAAAAATGCATTCTTACTACTTTTTCTAGACATCTCTGCAGCATTTGACAGTGTTCACCATACACTAATGCTCAATAGGCTCAGTCAAATAGGTGCTAACTCAATAGTTCTTAAATGGTTCACATCGTATCTTTCCAACAGAACCCAAACTGTCAGGATCAACACTCAAACCTCTAACACATACAAACAGGAAATAGGCCTCCCCCAAGGACCTACCCTCTCTGCACTCCTATTTAATATATATATACAACCAATTTGCAACATCTTTAAAAAATTCAAAATCCATTATCACATATACGCGGACGATATTATGTTGTACATCCCCTTTACAATCCCTACGCTTCCACTTCAACTATTAACAGATTGTTTCAAGGAACTAGCAACTTGGCTAGAAGCCCACAACCTCTATATTAACCATTCCAAAACTGACATACTGATTGTTACAAAAACAAATCCTACACCCCCCTACCCACATTACACTTCAGAAACACGACATCCACATAAAAAACGAAATAAAATATCTAGGGGTGATACTTGATACACACCTTAGCATGAACACCCACATAAGAAATACAACCAAGAAAATATACTTCAAACTCAAAGTATTAAAACAATTATGTCCGCTAGTACACCTGCAAGACTTCCTGAGCATCATTCAAGCTATCATCACATCACATTTTGACTTCGCCAACCTCTCTCTACTAGGCACAACTAACCAAAACATCAAAAGTCTCCAATTGGCCCAAAATGCTGCAGCCAGAACTATAATGAAGGTACACCCTTTTGAGCACATTTCACCCTATCTAGCCAAACTACACTGGCTCCCTATTCAATGTAGAATAAACTATAAATTAATAATAACCACCTTTAAAGCATTAAATAACACTGCCCCAGCTACCCTAAATAATCTAATCACTAAAGACACACCCCAATCTGCACATAGAAGAGGCAACGCTAATAAAATAAGGATTCCAAAAGAATTCACAAAGACCAAAAAAACAACAAATAAAAAAGCATTCTCCCATGCAGCCCCCATACTCTGGAACTCACTACCAGATGAAATCAGAGCCTTAACCGACCTTAAAGACTTACGCAAAACCTTAAAAACTCACCTCTTTATCTCCCACTACGGTCCACTGGCAAATTCCCAAAACCAGTATGAAAAGGGATAATCTATATAACACATCGAAACTAACACTGCAATTGCCTCAGGATATTATGACCGTGACACTGTATATGATGTTTTTACATATCTACCTTTACTGTTGAACTCATTTGCTAACTGTACATAGTTAATTGTACATAGTTCTCCAAAGTTTAAAAGTTTAATAGTTTAACTGTTAATGTACATAATTTATGCAATGTTCAATGTAAAAACAGAAATGACTTTCTGTCTCCTTAACTATTATATGTAAACCGCACCTGATCACTAGAAGGTTGCGGTATATAAAAGTTTGTTAAATAAATAAATAAATAAATGAGCAGAGTATTGAGTAGAGAGGTAAGTAGATTCTCTACACTGTGGTTCTGTCTAAAGCCATGTTGATGGGAGCTCAGGGGGGCATGATCCTTGATGTGATCTTGTAGTTGAGACAGTACAGTTTTTTTCTAATATTTTTGCTATGAAAGGGATACTGGAGATTGGTCTGTATGAGTTTAGAGCAGCAATATCAAGGTTTTCTAGTAGTGGCCTGAACGAGTCTTGCTGTAGTTGGGCAGGCATGAAACCTTAGAATATGGAGGTATGGATGATACCCTGCCGGTAGGGGCTACATTGTGTTCTTGCGATCCTAATCCAGGATTCTGGGTAGAGGTCAAGGGTTGAGATAGTAGTCTTAAGATTAGCTATTGTGGTTTCTATATTTTCTACAGAATGTAGATCAAACATTGACCATGTGTTGAGAGAGTTGTCTGTATTGGTTGGTGTTGCTGTAAGGTGATTTCCAAGGAGGACTGGCCTGTGCTTTGCACATAGTTTGCTATTTCATGAGGGCAGATGTTCTCTTGGGGGGCTCTTTTATTAGGTTCTCTTAGTAGGGCTTTTGCTAATTCAAAAAGCTCCTCAGTTTCTTTAGGGAGTGTGTGATGATGTTGCTGTAATATTCCTTTTTGCATCTGTTTCCTTGAAGTATTCCCTCTGTTTTTCCATGTAGATGGCTTGGAAGAGAGTGTCCATGGAATATCTCAGTTTACGTTCAAGCTGGCATAGGCTCCTCTTTTGTTTCAGTAGAATTGTTGAGTACCAGGGGGCCCTGTCTTGTCACTTGAGTGGACTCTTTCTTTGTACTGCTAGTGACACTGTAGTTATGGTGATATTCCATCCTGTGATGCTGGCTTCGGGCTTCATGAGATTTAGTTGTTGAAGTACAGTCATGAAGAACCCTCAGCCCAGTGTGCAGTGGCAGACAAGAGAGCAAATAAAATGCTAGGTATCATAAGGAAAGGAATGGAAAATAAACCAAGGATATTATAATGCCTCTATATCGTTCCATGGTGAGACCGCACCTTGAATATTGTGTGCAGTTCTGGTCACCGTATCTTAAAAAGGATATAGCGATTTTAGAAAAGGTTCAGAGAAGAGCCACCAAAATGGTAAAGGGGATGGAAGGATACTCCTATGAAGAAAGGCTAAAAAGGTTAGGGCTCTTTAACCTGGAAAAGACACGGCTGAGGGGAGATATGATAGAGGTCTATAAATTAATGAACGGAGTGGAACGGGTAAACGTAGATCGATTGTTTACCTTATCAGAATATAGAAAGACTAGGGGACATGCAATGAAGCTACAGGGTAAACTATTTAAGACTAATAAAAGAAAATATTTTTTCACTCAACGTGTAATCAAACTCTGGAATTTGTTACCGGAGGATGTAGTAAAGGCTGTTAGTGTAGCTGGGTTTAAAAAAGGTTTGGACAAGTTCCTGGAGGAAAGGTCCATAAACCATTATTAAGAAGGAACCCAGGATATCAATGCTTGACCCAGTACAAGCATTGTGGAACCTGTGTCTTTTGGGGAAACTGCTAGGTACTTGTGGCCTGGATTGGCCACTGTTGGAAACAGGATACTGGGCTTGATGGACCTTGGTCTGACCCAGTATGGCATATCTTATGTTCTTATGTTATGTTCTTAATCAAACTCTGGAATTTGTTACCGGAGGATGTAGTAAAGGCAGTTAGTGTAGCTGGGTTTAAAAAAGGTTTGGACAAGTTCCTGGAGGAAAGGTCCATAAACCATTATTAAGAAGGGACCCAGGATATCAATGCTTGACCCAGTACAAGCATTGTGGAACCTGTGTCTTTTGGGGAAACTGCTAGGTACTTGTGGCCTGGATTGGCCACTGTTGGAAACAGGATACTGGGCTTGATGGACCTTGGTCTGACCCAGTATGGCATATCTTATGTTCTTATGTTATGTTCTTAATCAAACTCTGGAATTTGTTACCGGAGGATGTAGTAAAGGCAGTTAGTGTAGCTGGGTTTAAAAAAGGTTTGGACAAGTTCCTGGAGGAAAGGTCCATAAACCATTATTAAGAAAGGACCCAGGATATCAATGCTTGACCCAAATACAAGCATTGTGGAACCTGTGTCTTTTGGGGAAACTGCTAGGTACATATGACCTAGATTGGCCACTGTTGGAAACAGGATACTGGGCTTGATGGACCTTGGTCTGACCCAGTACGGCATATCTTATATTCTTATGTTCTAAACTTTGCTTGTTAAACTGTTGGAATCGATGGTTCGTGGCTATTGTGCTGGATGTGGGAATCCATGTGGGGTTGCCAGGAATGGTGAAGTGTATAGATGCACGATCTGACCACGGTACTGGAAAGATTGTGTGAAGGGTCTGCCCAGTGCTCCATGTAATGGAGTGAGGAATGAAAATAAAGTCTAGATTGTTTCCTTTCTTATGAGTGGGATTGGCAATCAATTGTGTGTAGTAAAGGGCTTCCATAGCCTCTAGGAAGGAAGATGTTTGCTTTGTGGGTGCAGATGTTAGATTCAGGTCTCCAAGAAATATGAGTAGTCAGCTGTTCATTGGGAGTAAGCAGGCTGCTCCTATAAACGTGGAAAATTCTGTGGCATCTCCATGTGGAGCTCTGTATGTTACATACAATGATAGTGTCTTGCTTGAGACTATTATTATGTCAGTGTTATCTGTGGAGCTCGTGAATATGGTTTCAAGGTTGCCTCTAGTTACAATGCAAACACCTCCACCTCTGCTGGATATCCTGTTGCAGTTATGGATGGAATAGGAGGGAAGGCATAGTTTGTTTAGGAAGACATTGTCATTCTCAGTAAACCATGTTTCGGTTATGCAAAGTATGTCGAGGTCGTGGTTCTGGATGAAGTCAGCAATTGTGGGAATTTTATTTTGGGTGGAGCGTGCATTGATTTGTTGTTGTTGTTGTTAAGTGCCATCGAGTCAGTGTCAACTCATGGAGACCTTCTGGATAGTTGTCCTAAATTGTGTTTGGTCTTCAGTCAGGCAGCTCATTATTGACAGACTGGTACCCGTAGCTGCTGTTATTGTATCGATAATCACATTGCTGGCCTTCCTCTTTTGCGTTGACCTTCTACCTTGCCAAGCATGATGTCTTTCTCCAATGATCTCTCTCTTCACATGATGTGTCCAAAGTATGAAAGTCAAAGTCTTATCATCTGAGCTTCTAAAGAAAGCTTAGGTTTGATCTCCTCTAGTACTGACTGCTTTGTTCTTCGGGCAGTCCACAGTATATGCAGTATTTGTTGCCAGCACCATAATTCAAAGGCATCAGTTTTCTTCCTGTCTATCTTTATCACTGTCCAACTTTCACATCCATATGACATTATTGAAAATGCCATGGCTTGAACAAGTTGAATCTTTGTATGGAGAGAGACATCTCTGCTCTTGAGAATCTTGTCTAGGTCCTTCATAGCCATTATGCCAAGAGCAATGCGTCGTTGGATTTCTTGCTTCTTTAATGATATTTGATCCAAGTAGGTTAAAGTTGTCCACTATTTCAATTTCTTCTTCATCAATGATGAATTTATTGATTTTGCCAGTTGTCATGATGTTTGTCTTCTTTGCATTAAGGTGCAGGCCCATTTTAAGACCGTTCCTTGATCTTGAGAAGCAAATGTTTCAGATCATCTTCACTTTCAGCCAGTAATGTGGTATCATCAGCATAGCGAAGGTTGTTGATGAGTCTTCCACCAATCTTCACACAATCCTGCTTCTCTGATGATTTGTTCTGCATATAAATTAAACAAGTAGGGGGAAAGTATGCAACCTTGTCATACACTTTTTGCTGACTTTAAACCATTCTGTTTCTCCTTGTTCCGTTCAACCTGTTGCTTCTTGATCAATGTAAATGTTTTGCAAGAGAATGATCAAGTGTTTTGGTATACCCTGCTTCTTAAGGTGGCCCAGAGTTTCTCATGGTTTACACAGTCAAAAGCCTTGCTGTAGTCAATAAAGCACAAATAGATATTCTTTTGGTATTATTTAGTCTTTTCAAGGATTCAGCTCACATCCATGATGATGTCTCTTGTTCCTCTTCATTTTCTGAACTCTGCTTGCACTTCAGGTAGATCTCATTCCAGGTATGGATGTAGTCTCTGTTGAATAATCTTCAGTAGAATCTTGCTGGCATGTGGGATCACAGCGATTGTGCAATAATTTCCACAGTCGGTTGGATCACCTTTCTTTAGTATTGCTATAAACACAAATCTTTTCCAGTCAGTTGGCCATGATTTTGTCTTCCAAATTTCCTGGCAGAGCCCTGTAAGTATGTTAACAGCTGCATCAGATTGCTGTAATACTTCTATGGGAATGCTGTCAATGCCTTGTGCTTTGTTCTTTGATGAGGTTTTCAATTCTGCTTCAACTACTTCTTTCTTCAGCACTGGTTCCGGATCATAAGGCACAGGTTGATACGGCTGTTGGTCCACTTGATCTTTATCATATACAAACTCTGTATATTCTTTCTACCTTTTCTTGATCTTCTCAGCATCATTCAACATAGATACTTGAGTATCTTGTAACATTCCAATTTGAGGCTTGAATTTTTTTTAAACTCTTGTAGCTTTAGGAAAGCTGATCTTGTTCTTCCTCTAATAATTTCTGCATCTATTTCCTTGCATGCATCATTGTAGTACTTCCCCTTGTCTTGTCTTGCTGCAAGTTGGAAATCTCTGTTGAGTTCATAGATTGTCTGTCTGTCTGTCTTTCTTTCTCCTCTGGCTTTAGCTTCTCTGCGTTTCTGGGCAATTTTTGACTTTCTTCGGTCATCCATTTTGGCCGTTTTTGCTTTTTTCATTTTTTGTAGAGACTTCTCACTTTCTTCCAACATAACCTTCTTGATGTCATCCCATAACTCTTCTGGAGCTCTGTCATTTGTATCTAAAGCAGCAAATATTTTTTGCAGATAGTCTTTAAATTCCAGTGGTATATTCTCAAGGTCATATTTTGCTACATTCATGAGTGGTTTGCTCTTTTTCAACTTTAGCTTGAGTTTGTGGTACCGATCACCAACTACTAATATGCAGTCAGCTCCAGGTTTTGTCTTTGTTGATGTTATAGAGCTTTTCCATTGTTGACTTTCACAGATGTAGTCCATTTGATTTTTATACAGTCCATTGGGTGAAGTCCATGTGTACAGTTGCCGCTTGTGTTGCTGGAATTTAAGATGACTAGATCGTTGGTGTTGCAGATAATTAGAAGAGTGCAGAACACACTCTCAAGGAGGAAGTTTCACCAGAACATTCTTCCCACAGCCTCCATACCACCTAACTCCTCACAAAGAGTTCTTCACAGAGCATTTGAATATTATACACCATCACTATGGAACTTACTTCCACACAACCTAAGAGATACTACAAACATCGCCTACTTCAGGAAGTATCTAAAAACATATCTCTTCAACAATTACTACAACTGCGTATCAGACACAATCACAGGATTGAATTCCCTACACAGTTGTCCCCCCTCAACAAAATGACAACCAACCATGTACTTACACATTGTAAATAGTTATATTACTGTTCCCTGTAAGAACATTCTGTTTTCTGTGAGGGAAGAGCAGCAGCCAGCATCAGAGGTGAGAGCGGGAGCTCCACCTCCCTCCACAGAGCCTGCCCACTCCATTGGCTTTTAAACTGCCATTCCACTGGCGGGCCCGCGCCTGAGGGCCTCACCAGAGGGCCCTTTGGCGTGGCCCTTAGGCGTTGGCCCATGGCGTTTGTCCTGAAATGAGCATTGAATATGTGGCCTGGATTGTCATACGCATATATTATGGTAACCTGCTGTTCCCTTTCTTTTCTTTGCCTATCCTTTTGTCTGTTTCTGTCCTCTACTCTGTCCTATCTTACAAATGGCGTTCCTTTCATATTTCCACAAATGATATATTATTGTAAACCGCTCTAATGCTTCGGCCTGAGCGGTATATCAAATTCAAATAAACATAAACATAAACATAAAGGAGGGAGGAGTAGCCTAGTGGTTTGGGCAAGGTACTTCAGGCCAGAAGGTCAGGGGTTCAAATCCCACTAGAGGACAGAAACCTTGGGCCAGAAGGACTGGGGTTTCCAGTCCCACAGGTGCTCCTTGTGGTCTTGGGCAAGCCACTTAACCCTCCATTGCCCATGTTCCCTGTAAGTATTAGTGTGTGTGTCTCATATCCCCATGAAATGAAAAGCAGTATATAAAATAAATGTTAGAATTTATTTATTTATTTATCAGTCTTTCTCCAGCTTAATTTCTGTTGCCAAGTCCATATTTTCCATCCATTTTGTCACCTTCTTTGTTGCCAACTTTTGCATTCTAGTCACCCATAACTATCAGGATATCCTGTTTGCATGTTCTGTCAATTTCAGCTTGTATTTGTTCATAGAACTCATCAATTTCATCCTCTTCTGCAGCTGTTGTTAGGGCATATACTTGAATTATAGTTGTGTTGATAGGCATTCCTCGTAGACGAATAGAGATTAAGCATTCACTGACTGCATTGTATTTCATTACATTTCTTGCAAGTTTCTTCTTTATTATAAATGCAACACCATTTCTTCTTTGTCTTTCATTTCCAGCAGATAGCAGACCATGTGATCATCAGATGCAAAATGCCCGATGCCAGTCCATTTCAGTTCGCTGACACCCAACAGATCAAGTTGTACATGTTCCATTTCATTCTTGACCATGTCCAACTTCCCTTGGTTCATGCTTTGTACGTTCCATGTCCCAATATGTAAGACATCTTTACAGCTTCTGACTCTCATTTCATGCGCAGCTACATCTGCAGTCAGACATCCCGAGGGCTTTGATCCAACCACATCATAAATGCTGGCTTTACCCTGAAAAGTCTTCAGCTCCTCCCCAGTAACTAGTTGAGTGCCTTCCAACCTGGGGGTCTCATCTTCCAGCACTATAGTGCAATTTGTTTTGTTGTGACTATCCATTGGGTTTTCATGGCATGATATGAAAGTAGATTGCCAGGCCTTTCTTCCGCACAGTTTAATTTTAGTGGGGTTGCTGTTGTCATAGAAATGTGATCCTCCACCGCCAATCCTGTCCGATTCTTTTGCTGCGCAGATGGGTGGTTTGCCTTGGTCTTACACCTCAGCTGAGACCTGTCCATCTTGGGAGACCCTGCCAGTAGTTAAACTACTGATAGCTTAGCACTGATGCACACATACCCTCACAGTCCGACAAGCTGCAGACCAAGTGAGGGGTGCATTGATTAATGCACATCTTATTGACGTATTAATGGTCAGTAAGTTGCTTGAAGTGTGGAAAGGATTGTTGTCTAGACTTATTTTGTCATGTGTGCCATGTTGTTTGTACTGTTGCATTCATGACAGGATCTCTTGGGTGATATTGTTTGGTTACCTAATGGGAATTTGTGCATTCTGCTTTGTATGGGATGCATTGGTAAGACGTGCAGCCAATATTATAATAAGGAAAAAGCAAACTATTAGGATGTAGTGCCTAAGACTTGTCCCCTCCATTGCGGGTAGGTCGGTTGAATGTTACGGTTCTGTGCCGCTGCGGATTTGTGTCTTTGTCAGGAGTGGGTTGTCCTTTTGTGGAGTCTAAGGGCCCAATTCTGAGTCATGGCTTGTGGGGCTGCACATCCCTGCATGGCTAGAGCAACAGGAGGTGAGAAATGGCGGGTTCTCGGTGGAGAGGAGCAGCGGCAGGACATACAGGGCCAATTCAGGTGATGACCCTGTACATCCTGCGGGGTTAGAGGGGATGTGCTTATTATTCCACCTGACCGGGAGCTTGGGGCCAGAGATACCCCCTGCCGGGGCCTGGTGCAGAGAGGTCCCTGCCACCCGATCCAGACTCTGGCTGGCCAGCCATGGGTCAGGTGGCAGGGAAGAGGGGGATCTGAGCTGCAAGAGCCAGGGGAGCCTGCGGGGAGGATGACCCCACAGGCATGCAGGGGCACACCGGGTTGTCCTCGAGCCCGATTCTGTATGCTGCAGGAAGAATCGGGTCCTAACGGGCCCGTCCTGCTTGAGGCCATCCGGACAGCCCGGATGGTGCCCATGCTAGAATCAGGCTCTAAGTTATTTTAATCTCTTGCTTCTATGTACTATTGCCACTCTTCTGACCACTCGCGGGTACACCTGCAAATATCTAGATTCATAGGGTCGTTGCCCACGTGATCATTCCTGCACCTGCTTCCTCCCTGCTCCTTTCTTCTGTCGCTGATCAATGGTGTGCCACGGTGAATCTGGGGCCGCTGGAGTGAAGGGAGAGCTGATCATCATGGAAAGAGCATGCATTACTACCAATGATACTATATGGAAGTGTTGAAGGGTTGCAACATTTTGGGATCAAGTATACACCTGCTTTATCTAGACACTTCTCCATAATAAATTGTCTTTTCAAGCAGAATAGAATGAAATGATGTGGTTGCCAAGGCAACAGACTTGTTTTCTTTTTGCAGAGACTGGCAGGTGACCTGCACGGTTTCAGGTGGATGGAAACAAAAAAGGGGAGGAAGAAGAGGAAATTAAGCTATGTGGCTCAATGAGCCGGACAGATCAAGAGCAAGCTGTCAAACCGCAGATTTCAGGGAAGAAACTTCAGACCAAAAGGCGAAAAATGAATCGAGAAATGGAAAACAGCAGACTGCAGTTAGCCAAAGTCTGTGTTTATTTTCTGAGAAGGATCCCAGCAGGACTGTTGGGACCATTTAGAAGTATGGCACCAAGTGTGGGAGGTGGCGACAGACTGGGAATCACTCACCCTATTTTAAACTTGGCTACGGAGTAAGATTCAAGAAGTATATTTTTTATTTTATATGTTCAATTGATAGGGGGATGTTTGCAAAATACATACTGTATATATATATTTTTCACTTACAAAATGAACTAGAACATCTCCTTGACAAACGCAGCTTCCCATTACTTTTTACCTGGGTTTGATCTCTGGGCTTACTTTTCAGCTGGGTAACTTCTGAAAAGAGTTTCCTTATTGACAAATGCCTCAATATTAACTGTGGGGGGGAAATGTCAGGGCAAAAATTGTAACTGTGTTAAGAAGAATCTGTACTTGGCCTTTAATTTTTTTTTTTTTGTTGTTTAGTTACTAGTCTCAGATATATAACATAAAATAAAAAAAATTAAAAAATGAGGAGTTGATATTCACAGCAAATTATGCCAGTGAATCAAAACCAAAGTACCCCAAAAATAGTTTACAAAAGTTAAATTCACTGGATTGAGGGTATTTTCCAGAAAGGTGTACTTGCCCAGGTAAACGGCATTTAACACTGTTCTCGCAGGTTACAGCATATGCACTTTGAAGCAGGATCGTCTGTAATATGTCCAGCCATAGTTTATAACATACATTGGAAGTAATCGTGTGATAGCTGTTGCTACAGTAGTGCTACAATGCCTGTCAGAAAATAATGAAATAAGTGGAGCTTTATAGTGTATGAGTGGCATGGAAATTATCACACTGATGCAACACGATGATCAGCCCAGTGAAGACTGAAGACCAGTTCCACTCCATGGAGTGCTCCCCCTACAGAGCCTGGGCTGATGTGCAGATCCACAATCTTCTCAATGATGGCGTCCCTATGAGACAGAAAAAAATCAATAAGATACATCATTTATGCTATAGTCAGCTATTAGCATTCCTAACTTGAACTGTGTGGCTCATAGTAGTCTGGTTTCCGGCTTTCTTTCTGCCAGAACTGTAGGAAGGAATTCTGTTGACTGCCAGTCTATATAGAAACATTGAAAATGACAGCAGATAAAGACCATGCGGTCTATCCAGTCTGCCCAGCCATAAAAACTATTGACGTCTACAATCCCTTTCTTTCCCTCGGAAATCCTCTGTGCTTATCACATGTGTTTAAATTCAGATACAGTTCTAGTTTCTACCTCCTTCACTGGGAGGCTGTTCTAAACATCCACCATCCTTTCTGTAAAAAAATATTTCCTCAGATTACTCCCGAGTCTATCCCCTTTCATCTTCATCCTATGACCCCTCATTCCATTCAACTGAAGAGTCACCTCCTGTGCATTTATACCATGGAGGTATGTAAAGGTCTCCGTCATATCTCCCTCTTCTGTCTTTCCTCCGGAGTATATGTATTGAGATCTTTGAGTCTATGACCATATGCCTTATGACAAAGACCAATGATTATTTTAGTAACAGCCCTTTGCACCAATTCCATCCTATTTATATCTTTTTAAAGGTGCAGTCTCCAGTCTTGTACACACTACTCCAAATGAGGTTTCACTATCGCCTCCTTTTTCCTGCTGTCCATTGCTTTCCCTCTGCACCAAAGCATCTTTCTGACTTTGCCATTGCCTTTTCTACTTGTTTGGCCACCTTAAGGTCATCAGATCCTGTTTTTCATTCATGCACAGAAGCACTTCACGCTCTATACTGTGCTGGTCCCTTGAGTTATTGCAGCCTAAATGCATAACCTTGTTTTTTTTTTTTTTTATTAAATTTTAGCTGTCAAATTCTTGACTCTTCTTCACTAGATCCCTCTTCATGTTATTGATAGCTTCCAGGATGTCTACTCTGTTGTAGATTTTGGTATCATCCACAAAAGAGGCTTTTCTTTCCTGGCAGACCTTCCTCAATATCATTTACAAAAAATGTTAAAAACGGTAGGACCAAGGAAACAGTCTCTGGTAATGCCCCTGTTTTCAGAGAGAACTCCATTTATTACTACCCTCTATTGCCTCCCATTGAGTTTCTTACCCAGTCAATCACTTTAGGGACCATCCCAAGGGCACGCAGTTTATTTATGTCGCTAATGCAGCATGGTGTCAAAGGCCTTGCTGAAACCTACTACTGCTTATCATTTATATAATACTATTAGGCAAGCATGGTATTGTACACATAAACATAACAGTCCTTGTTCGACAGAGCTTACAGTCGGAAAACAGTGCTGAGTGACAAATACTATTTTGAGTAAGTCTATGAGCATGCAAGCCTGAAAGGAAGGAAGGTCCTAACCTTCAATACCCAGAGATACATACAAAGAGGATAGGGAGAAACAAACAAAACAGAATAAATTAATATCCATGTTTGTTTAGAAGTACGTTACCTTTCCTTGTGGGTTCCATTACATTTGAACAAAGTTCCTTGTAAGGTGTCCAGAATCTTTCTACTTTTCATCAAGTCTGCAGATAGGATGTTCCAGTACATCTAATGGGATAAAGTTTCCTACCAACAACACATCCCCCTTTAATTCCACCTTTTGGATGTCTCTGTCCAGTTCCTCCACCTGAGTCAGATGTCTGTGGAACATGCCAATGAAAAGAGACACGTTCATCTCCTTTTTCTGCCATCTCTGTTCTTTAATAGATGGCATCCTGCTATGGTTGTATCTTAGGGTCGCCAACTGGTTCTAGATGCACCCGACAGGCTTGATCCAGTCCTGGGTTTACCCCATTGCATGCAGGGATTTGTAGTCTTGCTTTTCTTATGGGGTGCAATAGAGAAATCAGAACTACATGTCCCTGCATGCAATCGGGTATACCCCGGACTGGATCAAGTCTGTTGGGCTCACCTAGAGCCAATTGACAACCCTATCTCATTCATGGACTCTTTGAACCTTGTCTACATGATAGCAAGAATATCCAAGTGCTCTTACAGATCTGGAATTTTATTTCCTAGACTACAAGCATTTGAACTCCGTACCTTTTCAAGTATTTCTCATTGCTTATAATCTGTATATTCATTTGCTTTCCTCTTCTATTCCGTTGCTCAAGAATCGTCCCAATAAATAATCACATTCATGATTTTTCCTACCGCCTTTCTTTGCTTTTCAGGAACAACTGCCTGAATCAATGCGCTTCCATCTACCACCCCTTTCATTAGTTTAAATGCCTGGCAATATATGATCAGAATTTCGCATGTAAGATCCCTTACTGCACTGATATTTTGGAAAGAAAAAAGTAGCCATTTATAGGACTGAAATTATGAGACTCTCTATTGATTACATACATGCCGAGGTGAAGCAATACATCTGAGCGGCATAATACTGCTATGTTGATTATCTATTGATTTACAGCAAATGATTTAAGAGCTAGCATGACATCAAAGGTGATATATAAGTCAAAGCTGAAAACTAATACTGCAGCTTTCTTTACAAACTACATTTTCATCAGTCCTCGGACCCACTGACAAACTAATGATTAAAATTACATCAGCAGTGTTTCCTCTTCTTAAAATGAATACATACCACCAGACTGCTTTGTACCCTTATTAATACCTACCAGCATTAAGACAAGAAGACTCTTGGCTTTGATAAGAAATGCTGCATAATGATGCTAATTGAAATGGTGACCAAGCAAAGGGCTGATTTGTATTCCCTACAACAGGAATAGGAAACCTGTGCTCTTAAGAGTCACAAACTGGCAGTTTTCAGGTTATCCCTAATAATATCCATGAAATTTGCATACATTTTGCCATTATATTAAAATCTATCCCATGCATATTCATTAGAAAAGGCCTGACAGCCTGATCAATTTGCATCCCTTGGGAACAGGACTTTACGTAACACCTGGAATTTTACTCATGAAGCACATTTTCAAGTTATTTGTAGAGCAGTTCAATAATTCCCAACCTCCTCCTTCCTTTGCTTTTGTGGAGGATGACCACATCCACCCTTCTCCAGTCCTCCAAGACAGCTCCTAACTCTAAAGAAGTATTGGAAAGGTCAGACAACAGAGTTATCAGAACTTCCCTAAGCTCCTTCAATATCCTTTGTGTCTCCCATCTATCTCCATCGCTTTGTCTACTTTTAGTTTAGCTAACTCCTCATAACCACAGTCTTCTGAAAATAGTTCAAGATCTGCCTTCCTGTTTGTGTGTGTGTTGTTTTTGAGGTCACACTCCCAGACTATCATCTGTGAACACAGAACAGAAATATTTAAGTAATTCTACTTTATCATTGTCAACTTCTACATATTCCTGCTTGTCACCCCTGAGTCTGAGAATACTACATTTGTGCTTCTTCCTGTCACTAACATCTTAGAAAAGGATTTTCACCCATTTGACAGTATTTGTTCTTTTTTCTTCCTTTTGCATCTTTGCTTTCCTGACTACTTTCACAGCTTCTCTTAGCTTTTTCAGATATTGTTTGTCTGTCTCTTTCTATATTTTCTTGTACTTTTATGAAGGCCAACTTTTTTGCTTTACATTTTTTCAGCTTCTACTTTTAAGAACCATAGAAGCCTCCTTTTGCTCTTATTTACTTTTCTAACAAAAAGGTTTGTTGCTCATAAAGTATCTCCTTTTTAATTTTGCCCACTGTTTTTATACTTCACTGAGAGATTTCCATCCAGCTAATGACTCCTTGAGGTACTCCCTCATTTTGACAAAGTTGCTTTCTTGAAGTTCTAGAATCCTCTCTTTTTGAATGAACCATCTCCATCTGTATCCTGATATTCCCCATTTCTAAGCACCAGGTCCAATTTGGCCTGTTCTTCCTGCAGAAAATCCAAGATCTCCTTATTTCTAGAAAACACCGGGGGAGGATGTCTCAGTCAACAACCAGCAAACTAAAATCAACTATTGGTAGGCCTTCTCCTTTGATAGCATTATTGTGAATGTCTTCAATTTAATTTTCTGTCCACTTCTGCCTGTGAAGGAAGTCTATATATTAAATCAATGTAAATAGATGTTCCAGCCCCTTTTCTCAGACTAACGCACAGTGCCTCTTCCTTATCTTGTAATCCCTGCAATTCTATTGCTCTATTTTATTTTTTAATGTATAGTGCCACTCCTCCTTCCTTTCTTCATATCTTGTCCTTCCTGAATAGATTATAAACCAGTATAATTATATCAAAGTAATGGTTCTCTGTGAACCATGTCTCCATGACCATCACGAAAGCCTCTTCCATTGTAGCCACTAGATCCTGAATTTTAATTCCAAAAGTAAGAACATTATTATACACAGCTCTTTTTCCTTTACAGGTTTTTTTTACATTGTTTACACATTGGGGACTTTGTTCACCCATCCCCAATAAACTGAATTTAAAGTCCTCTTCAATAAATTTCCAGTCTGCTGCAGAGGACCTGTCACCCCTTATTTGATAGATGGATTTATTTATTTAACTAGGCTTATATACTGCTTTTCTACCAGTCAAAGTGGTGTACATTCAGGTACTATATATTTTTCCCCTTGTCCCTGAAAGGCTCACAGCCTGTTTTTGTACCTGAGACAATGGAGGTTAAGTGTCTTGCCCAAGGCCATAAGGAGCAACTATGGGGCTAGAAACCTCAGTCCTTCTGGCCCAAGGCTGCTGTCCTCTAGCAGGGTTTGAACCCCTGGCCCTCCTGCCTGAGGTAACCTGCAACAACCACTAGGCCACTCCTCCCTGCCTCTGTCTGTGTTGTTTCCATTGCATGGCTGTAAAGCCTTTATTAATTGTACATGTTTATTGCATCAAAAGTTTAGTCTATACATTTTTAGCAGAAAGAAAGAATGCTGTTAAAATCAGTCTATTCTTTATCTCTGATAAGTTAAATATAAATTGATTTCAGAGTAGTGGTTGATTGTCACCATCTGTGATGTGATACATTTAAAAATATCTACTGTATGTTTATCTGATTATTTTGTTTTGTGTATTAAATATTGTGTGTTGATTTGTCCTCATCTTGAATGGTGGTTAGGCGGTAAACACTTCTAAATAAATAAATTAGTTAATGTAGGGACTGTTTTATTACTTTTTTCATTTTGTATCCATGAGAAAAGAGCTTAGTGCTATAAATTAGGCTCTAAATATACTAATGTACAGGCTGGACTGACAGTTAATGTGTTAATGCTGTGAGGAAGATCTTAACGTTTTTTTCTCTGGGTTAGTCAGGACTGTGAATGCTATGGAAATAATTTCTAATAGAGAGATAACCCCAAGCATTATTTGATGGTGACAGCTATCGGCTAGGACTAAGGTCCACATGCACCAGGTTCAAAAGGGGCTCTTGGTCTGAGGGTCACTACAATGGCTATGGAAAGTTATAAAAACAGGAAGTAGTAGAATATTTCCCCTATCACTTGTATAGCACTACAAGACATAGACAGCACTGTACATCTATATGTAAGAGACGGTCCCTGTTCAATAGAGCTTACAATCGATTCAAGACGGACAAACACAACATACGGGGGACTAAGGCAAAACTAAGGGGAAATGCTTATAACACATGGGTTAGGATCCAAGAGCATAACCGGGTATGGCGCACTAGCCGCCTCGCGACCCCCCCCCCAAACCCTCCCCCCCCCCTCCCATACATAAAACCATTATGCAATGACAACACCACACCTGTTCTGGGATTAAAACTGGTCACAGCTTTATTTGCCTTTAACAATAACTAAACAAAGTTCACAATCAACAAACTTCCCCCCCCCACCCCCCGCAGATCAAGCCTTCACCAGCCATCTTAGTAGCAAGGTGACGCTGTCTCCGCTTCCGCCGGGCCCAAGCCCCGGCTACTTCCGTATCCCTCCCTCATCCGGCTTCGCCATATTATTAGCAAAAGCCGAGGGATTGTCCAGGTCGGGGGTACCCCACCCCCGTCCTAAGGATTGCCTCCGGCTCCGGACCCCGGAAACCTCCGGGATCCCGCCACCCCCCTCCAGCTGCAACACCCCCACACCCCCGGGTCAATCAGACCATGAAGAGGGAGGACGGGCGGGAGCAACCGTCCCCTTCAGCCGCCGCTCGCAAAACGGCTGAGCTCCGCGCCGCCCCCCCCCCACTCGACCCTGGCCTAACTCCGTGATTGGCTCCCGCGCTGCCACAACAGCTGCGGGAGCCAATCACTTTGAAGCCAAACACCAACGACGACGCCAGCGCGGCCGACCAGCCGGGGGGCGAGCGCAGCGGCGCCCCCCCAGTTAATTCCGGCCGCGGGCACGAGGCGCCGCGGCCTTCCTGTAACCGGGTATGGCGCACTAGCCGCCTCGCGACCCCCCACCCCCCCCAAACCCTCCCCCCCCTCCCATACATAAAACCATTATGCAATGACAACACCACACCTGTTCTGGGATTAAAACTGGTCGCAGCTTTATTTGCCTTTAACAATAACTAAACAAAGTTCACAATCAACAAACTTCCCCCCCCCACCCCCCGCAGATCAAGCCTTCACCAGCCATCTTAGTAGCAAGGTGACGCTGTCTCCGCTTCCGCCGGGCCCAAGCCCCGGCTACTTCCGTATCCCTCCCTCATCCGGCTTCGCCATATTATTAGCAAAAGCCGAGGGATTGTCCAGGTCGGGGGTACCCCACCCCCGTCCTAAGGATTGCCTCCGGCTCCGGACCCCGGAAACCTCCGGGATCCCGCCAACGGCTCAGGACACCTCAACCTGAGCCGCCCCCACGGCAAAGC
Organism: Ichthyophis bannanicus; assembly: GCA_033557465.1. Classification (NCBI taxonomy): domain Eukaryota; kingdom Metazoa; phylum Chordata; class Amphibia; order Gymnophiona; family Ichthyophiidae; genus Ichthyophis; species Ichthyophis bannanicus. Next base: position 57,518,195 of record CM066041.1, on the reverse strand, counting down.
TGCGACCAGCCCCAGGTCCCCGCAGAATATCCTCCAAGGCCTCCTGCCAGTCGTTGAGGAGTAAATCCATCCCAACAGGGGATAGATGTACCCCATCTTGCCGGTACAATCCCGCACAGGCTACTTCCGCCCAAGAATGAAGAATCTGATACCCCCCACGCTCCCTCACCCATCGACCAATCTGCCGATTGATTTTGGTTAACCCCCGTGACCACCGCCTCTCACCCCAGGAAGCAGGCCTTGGAATGATATCAGACCAGGCGATAATCACGCCTGGAAACATAATTAACAATTTTCCAAAATCGTGCTGTGCTGCACGAATCAACTGTCGACAAGTCCAAGCCCCCAAATCATTGCCCCCAAGATGAATCACGGTGATGTCAGGCAGTCCTCGCCGACGCTCATGGTGCCACAGCAAAGGCAATAGCTGTATCCACCGAAGACCGCGCTCGCCCAGCCATGAAACGGTTACCAAGGAAGTTGCCAGGCCGAGGTTCCTGCCAACGGGCCGTGTCTCTGCTCGTCGACCAGCCCAATAAACAAAAGAGTGGCCAATCACCCAACAGCTACACGGTCCCTTTCGGAGATCTGCAAAACAAAATTAACAGTTAGCCACAGCCCCCCACCCCTACAGCCGCACATAGCTGCGGAAAGCCTGGGACTTCCATCTACCGATCCTCTTAATGTCTGCCACAGGCAAACCCTCCCCCGCCGCCGTAGTCGCTGCCCCTATCCGGAATGAGTGAGGCGCAAACTGACTCGAGTCCTCACCCAACCCGCGCAGGCTAACCGCAAAACTTCAGTAAACTGGAAGCGCGTCAGCGCCCGCCCATCCGCGTGCCGAAAAAGACTTCCCAGGCCGCAGTTGCAGATACGCCTGCAGCGAGGCAACCGGACAAGTAAGAACTCCGGGAAGCTCCCGCAAAATTACCCAAATCCCCTTTCCCGACGGATCCGTCTTGGAACGCTCTAACCGAATGCGAACCGCGCCCGGCAAGAAAACCACATGGCGAAGCAGCAAACCCTGAGGACGCAACAAGCGCCCAGACTCCGCCACCAATTCGCCAATGCGAAACGCCCCAAAAAAGGCAACTACAAAGACAGCTCGAAATAGCGCAGCCTCAAAAGGGGAGGTAACCACTCCGGGCAAGGCGCCACAAAGCCGGAGAAGTAAGTCATGGGTGATGAGGCGCCTGCAATCACCCGAGGAAGGGCAGGAGCGTTCCCAACCCTGCAACAACCGCCGCGTCAAAAAAACCGCCCCCAACAGCCCCCCACCCCACCGCCTTTGAGAAAAAGGAAAACCCGGCCAAATGCATCCGAACCGCCGTCCGCGAAAACCCCGCCGCCTTCGCCCAGAGAACATACTGACTCGTTAGGTGATCTGAAACAGGTCCATGTCGCCAACCGCGAACTGCCAGAAAGCTTTCGACCCTGCTGCAGCCCCGCCGATATGCCGTCCAAGTAGCAGCCGACACCGAGCTTCGCAGCAAGTGGATCATCTCGGAAGACCAATCTGCCATAAGTGCTCCGGGACCGATGCTCCCTCCGTGTCCGCAGATGGCGCCAACGCCCGAAACAGCTCCCACTTAAAACGGGAAAGAGCATCAGCAATCTTGTTAGTAACTCCCGGGATATGCCTGGCCCTAACCACAACATTGAGTCTCAAGCAGGCCAATACGACCTGACGCATCAAGTCTGCCACCGGCACTGACCGCGGGGAATAAGTATTAATAACACTAACAACCGCCGCATTATCGCACCACCATAGAACCGTCCGGTTGCGAAGCCTGTCAGGCCATAACGTGAGAACCACGAGTATCGGGAACAACTCCAAAAAGGTAATATTACGGGTTAAGCCAGCCAGACCCCACGACGGCGGCCATGGCTCAGCACACCACGAACCACCAAAGTACACGCCGAAACCCCCACCACCGGCGGCATCCGTATACAAATCCAACGCAGCACTGGTGGTTTCCACGTCTCTAAAGACGGTGTAACCATTAAAGTCCTGCAAAAAGGTGTCCCACACAGACAAGTCCGCTCTCATACCCCGCGATATTCGAATACGATGATGAGGTCTTGCCACCCCTGTCGTGGCCAGAGCGAAGCGACGCAAGAACACCCTACCCATCGGGATTACCCGACAAGCAAGATTCAGAGAACCAATCAGAGCTTGCATCTCCTTCAATGTCAGCTTATTGGCGGCAATAGCGGTCGCTACCAACACTCGCAACCTAACCACTTTGTCAGGAGGCAAGCGCGCGACCATCGCCACGGTGTCTAATTCAATACCCAAAAAGGTAAGCTTCGTCATCGGGCTGGCCGTTTTGTCTTGAGCCAAGGGAACTCCCCACTCGTGAGCTAAATGTAGAAATTCATCTAATAAGGCCTGACACCGACCAGAACGTGCTTCGCCCACAAACAAAAAGTCATCCAGGTAATGCACCGCATTCGTGCAACCTGTCTTCCTCGAGAAGACCCAGTGCATAAACGTACTAAACAGCTCGAAGTATGCACAGGACACCGAACAACCCATGGGCATACACTTATCGTAATAGAACTGATCCCCGAAGGAAAACCCCAATAAATGAAAAGCTGACGGATGGACCGGCAACAAACGAAATGCCGACTCAATGTCCACCTTGGCCAACAAGCTCCCACGACCACATCGCCGGACCAGCTCCACCGCCGTATCAAACGATGCGTAACGAACTGTACAATACTTCTCAGGGATGTGATCGTTCACGGAAGAGCCAGGAGGAAAAGACAAATTATGAATCAACCTGTATTTTCCCGGCTCCTTCTTCGGAACAATCCCCAAAGGGGACACTACCAAGTTGGGGAAGGGCGGCTCAGCAAAAGGGTCAGCCACCCTTCCCAAACGCAGCTCCACCGCCAGCTTGTCCCGCACAATATGCGGAAATCTCCGCACTGACGGCGCATTCCGAACCCTACCCGACACCACCGTACTTACCACCGGAATGGAAAACCCCTTTTGAAACCCCTCCGACAACACCCTCCCAGCCTTGCGCCTGGGGTAACTCCCCAACCACAGACTAAGAGCCGGAAAAAGAATAGGAGTCGGAGCTAAAGCCAAAAGGTCGCTACTGCTTGAGAGGCGGCACTCCGGGAGCGACTGACCCCTGCTTGACACACTTAAGTGCGGAATGTCCTCCCGCACAGATAGAGCAGGCATGCCGGAACTTACAGTCCGGAAAGGGGCACGAAGACTTGTTGAAGCGCCAACACAAATCTCCTGCGCTGCCCCCTGCTGGTCTCGAAGCCGCCGGCAAGGTGGTCGCACGAAAGGACCACACAGATCCATCAGCGGCCCCAGCTGCACTTCTCTGACCACTCGCAAACCCCCCGCCTGGACGAACAGCCATCTGGGTTAACCAAAGATTAATATCTTGCGTTCCCCAAGACAACAGCCGATTCTCCTCCATCTTATCACGGAATTTCTCATCGTAGTTGAGCCAAGCCCAACCCGGATGGGACTGAGAAGCCTCTAGAATGGAATCCATATAAGCTAAAAAGCATCCCATACTGCTGAGGATGCAGATGTCCCCAAACACTAGCAAGACGTAAGAATGACCTCGTCCAATTAACCACATTCCTAGCTACTTTGCGCACCCGCCCTGCCTTCTCATCCTCTTTCCGTTTTTTGCGACTATCCCCCCGTCCGCTTCCTACCCTCCAATAACCGAAACAGATCAATATAACGCCGTTTCTGGATTTTGCGCCGCAACTTTTTTGGTACCCCTTCCCACAATTCCGAGAAAGCTGCTAACGTCGGCTGCACTAAACTCAAAGAAGGATCCTCCCTCTCGCTCACGGACGTAGAAGAAGATGAAGTCCGAACGGACGAAGAAGAAGAACTAGATCTACGGCGCCGTCGACGAGAGTGCTTACTTTTCTTCTTGGCCTTTTTGCCTACATCACCCGATACCGCCGAAATGTCACCCTCTTCTACGCCGTGCGCTGTTGCCATAGCACCCTCACCCCCCACCTCCCCGGAAAGGCCCAGTGCCAACTCACCTGCACCACCGCTGGTAGTCCCCTCGGGTGAAACGAGTCCGCACTGGACCGCCGACATCACAGGCCCCGCACCAAGGTCCGCTCCCAAACGGTTTCCTTCACTGCTCGATACTCCCGCACCTTGCTGGCTGGACCGATGGAGATCTGCAGCATCCCGAAACTGCCATCCCGGAGGGACCTGAGGAGAGAAAACACCAAACGGCGAAGAAACACCAGCCATGGCCCAAGGCGGCGGCCATGCCCCCATCCAGTTTGCCTGAGAAGAGCCCTGCCCACCCCGCTCCAATGCTCCCAAGCCAAGGGCGTGCCCCCCTGCCCCATGGGAAAACCCGACACGCCCTGGAAATTAGCCCCCACTCTACCCCCCGCCCACTCGGCAGACTGTCCTGCCCAGGCCAAAGAAGGGCTAACACCCGACACCCCCATCGCCTCCTGCCCCCCTAAACCTCCAACGCCTCCCACACTACCCCTGCCCCCCGCAAGAGGAATGGGCCACCCGACCCCGCAGGAAAGGTACGGCTTATAGGCGTCACATCAACCCGCCCCCTACCCCCAGATACAGTAGCCCCAAGGCCCCTGCGATCCTTCCTTTGCTTGCCCCGCCCCCGCTCACTCCCCTTTTGCCCCACAGCCCCACGCCTTGAGCCTCTCCGTTCCCCCGACCCAGACCCAGCTGCAGCCTCTAGCCCCGATGCACCCACCCCCGATCCTACCCCCCTTCCCGCTCCCCTGCCCCGTTGAGCACCTCTGCCCCATTGTTGGTGAGGCCGCATGGGGCCTTGTCAGCACAGAGTCCCCGCGGGAGAAATATAGATTTTTTTTTTTTAAACTACTATGCTTTCTGAACGATGACCGCAACAAGGCTAAGACCCCAAAAAAGAAGAGAACCCCGCAGTACACTTGCCTTGCCCGATGGTCCCGCAGCGAGCACGGAGGACACGTTCTCAAGCCGCAGCTCACCGCCACGAAACCGACCCGCTGAGGCACGGTGCAGCAAATCCCCAGATCAGCGCTGCGATGCCAACATCCAAGACCGCACCGAGCCGCAAAGCCCAAACACCGGACCCGACCAGGTATGGAGAGAGAGGTGACAAGCAACCGTCCCCTTCAGCCGCCGCTTGCAAAACGGCTGAGCTCCACGCCGCCCCCCCACTCGACCCTGGCCTAACTCCATGATTGGCTCCCGCGCTGCCACAACAGCTGCGGGAGCCAATCACTTTGAAGCCAAACACCAACGACGACGCCAGCGCGGCCGACCAGCCGGGGGGCAAGCGCAGCGGCGCCCCCCCCGGTTAATTCCGGCCACGGGCACGAGGCACCGCGGCCTTCCTGGTCTTGAAGAAGTTGGATTTTTAGCCTGGATTTGAATAGAACCAGATATGGAGCCTGACATACTATCTCAAGTAGTGTGTTCCAAGCATATGGTGCAGCAAGATTGAAATAGTGCAGTCTGGAGTTGGCAGGGAAAAATATAAGGGATCTGTCAGATGAGCGGCATTCCCAAGGAAGGGCACAGGGCAGGTCATGACAAATCCCAGGCTGCAGATCACCATGGCAACTATAAATTGTACCTTGGCAGCCGGGATTTGATTGCTTCCCTCTCCCAGTCATCACCTGATGTCTCACCGTTGTTCCAGCATTCTTCACGCTTCCACCATGATTGGCTCTGCATGTAGTTTGAGCCATGTGGTGGGGGAAGTTTGCTAATGTCACGGTTTTCAATTTTCTCAAGAATGGCAAACTTCCTTCACCATGCGGCTCAAACTAGATATGCAGAGCCGATCCCGGTGAAAGAATGAAAATACTGGAGCAATGGTGAGACATTGGGTGATGGCTGGAGATGGGGCTATGAGAGCAAGAGTGGCTGAAGACAAAATGTGGGGGTTATGAGAGATTTATTTTGTTTCACGTATTACCAGGCCATGGTGATATGTGAAGCCAAAAAGGAAGTTGCCTCAGGTGCAGCTATAATGAGTCACCAATATGCTGCTGACAACATACTCACTGGGGATGGGGTGGAGGAGAAGGGTCACTGACCTCTGTTGGCACTGTATAATGGCATGTTAAGGGCCTGGTTTATTAAGCTCTCCTTTCCCATAGAAAATGGGGAAACGAGTAAAGGGGTGAGGGAGGGGTCACTGGGATCAATGTCTCAGCAGCTGGCTCCTAACTATTTACGCTGGCTCCTACACTCGTACAAGAAAATTTGTCAAGACCTGGTGTAGGGAGACATAAGAGATGAGAAGAAATGAGGAGCTACTCTGGGTGGTTTCAAGTGAGTTGCAAGTTCAATACTAGAAGGAAACTGCTGGGCCAAAAATTCAATTAAAAAATATTTATGTCCCATTTTAATGTTTGTCAGATGCAAAATTGGCATGATCACCTTGACTCCCCGTTCCTGCCCTTCCTTGTAGTCCTAAAGTACTACATACGGATGCAAGAGAACAGGTTGTTTTAACAATGGACGAATAATCACATTAAATATTGGTGCCCTATAAGAAAGCAATGAATTGGCATCTGTGTAGCCAGATGGATTTCATATTTCCATTTTGCAAAATCTTAGGTTCCCTGTAGAAGCCCTAGATTAGTGGTTCCCAAATCTGTCTGGGGCAGGGGCTTCACCCAGTCAGGTTTTCAAGATATCCACAACTTACTTTATGGTTTATTATTTATTAGGCTGCCGTTTGCCAGGCATATTCATGAGATAGATTTTTATACTGGGGGATCTCCAGCTGGTCTGTAAACCAACTAGCTGGGGGTTCCCAATGACAGACTGGGACCCACTGATCTAGATGTTCCACTTTCACGTTTCCTCTTCCAAACTATATTTTATTTTACTAATGATTCTCAGAGCACAGTTTGATCCCAAAAATTTAAATAAACCTCACTGGGGGCAAAAGATATGCAGCCTGCCAGCAATCTGAGATAAATATCTGTGCTTCTGAAGTAACACACTTTACGTCCAGCTTTTGTCTAGCTGGGAAATTTAATGCTTACTGCTGTGGGAGTTCTAGTTAAAAGTGCACAGCTCTTCAAAAGGAAACTTTCTTTTACTGTAGGGGATAATGTCAAAAAAATATTAAAATCTACAGAACTGCAAAGAAAATTGTTCCTAAGTGCTGACAAAGCTATGCAAGAAGGTAAACAGAGTGCAACGTCAAGTGAGCTGGGTATTTCAGAAAGATTGCCAACATTTTTTTTTTTTTAAGAAATGTTACTGCGGGTAAGAAGGAAAACATTCCGTTTTATTGACTGCCTTGCTTCTTGGATTAGGGCAAGAGGAGTCGTTTGCTATTATGAATTCAGAGACTTTTCATTATATCTTCTCTTGCTTATTATGAAATAAGCCTTCCCTAGAGTCAACTGCTTTCTTTTTTTTTTTTTTTTTTTTTTTTTTTATTTATTTATGCAATTTTTACAATACAACAAGAAAGGCAACAACGCACACTTTAAGAAGAAAAAAAAAAACAGCACTCCAGTTCAGAATCTACATAACAGAGTACATTTAGGAGGCTGAGTCAAACTGCTTTCTATATCAGCAACTGTAGCTATTGTGATGGAAGAAAAACAGAAAAACTATGACTTACCTGACGTAATATTTTGTAGAGGTATGCAGTCCTTTTTTTTTAAATTTTATTTCAGGAGGTTTTATAGGGTTGAGGGGTTTTTTCAGTTTTTCTTTTTCAGGAGGGATTTTTTTTTGTTTTATTTTAGTTTATCATGCACTAAGGCTTTCCTTTTTAGTAAGCTGTGTTAAGTTTGCGGTTACCACTCATTAGTTACAAAAATGAATTCACAGTAACAGCAAAGCCTCTGCCTTGGGGCCATCTGCAGCATCTTTCCATTTATCTAATGAAGAGACAGCACACTTAACACATGCTAATTGTATCGCAAATAACATAGATGCATTCCATGCCCCCATTGAAGCAATGTTAATGCAGCAAATAATGCTGAGCCCTTAATGCACGATACCATGCTGCACATTAAGGGGCATGTTTACTAAATCACATTAGCTGTTAGTGCGGTACGCTTGGCAAGCACTTACAGCTAACATGGGGCAAATGCAGATAGAGCAAAAAATTGTTGCCCTATCTGCAAAAAAAAGGCATTAGCTGTGCATGTGGGTGGGGTAAGGGTGGAGAGTGGGGGTATCTGTGCCGTGCTATTACTGAGCTCTTCAACAGCGCACAGCAACCATCATATTTACAGACAGTGTGGTGGGTAGCGATACCTGCATCTAGGCTGCTATTGGACCACACCCTCTGCCTTTTCCATGTGGTAGTTGCTGGAAGAATGCTGTGCACACCCGCAATAGATTCCCGCTCAGCTTTTGCAGTTAACGCAGTGCTATATGCACTAACACGCCATGTTAGCTGCAAAAGCCTAATGCGCTTTAGTAAACAGTACCTAAGTGTAAGGTTCAGTCTCTGCTTAGCCCATGACTCATTTCATATTTAGCAGTTAATGCATGAATTAGGGCTACTAAGTGCCAAGCCACTGTGTTAACTGTTACCATGGACATGTGTGAATTCCTGTGTTAGCTGCTTAATGCACTTTCATTAAAGGATTCTATGTAAAATTAAGTGAATTTTGATGCTTTTTTTTTTTCATTTTGTTTTGGAAAGGTGCATATGCTTTATCTCCACCAGCCTGCACACACCGCAGCCTCTCTCTGCACAGGAACACACATGCACCAACAACTGCCTCACTCCCCAGCACCCAATACAAACCTCCATACTAGGGGTGTGCATTTGTGAATGTGCATTCAGTTTCTTAGCAGGCCTAAAATTTGTTGTTAAGGGCCATCAAGTTGATGTCAACTCATGGCAACCCTGTGGATAGTTGTCCTAAACTGTGTTGGGTCTTCAATCAGGCAACTAATTGTTGATAGAGTAGCGCCCATAGCTTCTATTATTGCATCAATCCATCGCATTGCAAGTTTTCCTCTTTTGCATTTACCTTCAACTTTGCCATGTCTTTCTCGAATGATTATTCTCTTCACCCAATTTGATTTGTTCTTTGGGCAGTCCATGATACATCTCTGCATTTGAAAATCTTGTCTAGGTCTTTCGTAGCCCTTCTGCCAAGAGCAATGCATTCTTGACTTTTCTTGACTGCTTATCATTTCATTATAGATGATTGATCCAAACAGGTTTTTCAGTGCCATGTTTTGACTTAAAACTGTTTCAAACAAATGCACATCCCAAGAAATCTTCCCCTTCAGCATCCAGTTAACCCCTCCTAGACTCAACTAATTGGTAAATCTGTCAACTTTAGAAAAGAGGGTGTGCACGTGTGAGACTGATATAAAATTGACATATCTGCCTGACATACTGACTGAAATAGTCTGTTCCAGGCATACGGCGCAGCAAGGTGGAAGGAATGTGGTCTGGAGTTGGCAGTAGAAGAGAAGGGCATAGATAACAGAGATGTGCTAGATGAATAGAGTTGCCGAGGAGGTGCAAGTTTGAACTGTATGTGGAAATGGATAAGGAGCCAATGAAGTCACTTGAGAAGAATGGTTACGTAAGTGTAATGACTCTGGTGGAAGATTAGCTGTATGGCTGAAATTTGAACCAATTGAAGGGGAGAGGGATGATTCAATGGGAGACCGTTAACAAGCTGGTTGCACTATATAAATGGGAGGTGACGAGGGAGTGGATAAGGGCCTTGGTAATGTGTTCTGAAAGGAAGGGAAACCTTTGCAGACTTTATGGAGAAAAATAACCAATGTTAGCTATCTGTTGGAGATGTGCAGAGAAAAGAGTCAAAGATGACCCCCAAGGTTACTTGTCGAAGAAACAGCATTATCCACAGAAACAGCAAAAAGGAGCAATAGCAGCAAAGTTCAAGAGCAGGTGTAAATATTAGCATGTATTTTTAGTTTAATTTAGTTTATTCAACATTTAATATATCTCACATGGTAAAAAAAAAATCAATGCAGTTTACAATAAAAATCCATAAACAAACAAAAAAACACATATACAATTCCTACAAACATACAAAATCCCCACCGTCCAAAAAAAACCAACAGATGCAAGTCAATAACTCAAGAAGTCTTTCCTTCTGCTACGTGCCAAAGGCTTGCTCAAAAAAATAAGCTTTCAAATTGTTGTTACTTTTAATGATTTCTCCTGGCAATTATAAAGCAGACTAGAGTTCCAAAGGACTGGGGCTGAAAAGAAAAATGTTGAATGAAGTGTTATCTTATGGCGTGAATAAAAAAGAGGCAGCAACACCAAATGGTTATAACTTTGCAAGTTTAACAGTCTTTTGGGCACATAGGGAACCAACGATTCAGACAAATATAGAGGGAGCCTCAAATATAAAGCTTTATATGTCAACAGCAAGATTTTAAATTTGATGCGATATATTATTGGCAACCAATGAGAGGACTTCAGGAGTGGTGTAACATGATCCAGTGATTTAAACAAAAGTAATCAGCTTAACGTCAACATTTTGAACCCTTTGAAGTCAGTTAAGAGCATACTTAGGAAGATCAATATACAGTGTATTACAGTAATCAAGCTTGCTGATAACCAAGAAAAAAATTAAGGTTGTAAGGGCTGACTTATCCTGGCAACATCTCAAGGCCCTGATAGTGCGGAGAGCAAAAAAACAGGCCTTCACTGTACTTGAAATCTGCCGACCAAAAATCAACTCTGAATCAAAGGTACAACCTAACAGGCCAATGCAGAAAGCCGGCACTGAAGTCATACGCTATCAACCTTATACGCCTATTTGCAGTGCGACTTCAGTGCAGAAAGGGGCTCATATGCAAATGAGTCATGCTTTAAACTGTATGCAAAATGGCAGCATTAAGCAGGGAGAGCAAGCCAAACACATGCGCAAAGAAGTCGGCGCTAATTTGGCACAGTATCCCAGAGAAATACTTGGGGGCCAGTGTCTCCAACAAAAAGCAAATCCCTGGTGGCCCAGTGGCCTTTAACCCCTCACTCCCATCCTCCACCCAACTGAAAATAAGCATGGTGGCCCAGTGGCCCCTCATCCTCCCAGTAGCTTTAGAAATGAGCAGGAGCACTGTCCATGTGTTCCCACTCTTGCCTCGCCATCTTATATGGCATTCTGACCTCACCTCGTGCATCCCAGGATGCACCATGCTGGGCCAGGTGCTGCCATTTTCAAGACGGGGAGGCAAGAGCGGGAGTATGTGGACAGTGCTCCCCCTCGTTTCTGAAGGTACTGAGAGGGGGAGCAGGGTTTGGGGCCACTGGGCCACCAGAGTTCTTTTTGGTGAGGTGGGGGCTTCGGGACCGCTGGGCCACCAGATTTATTTTTAGTTGGGTGTGGGTTCAGGGCTGCTGGGCCCCATCAGGTTTATTTTTGAGTTGGGAGGGGTGGGAGGTTTGGAGCCGCTGGGCCACCAGGTTTATTTTTAGTTGGGAGACGGGTGGGGGGATTGGATCTACTGTGCCACCAGGGATTCGCTTTTTGTCAGGGGCATTGGTCCCCGACAGTATTTTGATGGCATCAGGTGCTTTCCCCAATGCCTGGATCATCCGAGGAGAAATGTCAAAGATGATCCAGGCATCGAGGAAAGCCCCGAGTGCCATGAAAATACTGTTGGGGCATGCGCTAGATGTTTAAGCCAGGCATAAAGATATTGGTGCTAAGGCTGGTTGCAAAATCCTCTATGCATTTTTCTGCATTGGGTGCAGCCAATATTTGCATATCATTTCATTATATGAAGCTCATTTGTCTATGATTTAAATACATTTAAATACTCTTGGCGCTAATTGTGCATTCATTTTTCTTTGCTGTTTACATGCATGTCCGTCTCTTTTCTGCTTTAGGTACACCGCGGGTGCAGTAAGTGTACTTAAAAGTGGTGTTATCTGTGCTTAAAGGCCACACTAGTTATCTGTATTAGCCTGTAAGATTTTCTAGGAGGGCACCGGGGGTAGGTTCAGCCCTTCCAGCCTGGGCGAGAATGAAAAAGAACAGGGACGATGAGAAACCCACATCACCTTACACTTACCAGGACTTAGATTCAGTAAATGTGATTTCAGACAAGCTGAAATTGCTGACAAACAATGATTAAGTGGCTATAAATCTATATGCTGTGGTGGAAGGTGTGCAACGAGTTGGATATCATCCGCATAGCAATGAGTGGACGCCCCGAGAGACTGAAAAATCTGATCAATGGCACCAGAAAAAATATTAAATTACACAGGGGATAAAGTAGAACCCTGTGGTGTGCCCCTGAAATGTTTCTGGGAGAGGAGCTTTGAGAATTAGCTAATACTGAAAAGAAATGATTGGTTAATAAAGATGAGAACCATGCAAGCACAGTATCTGCTAAGTGCCTGATCAGGGGAGTGCGATCTACCAAATCAAGCCCTGCTGATAGGTCTAATGAAACTATAAGGGCCACGTGACCTGAATTCTAAAATATGTGGATTTCACTCAACGTACCGTAAATGTTACACAAGTCTCTGTACTATGGTGGGGTTTAAACCCCGATTGCTGTGGATGTAATACGTCTCGTTTTTCAATAAAATCCCTCAGTTGGACAAACACCTTTTTTTTGTTATTGCAAGAAACAGGAGTGAGGACCCTGGATCGTAGTTCTCCATCGGGTCAGAAGCTACAGAGTCCTTCTTCAACATGGGCATAGCAGAAGCTATTTTCCATGCATTTGGAAGCTGGCCAGTAACAAAAGCAGAATTAATGATGTCCACACTATAAGGAGTTGAAGAGTAGCCTATTAGTTAGAACAACAGCCTAGCACCCAAGAGATCAAGGTTTGATTCCCACTGGCACACCTTGTGACCTTGGGCAAATCACTTTACCCTCCATTGCCTTGGAAGAAAAGGCCTGCCAAGCTACTTCTGGTCATACTTTGCCAAGAAAACCCAGAGGCTGCTGAGTTGCCAGGAGTCAGCATTGACTTGATGGCACATATATGTATATTTTTTTTAAGGGTGCAATGACTGAAGTTTAAATTTTAAATAAGATGAGGGAAGAGTGTTCAAAGCAGAAATGGTCACATGAGGACAGGACAGAATGTATGTGTAACAATGTCACAGTCTGAAAAGAGGATCAAGTGTCTGAATCATCAGATGAACCAGGCAGCGGGTCCCAAGATGGCAGAGGAGCTGTGCACTGTGTCGGAGGCTTGTTAGCTGTCTCCATTCTGGGTCGATCTAATGGGGAGAAAGAGGAAGCAACGAGCCAAGAAACCTCCTGAAACCTCTACTCCTACCGCTGGCTCGTCTCAGTCGGTGATTCCGTTTTTTTTCCCCCGATGGCAGCTGCTGTGGCTTCGGCTGATCAATCGAGGTTTTCGATTGATTTGAGCAATGGGGTTGAGTTGAGCCCCAAGCAAGATTTGCCGCCGCAACCCGGAAGAGATATTGGGGCAGGTTTGCCTGCTGGTCTATCCCCGGTGAGCGGGAGTTTGTCTGCAGTGGGGGGATGCCGCCCTGTACCAGAGTGAGAGTGCTCCCACTGCTCTGCCTGTTGGAGGAGGGAAGTTGGAGAAGGTAGGGGTAAGCGGTGGGCTAGAGACGATGGATTTGGTCTCTCCCTCGTCACTGGTTCCTTCTGAGCTGCAGGTTTTGGAAAAGCCGGCAAAGGTGACATTGGAGAGCTTGTGGGATGCCATCTCTTCCCTTCAGAAGTCCCTTCTTCCTGTTGTGGTTTCTCTTTCTAAGGAGATAATTCAATTGAAGGCGCAGAGTGAGTCGGAAAGCTCGAAAGTAGAAGGGCAGGCTGTGAGACTCTCGCGACTTGAAACCCGGACTGAAGAGCTGCAGGACCTGGGTGTTACCCAGGTTAAAAATAATTTGATCATGAGGGGGGGAGGTGCCTTTCAAGATGGTGGCAGCTGTTTGAGCCGAGTGTCTGCGTTTTTCTTATGGGAAGGAAACGCAAGGGGAAAGGGGGAGGATTGCCCTCTAAGCCCCCCTCTGCCTCGACACCTGTTTCTTCGGGCCCACTTGATGTTTTTGTTCAACGCACACCTCGGGACCTGGTGATGGAAGGGGAAGCAGTTCGAGCCGCAGCCGTGTAGGAGTAGGGTGACACGACGGCTGCTTCGATTTCATCTCTGTCCCCTTCGAGTCCAGCGCCAAAGATGCAACGGAGTCAGCCCCTACCTGCTGTTTCTTGGAGCTCGATTCCCCTCCTTCGGAGAGATTGGTTGGTGGCTCGCGAGGGTCAGAAGCAGCAGGAATGCGGGACATTAGAGGTTTAGCCGTTGGTCAACATGGCATACCTCTAACTTCAACGCTGACAGGGGAGGAGCTCTCAAGGCTGTCTGTCCCTGAAGAACGTCGAGGAGAAGCGCCAGCAAAAACAGAAGCTGTATTGCCTGTGGAATCTGGTTTTGCTTTCTCATTGAAACGTCTGTCTAGTTTCACCCTGGAATCAATCTGGCAAGCTATTCTCTCTCTGGGGGAAGCTTTAGTTCCAAAGGTTACATCTTTGACTGAGATAGTGAATGCTTCTGTGGTGTCTGTGGAGCATTTAGAGTGGAAGGTGGAAGTTCTGCAATTGGAGTCTGGGGAGAATCGAAGGAAGGTGGAAACCCTTGAAGACCAGACGGACATGCTGAGAAAGAACTTTTCTGCTGTTCAAGTGAAGTTAGAGCATTTGGATAATCTCTCTAGGTCTAACAATTTAAGGTTGATTAATTTTCTGAGATTATTAACTGTGTCCCCACGAGATATGTTTCAACAATATCTGACGGAGGTTTTGGGGGTTTCTTTGGAATTAATACCACCCCTGGTTACCCCTGGTTTCCCTGGTTACCTAAGGGGAAATTTTCTTCTGCTGTTTCTAATGATGGGGGTGGTATTGACCATGGGAATGTTTTGAATGTCACTGATATTTTAGAGCAGTCTTCTGAGTCTCCCGTTTCCTCTACATTGTTAATTACCTTTGCATTACTCTCAGATGAAGAATGGTTATTGAGGCTTTTCTTTCAGAAGAGGAAGTTTATTTATTTATTTATTTACATTCTCTTATATACCGCACTATTCGGCATCAGCGCGGTTCACATAGAACAAAAAGTCTCAGTACAATAACATGCATGAGTTTACAGATAACAAGGGAAGGAACTTGGATAACAAGGGAAACTATTTACAGTCTATTTACAGATATAATACTACAGCATGGCTACAAGTTATTAGGAACAGGTGCTAATAATATATTCAATAAACAAAGCGATTCGTCCTATTTCTGTTATTGAGATACCATGGAACTGAATAGCTGGGAGGAATCACTGAAGTCGATGGGTGTAAATGGCTCTATAAGATGTTTGTTAAAGAGGTGGAATTTGAGGGCTTTCCTGAATTGTGTTAAGCTGTCAATGGCCCGTATGCCAGGAGGTAGTGTATTCCAGCACCTAGGGGCACAGAGGGTAAAGGCTCTATTGGCTGTGGAAGAAGAGCAGCTTGTAAGGGCCTTTGGGAGTTTTAAGGAGTTGATGGCTGATGATCTTCTTGCTCTGTTTGGTGAAGTGGTATGGATAAGGTCAGATAAGGAAGGAGCAGAGAGCTTATTGAGGGCTTTGAACGTGAGAAGTAGAGTTTTGAAGATAATTCTGGCCTGAATGGGTAGCCAATGTAATTGAATCAGCAAAGGAGTAACATGGTCAGACCTGGCAGCCCCCTGGAGTACCCTTGCTGCGGCATTCATAGCCAGCTGTAATGGGTTTAAAGTGGATTGAGGAAGACCTTGGAGAATGACATTGGCGTAATCGAAGTGGGGTATTATCAGTGCCTGGTAGATAGTCCTGAAATCTTTTGGTTCTAGCATGGAGCGTAGGTGTCTCAGGGAACGGATCTTGTAATATATTGTTCTGACTGTGTTTCCTATGTGGGACTTCATATCCAGGCATTGATCCAGAGTGACACCTAGGTAGCGTATTGAGGGTTTGGATTGCAGTTCCGCTTCCTTAGTTCTGATAGATTGTGGTGGGGTGAAGTTGGGGTTCCTTGTGATAAAGAGAACTTCAGTTTTCTTATGTTGAATACGAAGGTTTTGAGAGAGCAACCACTCAGAAACTGCGTTGAAGCAGTTTATTAGGGGGGAGAGATCCAAGCGATCAGTGGAGATGGGAGTGTAAAGTAGAACATCATCGGCATACAGCATACAGTCGACATTAAATGACCGTATGATCTTACAGATTGGTTGCATGTAGACGTTAAATAGAAGGGCAGAGAGTGAAGAACCTTGAGGGACTCCCTGATCTAGGCGGAAGGGTTCTGAAGTTCTGCCTCCTGAGCGGACATGCTGCCATCTTCCGGATAAGTAGGACCTGCACCATTCAAGCGCTGTTCCAGTGATGCCCTTCTCAGTTAGCCTCATTAAGAGGAGATCATGATTCACTGAATCAAACGCTGCTGCGATGTCCAGAAAGATGAGGGCAAATCCTTGGCGGATGTTGTCTATGCCAGTGATTATCTTGCTGAAGAGTATGGTGAGGAGAGTTTCGACTCCGTGATATTCCCTGAAGCCATGTTGGCAGGGGTCAAGCGGAGCAGTGGTGTCAATATGATCATGTAACTGTCGTTGGACCTCCTTTTCGATGATCTTAGCAAGTAGAGGTATGCTAGAGATAGGCCTATAGGACTCAACCTTTAGGGGGTCGAGTTTGCAGTTTTTCAACAGGGGTCTAATTGAAGTGTGTTTAAGGGCTGAAGGGAAAGATCCTGTTGAAAAGGAGAGGTTCATTATGGAGGCAATAACTGGGCTGAAGTGGCTGCGGAGCTCCTTGATCCAGAAGGCAGGGCATGGATCAGACTGAGATGTAGTGATGTTGAGTGCAGTAATAGTGTCTTCGATTCCTTTCTTAGAAGGAATAGAGAATGTAGAAAGAGCTCCAGGGGTGACCTGCCCAAGGGTGGTAGTTGTTGTAGTGGTTCTGTTAATAAGGCACATCTTAGATTGTAAGTGTGCTGCAAAATCTTGAGGGTGTATTTCAACTTGCGGCCCGGAGGATGGTCCCTTAGATAGGGACTTAACTAGGTCAAAAAGGTCGTGTGGCTTATTGAGTGATCTCATCAAGGTGTCCGAGTAGTGTCGTTTCATTGTCTCAGAAATTGCCTTACGGTGAGCAGCTAGGTGGTTATTGAATGCTGTCAGGTCCACCATAGCATGGGAGCGGCGCCAGCGTTTTTCAAGTTTACGTAATAGGATGAGGGATTCTCTAAGGTCCGCAGTGTACCAGGGGGCATTCACTCTTTTCCTTGAATACTTTTTTGCTGGGGGACGCACGGCAATAGCACTGAGACTATTGTTCCAGAGAGAGATTAGGTCCTCAAGATCTGTAATAGTGGTATTTATGAGTTGCTGAGTTTCCTCGAGGATGAGCTCTTTGTTAAATGGCTTAAAAGATCTAGTGGTTGGTCTTGCTGCGTTAGCTGGCGTCTTGAAGATTTTGGAGAAGGTTTTGCTAGAAGGAATCTGAAGGATGATCAATTTGTGATCGGACCAGGGAACAGGGTAATGGATGTAATAGGATCAAGAGATGTATTAAGGGATGACTGTGGGGCGAATATCAGATCTAGGGTGTTGCCTTTAGTGTGCGTGGGGGCTTTCACTAGTTGCGTGAAGCCGAGGTTCTCAAGGGCTTCTAGGAATGGGACTGCTTGATTATCTTGTAAAGTTGCTAGGTTGAAGTCACCTAGGATCCACATTGGGGAATGTGGGCTATGGGAGTTGGAGGCGAGCTCGATGATAGAGGCGAGCTCATCCGGTGACGTGGAGGGAGCTCTGTAGAGCAAGCTGATGGAGCAGCGTCTATTGGAGATGGTAATGGTTTCCATGTGACTTGTGCTGGTGGAGTGCTTCGTCTGGAACTGGAGGTCTGATCTAGTGAGGATGAGGACACCACCACCTCTTTTATCTTGCCTGTGACTGGTATGTACTGTAAATCTTGGTGGGAGGAGCTGGTTGATTATGACGTTGTCTTCCTCGGATAACCAAGTCTCTGTGACCAAGAGTATGTCAAGGTCATGAGTGGAAATTAAGTCAGTGACAGCTGGCCATTTCTTCCGGATGGAGCGTGCATTGATGAGAGCACATTTGAGGCAGGGTAAGTTTTGTCAGATTGTTTGCTTCTGTTGAGATGTTGAGGGGTAATATGGTGGAGATGAGGGTGGCGAGGGCGTGTATCCCAGTGTAAGTTGCTGTGGGATGTACCAGACCATCTCCTTCCGTGGCTCTGCAGTATTGGGATTTGTTTGATGGATGAGGTTAAGGCTAGAGAGCAGGAGAACCAGTTAGTAAGGATGATGTAGCATCCAAGGATGGTGGTAATGAGGGGACCCATCTTTGTAAGGATGGGATAAATGTGTTAGGGAAATAAGGGTGGACAACAGGTGAGTATTGTCAATTGGTGCACAAGAAGACTACCTAGAGCAGCTATTGGGTAGTACTATGAGGGAGGTTGCTATATTTCTGCTGCCCAGACCAGGCTCTAACTTGGTAGGGAGAATTGCTGGATATAATAAGGGCCTATAAACTGGCTGATCAAGTAATTTCAATGTATTGTTGGCTCGGCAGTATTCAGGTTAATCCACACTAAGTGATACACTGGATTCTCATATGCAGGTTACAGTAGGTCGCAGTACCAATGTGGTTCACAGTGTGATATAGTGGTTCACAGTATACATTAGGTCAATTAGAGCATAATGGAGTTTGGTTGGTTATTTTCAACACAAGTTTACAACAGATTTTGCAACATTTTGATGTTCAATGCATTAGTGTAATTTACAGTATACTAAGACAGTTACAGTGCGTTTCAGGTCAAAGTAGAAAAGCAAAGGATCTTAGAGTAGCTGTTTGTAACAATGTATATATTTGCCCTTTAAAGGCTTGATGGTCTGCATTTATCCGGATTTATCAGAGGCAGCGTAGAGAATTTCTTTTATTACGTTCTGGAGTTCTACAGATGGGAGGTTTGTTTTTCCTGAAACATCCCTGTAAGTGCTTAGTTAAATATCACTCGGTTTCATATGTGTTCTATGACCCTTCCCAGCTAGCGGCCTTTGTTTCTGCACGGCGATTAGAATCCTCTATTGGTGCCTCTCCTGAGCTCGTTTAATTTATAGTCGGGTTAAAAATGACTGCCATGATTTCTTGGTTCTCCTATGGTTTATATAAATAATGGTTTATGTCACTTCCCCCTTATTTGTGGGCTAGGGTGAATGGATACATTGTTGCAGTTTTCTGTATTGCTAGCTGTATTGTTTTTGCCTTTAATATTTACTAATTTGTATCTATTCTATTTCTTTCAAGATTGTTCTGTGAACGTCTTGTAATTTTGATTTAAAATGTTATAAATAAAAATAAAAAAAAAAATAATAATAATTTGATCATGGCTAGACGTTTGGAGTTTCTGGATAACCAAGCGAGGAGGAATGATCTGCGCTTGTTGAACTTTCCAAGATCTCCCTTGTTGGATCCCATGGTGCTGGTTCGTAAGTACCTCACAGAGGTTCTCTTCATGCCTTCTGAAAATTTGCCTCCTATTGTTCGGGTCCAGTATGTTTCAATTTCCTCCTCAGAAGAGCTTGGTGGGAAAAGACCTGTGGAGACTGCTGAGCCTGCCCAATTGGACCTAACAGGATTTTTGGAAAGCTCGCTCGACGTGGTGACCAGTAGGGCCACCTTACTGGTGTCCTTTGCTTTCGAGTCAGACCGGAATTCTGTTCTGAGATTATATTTCATAAAGATGAATGTTTCCCAATTTATGGGGTCTAAGATATTGATATTTCCTGATTTGGCTAGAGATACCCAAAAGAGGAGGAGAGAGTTTCTGGCTTTACGCCAGCGCTCTCTTGCCTTGGGGGTACAGTTTAAGTTGAAATATCCATGTAAATGTTTAATTGTTTACAATACAAAGCAATTTATTTTCTTTGAACCCCAGCAATTGAGTTCTTTTCTTGAGGGCAAGGAGGGGATAGGGTTGGATCCTGCACCGGCTGCCACATTTAATAGCTAAGCTCCATTAAATTGACGCCCTGGGTTTTTGGGCTTCTTTGTATGAATTTTTCTTTTTTTATTTTCTTTTTTCTTGGGACCGTATTGAGGTTTATATTGTGGTCTAAACCAGCTTGATTTGTTTTTCTTTGATGTTGTTATTGCTTATGATGTATTTCCATATTCTGTTTACATTCAATTTATTCTGGAGTGTATGGAAAATTAATAAAGAAAAAGTTAAAAAAAAGATGAACCAGGCAATGGGGATAAAACGTCCTGACCCGCTACAGGGGAAGAAGATAAAACCGAGATGGTCGCCCTAGATCTAGCAGATGGTGAGAACACAATAAGAGAAGGTCTCATTTTTGACTGAAAAAAGGAAGCAAATTGTTCCGCAGAGGGGACATTAACAAGAGATTCAACCAAAGGTCGCTGCTCTGCTAGAATTTAGTACACTTAGAAATATGTTTTGAGTAAAAGGCTTTCTTTGTTTTAGAAATATCAGAATTATAAAGCCATGAAATATCTTTAAATGGGACTTACCCATAACCCACACTGATGGTATTAGCATCTGAAATGCAGCAACACACTTGAGTAAAGTGTGTCTACCAAAACCACACAAAGCCTATGTGAAACAGCCCCTTAAAACAGATTTACTTTTCTTTTTGTTTTTCCAAAATTCTAGTGAGGTAACATAGCTCTACAAAAGAAATAATCAAAACCCCAAATCGTCAGCTTTTCGAAAACTGGGTTTTAGTCAGCCGTATACGTAAGCCGAATGCATTGTGTCATTCAGTACAGAGTGTGAGAAACTGGTCTTGTCATGCAGATTCAAAAATGCAATGCAATGTGTGCCTTCTTTGACTCACTGTTGACCTAGCAGCTCCAGGGTTTTCTTGGCAGTGGAAGTAGATTCTTTCTTCTGAGGCAATGGAGGGTTAAGTAACTTGCCCAAGGTCACAGGAGTACTAATGGGAATTTAACTTTGGTTTCTTGTTTACCAAGCCAGTGCTCTAACCATTAGGTTACTCCTCCACTCCCTGCACCTAGTCGGGGTGCTTTAATTTATGAATCAGTTCGTCAGAGGAATAACAAACGTATCATTTCCAGAACAGGTGGGCCCAATTAAATGTTTCCTCTAGCACTTTCAGTGAAATCAGTGATGAAGCAGCTCTATGATTATAGCTGCTTCGTGACAAAGGAATCACTTCAGAAGAAGAAATTAAGATTTCAGACTTGCATGGCAGAGGTCTTGTTATTTGTTAACATCACTTATTTTTAGTATGTACTTGCAAGGACCTACTGTAAATTGTTAAGGTGCTTTGGTCCTCTAATCTTAAAACCTATAGGCTAGATCAGTGGTGCTGGTGTACTCCCCTGGCCAGTCAAGTTTTCAGGATATCCACAAGATCACAAGGAGCTGCTGTGGGACTTGAACCCTGGCTTCCCTGCAGTTGTAACCGTTAGACTACTCCTCTGCTCCCTAAAAGGCTTGTGCCTTTCCAGTAGTAGTTCAAGATTTTATATTTGGGTACCGCTGGTATTACAATCTTAGTCTATATGTGAAGCAATGTAGGGTTAAGTGACTTGGTTATTCCTCCACTGTTAGCATTTAAATAGCGGCTGTCTCTAGTGGGCTAGTGACATTGGTCATGCGGGTATAACTAGCGTCCCCTCAATGGGTGACATTCATTGCACCCACGGCAAGTTGCCATGCTAAAGCATAGTTAGTGCAGAAGACAGATATACCCACCCCTGATGTTAGCCCGAAGCCCTGTACTGGTAACACAGCCCACACACACATTACTGGTGTGGGGCTTAGTAAATATGCCCCTTACTTATTTTGGATAATGACACATCAAAGGTGATATTAAAAGAAGTTGCCTAGAACTATGCACGGATATTGTGCGTAAATGCCAGTATATTATTAATTTATTCACATAAATGGCAACTTAGATGCATAAATGATTTAAATGCATTGTGCATGCTTTCAAATGCATGGGTGGTACAAGCAGAACTGATAAAATTCTCTAGTTTATGCTTGTAATTGCAAAGGGCACGCAAGGTCATTTCCACATACTCTAGGGCTGGTATGAGCAATCGTGCCTTACATTCTCTTTTATAACATCGAATACGCACATACTTGTCTTTATAAAATAGACAACAACTATAGGCATGAAAACGCGCAACTCCTCGCCTCTGTTTATAAAATGACCCTCTTCAGGGAAAGCAGCAGTGTGAGGTTGTAACGCTTTCTCCTCCGCAAGATAAAACAAACGTATTACGTTTACTAAAGCATGATATTTCCATGGTTCCAAGATGATTAAGAACAGAGATTCTTCTGGGATTCTACACGTCGCTCGAATCCAAGATCAGAATTCAAATGGCATATATTCGCATTTTCACTTTATACCAATTTTTTATTGCTCCCAAACGGAACAATATCAGGCAGGGCTAATCCTTCTGTGCCATTGACCCAGAAGAATTTGTTTTGCAGTAACTGGAAGGTGATCGAGTGGAACAGAAAGTCCTTTAATCCTCCTAAGTGTAAGTTCAGCCTGATCTTACACTTTTTCCATTTGCTAATGCTCTGCAAATCTGCTTTTAACATTTTTTATCCATTCTGTCATGTCTTCTTTTTTCAAAAAGAAATAATCATGCAAAGCTCCCAGCTATGAATGTATGGGCGGAATATTTCTGGCGGAATCTATTTCTTCAACAAGCTTTAAAAATGATGTGGGGAATGTGAGTTTTAGTAGTGATTACTGGATTTATTTTTTAAACCTCATTTAAGTGGCCAGTCTGTCTTTGCACAGATCCTGATGTACCAATGTGAGAAAAATTTCACACACTTTCTACTGGGAGCAAGCCCAGTAGAAAAACAGCGTGCAAAGATTTGCTACTAGCTTTATCACAAAAACTTTAACTACAGGTCACAGAGGTATAGTTAAGAGATTCTGAGAGATCTGAATTGTGAAACTGCAGTATTTTCATATACAGTATAGGGCTCAAGGCAGAAGCTCTAATGCAGAGGACTTAAAGTACATTTTAGCATAGAGGTAACCGAGGTATCCGGATGCCCAACCCGGCTTGTTCCCTATCCCCCACCCTTTTCCTTTCCCCCCCCCCCACCCATGACAAAAACCCACACAGACATCAGGCATTGGTTCAAACATTGCTTGGTCGCAGCTTTATTAAATGGTAAGAACACCGGCCCAACATGGGCCAACTTCAGCAATCAAAACAATAACTGAATAACCGAATAACCCCCCACCCATCGTCCGGATGGTGTCCCCCCACCAGCCATATGTAGCAAAGTGGGGCACCATCCAACCCACCCCCTCCCCCGTTACCCCCTCGCGCCCGCCTAGCCGTTATAGCAAAGGCCGGCCGAAGGGGTTGCCTATTACCGGGTAGAGACGCCAGCCGGGAGTCTCCCCCAACCTGAAGAGCCGTGCCGCACACCTGGAAAGCGGCATACGGCTGAACTGAGGCCCGGGTCCACGAGCACCAGCTCGCCACCCCGCGCGCCCGACCAAAGGGCGCCCCCCCCCCCCACCAGCTGCAACGACATCGATCTCTCTCCCCCCTCCCCCAGCCGCAAACCAAGGGCGGGAGGGAGGGAAACCTTTTTGCAGCACGAGCAAGGAGGAAGAGAGGGATCGCCGGCCGGCGAACTCTCCTTGCTCGCGCTGCAGGACCACGTGTCCGCCTATGCGGACCAATCACCGGGCCCTGCCAGGGCAACATGGGGCCCGGTGCGCGTGAGTACGCATGCCTGCACCACTCCCCCCCCCCCCAGCGAAAGGCGGCAGCCGCGTGGTCGGGCCCCGGAACCCGGTTACCAGGCCGGCCGCGGGACCGGGGCCCGGCGGCCCAGCCGCTCATAACCGAGGTATCCGGATGCCCAACCCGGCTTGTTCCCTATCCCCCACCCTTTTCCTTTCCCCCCCCACCACCCATGACAAAAACCCACACAGACATCAGGCATTGGTTCAAACATTGCTTGGTCGCAGCTTTATTAAATGGTAAGAACACCGGCCCAACATGGGCCAACTTCAGCAATCAAAACAATAACTGAATAACCGAATAACCGAATAACCCCCCACCCCTCGTCCGGATGGTGTCCCCCCACCAGCCCTGAGGAGCCAAGTGGGGCGCCATCCAACCCACCCCCTCCCCGTTACCCCCTCGCGCCCGCCTAGCCGTTATAGCAAAGGCCGGCCGAAGGGGTTGCCTATTACCGGGTAGAGACGCCAGCCGGGAGTCTCCCCCAACCTGAAGAGCCGTGCCGCACACCTGGAAAGCGGCATACGGCTGAACTGAGGCCCGGGTCCACGAGCACCAGCTCGCCACCCCGCCACCGGCACTAGGTAGCTCGCTATCCTAGCGCCGCCCCCCCACAGAAAGCTGCGACCAGCACCAAGACTCCAATGCCTCCTGCCAATCATTGAGAAGCAGGTCTTGCCCCTCCGGGGCCAGGTGAACCCCATCCAACCGGTACAGGCCGGCGCAAGCAACATTGGCCCAAGGGTGCCGAACATGTTGCCCGCCCGTCTGCTGCACCCAACGCCCTATCTGGCGGTTGAGCTTGCACAACCCCCGCGACCAGCGCCGCTGAGTCCAGCAAGCCGGACGAGGGACAATGTCCGACCAAATGATGGCCACCCCAGGAAGGACCTCCCGCAACCGGGCAATGTCACCTAAAACAGTCATGATGAGTTGCAGGCAAGCCCGGCCAGCAACGTCGTTGCCCCCCAAGTGAAGCAGCAGCCCGACCGGCCACTGCCGCCATCCAAGTTCCGCATGGACATGGTCCAGGAGCTGTCCCCAATGCATGCCACGGTGGCCCATCCAGCACAACCGCACCCCTGCCGTGGCAAGACCGAGATGAGCACCCAACGGCCGAACCGCCGCTCGATGCTCCGCCCAATAGACATAGGAGTGCCCGATGATCCACCAGTCCCCGGCGGAAACACCACCTGCAAGCAGAAAAAACGGACTGCCACCAGCGAGCAACTCTGCAACAGGAAGAACATAGTTAGTACCCCCCAAGCCCCACCCCCCCTGCACAGCACCGTAGGCAGAGCACCACCTGGCACTAAGCCGCACCACCAGAAGCCGATGGACGAACATAGCCAGCATAAGCCCTCGACCGCCATCTTCCGATGCGCTGAATGACCCGTGTGTCCAGACCCGCAGCCGCAGCGCTAGTAGCCGCCCCAATCCGAAACGAGTGCGAAGCAGAGCTCCGCTCAGGGCAGCCCAAGGCTCGCAGAACCAAGCGCAGCACCGCCGTAAATTGAAACTGAGTCACCGGCTTGCCGTCCGCGTGAATGAAGAAACGGCCACGGGCGCCCGGTCGCTGCTGCACGTACGCCCCGAGAGCCCGCACAGGACAGGACAACAAGGGGGGAATGGCATGAAGCAGGACCCAGCACCCTCTGCCGGACTGGTCAGTCTTGGACCGCAGTAAGAAAATCTGCACCCGCGCCGGATCCACCCGAACGTGCCCAAAGTCAAGCCCCCCCCAAGACCCCCGGCTCGCAGACCGAGGGACAAGCTAGGATACCCGAAAGGCGCCGAAAAAGGCTTTAGTGAATAGCGCATGGAACAACAACGCCTCGAAACCGGAGGCCGCCACCCGCGGTAAAACCGCACAGACCTGCAACAACAGCTCGTGAGATATCGGGAGCCGCCAATCCCGCGCCCCCGGCTGCACGCGAGCCCAGCCAGCAAGCAAACGACCGTGCAAGAAGGAAACACGCGGGTTCCCCCAACCGGCGGCTTTACAAAAGAAGGAGAAGCCAGCCAACGCACCAGTAACTGCCGACCGGGCCCAGCCCTCGCGCTTCGCCCACAGTACAAAACGACCGACCAGGTCATCAGACACCGCCCCCCCAGACCACCCTCGCGCGCCCAAGAAAGCACTCACCTGAGAGTAGCCCCGCCGGTACGACGCCCAGGTACTACGAGCCACAGACGCTGCCAGTAGAACCATTAAGTCAGGGTCCCAATCCTCCAGAGATGCTCCGGAACCCGTGAGGGCCGCTCGTCTGCCTGAGGAGCCAGCCGCCGGAACTGCGCCCACTGAAAACGGGATAAAGCATCAGCAATGGAGTTCTGAGAGCCAGGCACGTGCCAAGCCCTAGCCGTGACGTTCAGGCGCAAGCAGGCCAACACAAACACTCTCATCAAGGAAGCCACCATGGGGCACCGGGGCGCATGACGGTTGATGACCTCAACAACTGCCGCGTTGTTGCACCAGAAGACTACCCGCCGATCACGTAACCAATCCGGCCATACCCAGAGAGCCACCACAATCGGGAAAAGCTCCAACAGGGTGATATTCCGCGTCAAGCCAGAGTGCACCCAATCCGCCGGCCAAGGCTCGGCACACCAGGAACCGTGACAGAACGCCCCGAAACCCGAACCGCCCGCCGCATCCGTGAACAACTGCAGGTCGCGATTCGAGAGCTCAGGCAACTGAAGGATGGAGCACCCGTCGAAGCCTGCCAGAAACGCATCCCAGACCCTCAGATCCGCCCGCATCCCCGTGGACACCCGGATACGATGATGGGGCAGCCGCAGCCCCGCCATCGCCAAAGAGAGGCACCGCGTGAAGGGGCGCCCCATAGGGATGACACGGCAAGCAAAGTTGAGGTGCCCGACCAACGACTGAAGGGCACGGAGGGAAGTCTTAGAAGCGGAACCGATGGAGGCCACCAGCTCCCGAAGGCGCCGTATCTTTGGTGCCGGCAAACGCACCACCATAGCCACCGTGTCAATCTCAATGCCGAGAAAAGTGAGGCACGTAACCGGCCCGACCGTCTTATCCGCCGCGACGGGAATGCCAAAGTCCGCAGCCACGCACAGAAACGTGCCCAAGAGAGTGGGACAAGTGGGCGTCCGCTCAGGCCCGACAAACAGAAAGTCATCAAGATTGTGCACTATGGATGCGACCCCAGACTCTCGTTCGACGACCCAATGCAAGAAAGTACTGAAGGCCTTGAAATATGCACAGGAGATGGCACAGCCCATGGGCATGCACATATCGAAATAGTATCGTGCCTCAAAGCGAAAACCAAGCAAGGGGAAAGCAGAGGGATGCACCGGCAACAGGCGGAAAGCCGACTCGATATCCGCTTTGGCGAGAAGATCGCCCGGCCCGCATTGCCGAACCAGGGAAACGGCAGCATCGAAAGAGGAGTAATGGACCGTGCAAAGCTCGCGAGGCATGCGGTCGTTGACCGAAGCGCCCGGCGGGCAAGAGAGGTTGTGGATCAACCGGAACTTGCCCGGCTCCTTCTTGGGAACCACCCCCAGCGGCGAGACCATGAACGGAGAAAAGGGGGGCACCAGAAAGGGGCCAGCAACGCGACCCAACGCACACTCCTCAGAGATCTTCCGCCGCACAAAATCGACATACAGCCGAACAGAGGCAGCATTGCGGGACCACCCCCGCGCAGACGCACCCCGAACTGGAATGCGAAAACCCCGGGAAAACCCTCCCAAAATCAAACCTGCCACCCCACCCTGTCTGGAACGCCCGTACGCCAGCAGCCAAGGGCGCATCGCCTCGACGCGGACAGGGGTACGGGCCGAGACCCGACCCCTCTCACTTCGCAGCTGGGGGAGCGCCCGGAATCCCCTTTCTGCTGCACTTCGCTGCCGCATGCGCACCCCCACACAAGGAGCAGGCATGCTTGAATTTGCAGTCGGGAAAGGGGCAGGACGCCTTGTTGAAGCGCCAGCAGACGTCCCCCCCGACGACGACCCCCTTTTGCTGAGGCAAAGCCGGGCCAGAGGCATGAAAGGGGCACCCCCCCGGTGGCAACGGAGACGGCCCAGGCCTAACGACCGCCCCACCAGTTCCCCCTGCCCGACCCCGCATGGACATCAGGGTCAACCACAGGTTGATGTCCTTCGTCCCCCACATCAAATGAGTATTCTCCTCCATCTGGTCCCGGAACTCCTCGTCATAATTCAACCAGGCCCATCCCTCGTGGGTCCAGTTAAGGGTGTTGCGAGAAACCTTACGCACCCTGCCCGCCTTTTCGTCCTCCTTGCGTTTTTTCTGCTCTCCCCGGAGCGCTTCCGACCATCAAGGAGACGGAAGATATCGACATATTTCCGACGCTTGATCCGCCGGCGCAACTTCCGCAGAACGGTCTCCCACAATTCAGAGCAAGGGATGACGGAACCCCCACCCAAAGCGCCCACCGCCGCCGCCGCCCGAGCGGAGCCGCGCGAGGAGGTCGACGACGACGACGAGGAGAAAGAGGAAGAGGACGCACGCCGACAGCGCCGAGCCCGCTTGCGTTTTCCCGCCACCTTCCCCGCCCCCCCGGAGCCCGGTGCTGTTTCCTGGGCCCCCCCCCCCCCCGCAGCGCCACCAGCATACTCACCACTCGCCCCGGAGGGGGCGACCGGAGCCCCTCCAGTGGACACGCCAGGCGCCAGAACCTCGAGCCCAGTTGTGGAACCCGCTGGGGCCACCCCAGCCGGCATCCCAGAAGAAGCCATGGAAGTGGAAGGCGTCGAAGTCCGCAGGACCTGCGAAGAAGAGGAAGAAAAGGAAGCAGCCAAAGCACCAGGGGTACCGAGCGCTGCAGGCGACCCAGACCTCCAAGCACGAGCCGAAGGCCCCAACCCCCCGGCCTCCCAGGCTGCGGCCCCCCCAGTCGCCCCACGCCCATCCCCAAACCAACCACCCCATCCACCCCCCCAAGGCCCCGCACCCCCCCACGGGGACGCCCCAAACGCCCAAGGGCCCGCCGGACCCAGAAAGCCGGTTGGGGAAGGGGAAACCCAGGGGGAGGGGGAAGGACCCCCCGCGCCCATGGGAGTGGGTGAGAACTGGGGCCAGCCCTCACCCGCTGCAGGAAGCGGGCTGGGGGCCAGGGCCGGCGGAAACAAGGTTGCTCGGCACCTCCCCGTCCCCCAGTGCCTCCGACGCAGAGACCCCCACTGGGGGCCCCGCAAGAGGGGCCTGACCACTCCTGGATGCACCCGCAGCCTCACACATGGGGGCAGGAAGCCCTCTCGTGGAACCCCACCCCCGAGCCCGCGGGACACCACTCCGCCCACGGCCTTGCCAAGCCCCAGGCGGCCCAGCAGGGGCCTGGGACGCAGCGCGGCCCGCCCTGCCGCGAACCCCGGGCAAAACCCCACGCCGCCCTGCTCCCCGCCCCCGGGCGGCACCCCCCGACCCCTTGACCGCGCCCCGCCGGGCCATGGATGGGAGCAAGGTTAGATTTATGTGATTAGGTATGGAATTATTTGGTGGTGTGAGTGAGGATATGGGAGCAGCAGGGAAGCCGCAGAGACCAGGCTCCCGGCCGGCAAGAGGGCCCGCCCACCCCAAGCAAGGCACCAGCAAGAGCCCAGCCTGGCCAACCACCACCACGTGCCCGACGGCCCAAACACACGCGGCGCACTGCCGGGCAGGAACGGAGCAGGAGAAAAGTTCCTGTTCCTGGTCTCTTTCTTCCTCCGTTTTACCTTTTATTTATTTATTTATTTATTTTTTTATGTTATTATTATAATTTTGATGGCAGCGTGAATCAAGCCTTTGGGGGACCGAGGACGCGACGCGACCCGACCGCAAGGCCTCTAAACCCACCCGGACCCAGGGAGCGACACCCCCACCAAACCTTTTTGCAGCACGAGCAAGGAGGAAGAGAGGGATCGCCGGCCGGCGAACTCTCCTTGCTCGCGCTGCAGGACCACGTGTCCGCCTATGCGGACCAATCACCGGGCCCTGCCAGGGCAACATGGGGCCCGGTGCGCGTGAGTACGCGTGCCCGCACCACTCCCCCCCCCCCCCGCGAAAGGCGGCAGCCGCGTGGTCGGGCCCCGGAACCCGGTTACCAGGCCGGCCGCGGGACCGGGGCCCGGCGGCCCAGCCGCTCATTTTGCTCAGTGATGCTATAAGCAAACAGCATGCAAATGAGCTGTGTGCAAAAAATCTGCACTAAACAAAGAGAGCAAACCAGGCCCATGCACACAGGGGTCTGCCTTAGCAGCACCTATATCCTGAGCACCAAAAAACAAAACTGAACAGGAAGGCACTTGTGTGCATGTACTGTAATGCTATCCAGTGCTTACGAGAAAAAGCAATATTATTCTGCACTGAAGTTCGGCTGATATTATTCTTAGTATACGTTCTTCCAGCACACATACCCCTGCTAAGCCAGAAAAATGTTGCAGCTGCTGTATGCTGAAGAAACGGGCATAAATTCCTCACCAGCACTGACTACGAGTTAACACTTAACATCTCCTCCGACCTCATGTTAAAATCCCAGCATTAAGCTTAGCCTCATGGTCTTCTCTGCACTTCTCCGTATCTGTGCTGAATGGTAAATTGCTTCATTACCATCCATATAAATGGATTCAAATATACCCTGTGCTGCATCAGCTCATCGATTTTGCGTCTTGACTACATTCTTGTTAAATCCCTTCCTAATTCTGCACCCACACAAGTGCAGAAAATTCTGTGCAAACACTGCGCTATCGTCTGCGACTTTGCACTTTGCTGCAGGCACCCCTAGCGAGTCATGTTTTCAGGATTGCCACAGGGAACATGCACGAGAAAGATTGCAAATCTATCTTATTCCAGACTTACATCCTGAAAGACTGTCTAGATGTGTCTCTAGTACAGAGTTGCGAAATTCTGCACTGTAGTTATTTAGCTGCTTTGCATAATTTTCCATCACAGTTGCTCTGATTATAAATCTGAGTAGCATTTTGCATGTATAAAAAGTATGTGTGAAATTTAGCAATTTTGTGCATCTGGGGAAATGTTATATAGGACTTTTCATATGTAAAGCCTGCTTTCGGGCTGTAAAAGGCCCTTTATAACATGGTGCAGCTGTTTACATGCGTATAATTACATGCAAGGTCAAGTTGGTATGTCATGTGTCCCTGGAAGCACAGTTTATGTGGCATTAGCTGCAAAAGCTGTGTGTTATCTGTTGGGAGCATTTCCCCAGCAGATAATGGTTATAGACCCATCTCAACTTTTCCATTCCTTGACAAAGTCATAGGAAAAACGATCCAGCAACTACTACAGGATTATTTAAACCTACACCACCAACATGGATTTAAACCTTATCACGGGCTGGAAACACTCCTTATACCACTCCTCAACAGATTAATCATGAGCATAGACAAGGATGTCTCCTGATCTTCAATAACATCACAGCTGCTTTTGATTCAGTCAACCACCTCCCCTTACTAAGACGACTCCAGGACATAGAACTTTGAGGCACCGCACTCAAATGGTTCACCTCATATTTGACACACAGAAAAACAGCACATCAAGTGTGGCCTACAGAGTTCGAAATCAATAGTCCAATCCCAAGGAATCCCACAGGCTCATCCCTATCAGCAATCCTGTTCAACATATACCTACGGCCTCTATGTGACATAATAAAAACCTACATCATCTACTATGACATCTATGCAGAAGATAAAATGATTTATACCCCCTTCAACACAGAGCATCCCAACCCCAGACAAATAACAACAGAATGTCTGGCAGTAATGACACGGTGTCTAGAAAAACAGAGCCTATACATAAACTACAATAAAACGGAGGTCCTCTACATTACTAGAAATGATACATATTTACTCCACCCGCAACTTTAAAAATACAAGACAAAGAACTCGCAGTTAAATCTGAGGTCAAATACCTAGGCATTATATTGGACCAAAAACTAAACTTCCAATTACACATCAACAAAACTACAAGAACAGCACACCACAAAATGAGAATTGTGCACAAACTCAAATCGCTGCTTAACGATAATGATTTCAGAACAGTATGCCAAGCAATGATAACCCCTATCCTGGACTATTGCAATCTAATCTACCAAGGACTCCCAAAACACACAATTCTATCCCTCCAGATGGTCCAAAACACCGCAGCATGACCAAATAGCATGCCCACATAACACCTATGCTTATGCAACTACACTGGCTCCCAGTACATGTACACACCAAATTCAAAATATTGGTTATCACATTCAAAATCCTACATACTCTATCTCCAAGCATCTTTCAACCACCAATCTACAACGACCCAGAGGATACTGTAGACCAAATATTCAAATCACAAAGACCTATTCACCATCCCAACCACAAGAAAAAAATCCAACCAGGCAACGTGCAATAGAACAAACTCCATATACACACCTTCATTATGGAACGCCCTTCCAGGAAACATCAGATCCATCAAGGATATTTGGGACTTCAGAAAGACACTGAAAACATTCCTCTTTACAGAACACTATGGACACACAAATTAATCACACCTAAACTACCCAAATCCCCCTCTATAATCCTACCATATACTTCCCTTACTCCTACCCCCTCCCTCCCCTATAACCCACACCCAACACATACTGATAACACACATACCAATATATATAGTTATAATGCCTAACCCTGTTACATGGTTTACCTCCAGGTTATTGTTCCTATCATCATGTTACAATGTATGTTCTACTCTGAGTCGCAATCTAATCCACTTTGAATCTAAGATACAGCGGTATAAAAGAACCTTTGAATAAATACATAAATGTACTGAAATTGCAGAGATTGTGGTCAGACTGCAGCCTGGATACAAAGAACACTCTCATTGAGATGGCAGTAGTGGTACCCATGCTGTCTGCAAATCTGATGCTTACTGGGTGCTGTTGAGGCCTAAGGTAACCGTATGTGGCAGACATGCCCACTCTCCGCCCTAATTCTGCCCACTCATACAGATAATGCACTTTCTGCAGACAGACATGCCCACTCTCTAAGCATACCACCTGACTTCCGCAAGACAAACAAAAACAACGAACAAGAGAGCATTCTCTCATTATGCCCCGGCTCTACGGAATTCCCTTCCTCCTGCAATAAGGGAAATAAAAGATCTAACCGACCTCAGAAAAAGATTAAAAACACTCCTTTTCAATGAGCACTATGGTCAAATACACTCATAATCTCTCCCTACCTAACAAAGGGTAGCTTAATACCAATCTATCATACTTCTCCTTTGCCCTGCATACCAGTTAAGCTGTAAATACCAGTATATATACTGTTATATTGTACAAAGTTAACATTGTTCGATGTAATGTTCAAGTTCTGTTCATTTATCTCTAATATCTAATGTACTAGAATGTATATAGTTTCCCCAAGTTTACCTCCATGTTAAATCCCTGTTCTATGTAAACGACGGCCAAATTTACTTGACCAAGTGTTATATTGTTTCAATGTAAACCGCACTGATGACAAAGAGCGCAGTATATAAGAAATGTTAAATAAAATTGTAAACCACCTTGATTGCCAGATATGGCAATAAATAAGAATGTGAAATAAAGAAAGAAATAGTCCAGGAAATCAAAGCATTATCTGCCTTTTGCTTGTGCTATCTGTTAGCGCAGCCAATTAGAGTATGCCATCTGCCACATTAACAGCTGATGCCGTTTAGTAAATATGCCCCTAGCTATTTATTAGTTTTTTTTGCTTTTTGCAGTTTGTGCTAAATGATGATTTTGTGTGTTTTGTTGTTAAGATTTTAAGTCAGTTTTATCTTATGTTTTTTATTTTTGTATACTGCCTAGGGTTTAAGATACACAGGTAAGACATACAGATATCTAGATAGATGTATAAATAAATATTGACTAAAAAATGTTTTTCGTATCAGTAAGGTTGCTCAGCCCAGGAACCAGGGTGCATCTAAGCAGCTTCTATGTTGTATCTCCATTAGACTAAAGCATGTTTCCTCGTTTGCACACACAGACTAGAGTACAACACCTCACTGGGAGAATCTCAGAGGTACCCTTCCATAGCTCCTGTACAAGGGTACCTAGAATTCTCCCAGAGAGTTGCATTGAGCTATGATGAATTTGTCATTTTCTGCCTTGAATGGATTTATCTTGCTTATTTTCATTCCTAAGTGACATTGGCCATAGAAGCCACAGAAGAAAATACACATTGAATAGATTGTTTTGCAAATAATGTCACATATTATAAACACAAATCCCCAAGAAACCATTTAGAGAATCCAAAAAGGGAAAGAAATACCAGGTTTTGTACCTAAGTACAGTTTAATTATGTATGTGAAGGTTAAAAAAAATGAGGAAAACCCATTAAGATATTTTCCAATGAATGATTTCATAACTGCTGCAAAACCAAAAAGGTTTTACTCACCCCCCCCCCCCAAAAAAAAAAACAAACAAACCTCCAGGCAAGTATTTGTAATTCTGAACAAAGATTCTCACCAGGTGTGAAAGCAGCCGATTGCATCTATTCATTGTGTATTCCAGTTTTCAAAGAGCTTTTCTGAAAAATCTTTGGTGTAATCAGATTTTATTTCAGGATGAATGTGAGGTGCTTTAGAACATTGATTTTGAGAGAGAGACTCCTTTGCCTGCCATTTCTTCTACGCTGCTTGATTTAGAAAAAAGAGCAACTGAGGTAATATTTCTGGAGCAAACACACTGAGAAACATCTTCGAATGGCAGAACATCAGTGTGTTCAAAATGAAAACAATTGCTGATACTGCTGTCTGGGGCAAGTCAGATTGCCAGCTAAGAGGCCTGTTTACTAAAGTGTGTTAGGCAAAAACTTAAGGCACAGTAACGAAAAAGGGCACAGGCGAGGTCCCGGTGCCCGAAATTAACCGGGGGCGAGCCTTGACGTGGCCCCCTGGCCAGGGTAGGAGGTTGGAGGAAGAGGCAGTGGGAGGGGGGGTGGAGGGTAGAAGCGCGGTTGTGCGGTGACGCAGGGGCGCATCATTTAAAGAGATTGGTTCCGCTGCGGGGATGCGCGCGGCTGGAACCAATCAGGGAGCGAGCTGGGCCATGTGCAGCGGTTGCGAGATCGCCCGCTGAGCACATGGCGTGAAGGAGGGCGACTGGCTGGTGTGGGTTTGTTGCTGGTGCGGTTTATCGGCGGTGCTCAGCGTGCTTGAATCCCGTGCTGCAGTGTCGAGCGGGAGGCATCTCGGCGAGTGTGAAGTGGCGGGCGTTTTTTTCCAGACCAGGGTTGCTTTGCCGGTGTTGCGTCGGCGAGAGGACTGACTCCGCGTCTGGGACGGAGGTCCGAGCGGCGGCTGACGAGCAGCAGTGCGGGCGGAGGTGACATCAGGCGAGTGGGGGTGCATTGTGGTGTCAATAATAAAGGATCTAAGCTATATCTCTGATTAATTAAACTATATGCTTGCTGGTTTATTGGCGAGAAGGGCAGGGCTGCTTAATTGATTACCACTGGGCACGGTTTTTTCCAAAAAAAAAAAAAACAGGAGGAGGTTAGTCGCCTGCGAATTCTGTTTTTATTGTGGTAGTATTGCTGGTCGGTTGTAGGTTTAAGCCAGTCAGCAGCTTCCATTTTTGTGACAAAGGTGTAGGATGACTGGGGGAAAAAGAGGGCAGAAAGGGGCAAAGGGGGGACATGGACAGGGAAGAATGAGTTCGGTGGGGGCTCAGAGGGGTAGGGGTGAGGAAAGGAGGAGGAAGGGCAGGCCTGCGGGTCCATCAAGGGGCCGCTTAGTTAGTAGTGCGGCTGGGAGTCGAAGGGCCAGGGGCGCAGGGCCACGAGGTCTTCCTCGCAATAGGCCCTGTCCTGGGCCGGGGCGCAGGCTTGGGGGACGTGGGACCGCCCCGTCCAGAGGAAGGGGGGAGGTCAGGGGTGCCGAGGAGTGCCAGCCTGAGGAAGTGGGCTTAAGCAGGAGAAGAGCAGGCGAGGAGAACAGTGATTCCACTCAGGGGATCGGGTTAGGTGCAACAGGTGGGGAGAGTGGTATGTTTAGTGCAGCGTCCTGGTTGGGGATGCATGGAGGGGAGACGAGGGCGGGGGTTTTCCCGGAGGGAGGCGTTTTTAGTCCAGAGAGATTTGGAGCTATTGACCAGCAGGCTTGGGACCAATGGCAGCGTGGGGGTCTGGGCTCGTCCAGGGCTAATTTGTTGGGGGCTTGGCAACCTGCGTGGTCAGGTGTTTCCCCCTCTCCTTTTTTGCCTTTTCTTTCTTCACAGAATCCGATGATGGCTTCATCTGGATCAATGCTTCGTGGATCGCAGCAAGGCAGACTGCCGCGTGACGACGGTCGCAATTTGGGGTCCCAAGGTAGTGCGGCGATGGAGACGCGTGCGCAGCAACATCCGGATGGGATCCAGCTTGCAACCGAGCGGACGACCGTGACGGCTATGGATGGTGAGTTACCCCAAGGGCATCAAGGGGGAGTGGTGGTGGGGAATATCAATCGAGCAGGACGGTCGGGGAAAGCGAGTAAAAAAAGGAAGCGTTCTTCTAGGCAACGCCGGCATTCGGATTCATCTACTTCCTCGTCCTCTAGTTCTTCCTCTAGTGCTTCGAGTAAGGACGGGGGATGCGTGGTTGCGGGAGAGGCAGTTTCAGTGGGAAACCCTGCGGTTGGAGGCACAGCGGCAGTGACACCATTATCTGAATTGTGGGAGGGGGTACCTAAGAAGCTGAGAAATAAAATTAGGAAAAGACGCTATATTGACATCTTCCGTTTATTGGAAGGTCGGAAGAGGTCTGGCGAAAGTAAGAAAAAACGCAAGGACGATGAGAAGGCCGGAAGGGTTCGTAAGGTTACGAGGTCAGTGGTGAATTGGGTCAGGGCTTTTTTGCGTTTGGCTAGTGTCTGGGGTCAGACATACCCGGGGCAGTACGGGATGTTACTGTCCTATGCTGACTCAATCTTGGAAGCCTCGCAGTCCCATGAGGGCTGGTCTTGGCTCAATTAGGACGAGAAGTTCCGAGACAAAATGGAGGAGAACCGGTTTTTAACTTGGGGTACACAAGACATCAACTTGTGGCTCACCCAGATGTCAGCACGATCAAATGCTGTAGGGGGATCGGCGACTGGAACTAAGTTTGGTGGGGGGACTAATTCCCCTGGGAGCCGGTCCTTTCGAGTTGGGGGGGTGGGGTTGCCTAGTAAGTCAAGGGCAGGAGGAGGCAGCGATGTCTGTTGGAGATTTAATAAGGCCTCATGCCCATTTACGGATTGTAAGTTCCGGCACGCCTGTTCTGCATGCGGCGGAGAGCACTCGGCAGCGAAGTGTACTAAGAGAGGGGTCGGTGGTGTCCCCTCATCCACCTCTAAGTAGGGGTCCTAGCTTCGGCAGAGCCCCTTTGCCCATTAAGGTTGGGATCTTGCGCAAATGGCTTTGCTTGTACCAGAAAGAGGGGGATAGGGAGTTTTTAAGGATGGGGTTTGAAGGGGGGTTTGTTATTCCAGTTCAGGGTAAGGTTAAGGCGCAGGCAGCGAGGAATTCCCCGGCTGTGCGGCGGTTCGAAACGGTTGTCCGGCTGAAGTTGGAGGCGGAGTTGCGCATGGGGCGGATAGCCGGTCCATTTTCTGAACCCCCTTTTGAGAATTTAGTGGTTTCTCCTTTGGGAATTGTCCCTAAGAAGGAGCCGGGTAAATATAGACTTATTCATAATCTATCATTCCCGACAGGATTGTCAGTTAATGATCACATTCCAAGAGCGTACTGCACGGTCCGTTATGCCTCTTTCGACAAAGCGGTTCAGTTAGTCAGATTGGCGGGAAAGGGGGCACTGATGGCGAAGGTGGACGTTGAATCCGCTTTTCGTTTGTTGCCTGTTCATCCCTCTTCTTTTCATCTTTTGGGTTTCCAATTTGCGGGGGAATTTTACTTTGACAAATGCATGCCCATGGGTTGTTCAGTGTCGTGTGCATGTTTTGAAAAATTTAGTACTTTTTTGCAATGGATGGTTATGAGACGGGCAGGTGCTAAGAGTGTCGTCCACTACCTTGATGATTTTTTGTTTGTGGGGCCAGCAGAGACTTCGCTGTGCAAGGACTTATTAGAAGTTTTTCTGGGTGTTGCGGACGATTTAGGGGTGCCTTTAGCTGAAGGAAAAACGGAGGGGCCGTCGACTAGGCTTACATTCTTGGGCATTGAATTGGACTCGGAGGAGATGGTGGCTCGTTTGCCGCCAGCTAAGGTAGGAATCTTACGAGCTTTGGTCTCGAATGCGCTGGCGGCTGCGAAGTTCACGCTAAAAGAGTTTCAGTCTTTGATAGGGTCATTAAATTTTGCATCTCGAGTCATACCAATGGGGCGGATATTCATCAGACGTTTGGCAGCGGCCACGTCAGGTATCTGTAAGCCTCATCATAGAATTCGAATATCCAGGAGCATCCGGGAAGATTTGCGGGTGTGGGATGTTTTCCTAAGGGAGTTTAACGGGTCGCCAGTGCTCATGGAGTCTGCGTGTTCTACTCAGGAGTTACAGCTATACATGGACGCGGCGGGGGCTGTGGGATTAGGTATTTACTTTGGTGGGGCGTGGTGTGCGGATCGGTGGCCAACGTTGTGGCGCGAGCAGGGGCTTCTCCGGAATATCACGTTCTTGGAGTTGTTTCCTATTTTAGTGACGTTGGAGTTGTGGCCGGACAAATTGCGGAACAAGAGGTTGGTCTGGTGGTGTGACAACGAAGAAGTGGTGAGTGTGGTTAACCATTATACGCCACGCTGTAGCCTGGTAGCGGATCTGATGAGAAAGGTGGTCTTATCCTGTTTGCGGCTGAACGTTGGATTGACAGCGAGACACATTCCGGGGCTGCATAATGGCATAGCTGATGCTCTTTCCCGTTTGCAGTTGGATCGGTTCCGGCACCTGGCACCGGAGGCAGACGAGATGGGGCTGCCGGTCCCTTGAAGGTTATGGAACAGTGGCCTGCTGATATGAGAGAGATGTTGAAGAGATCTGTAGCGAAGAAAACCTGGGACGACTACTGTCGGGGTTGTGGTAATGTGGTGGAGTTTTTGTGGGCTAGGGGATGGAGGTCGGGGACAGTGTCCGATCATTTACTGGCACAGTACATCCTGGAGGCGAAAAGGACGGGTGTGACTAGGGCTGTGGTGAAGGGCCATTTGGCGGGCTTTGCGTTTTTTGCAAAGGCCGTGGGGTGGGGCCCATCCGGTGGGGGGGTTTTGGTGCGTAAATTGTTGCAAGGTTGGGGGCGTGAGAACCCTCCTCAGGCGGATCAACGGCGACCGGTAACGCATGACCTTCTATGAGGACTTTGTGCGGTCTTACCGGTTGTTGCGAAGTCTGAGTACGAGGCCACGCTATTCAAGGCTGTTTTCTGTTTGGCCTTTTTTGGGGCATTTAGAGTAGGTGAATTGGTGGCAGATTCAAAGACGGGCAGTGCGGGGCATAGTCTGCAGCGTCACCATGTACGTGTTGAGGGCGAACACTTAAAGGTCCTCTTGCAAAGGTCAAAGACGGATCAGCAAGGACGGGGCATCTGGGTAGTGCTACAGGCGATAGGAGGGCTCACGTGCCCGGTAACGGCTATGAGGGAGTATTTAGATTGCCGCCCTCAGGTGGATGGCGGGCTATTTCTGCATGGGGATACAGGGTTGGTCACGCGTTACCAGGTCACTGCAGTCTTGCGTTTGGGGTTGCAGCGCATGGGTGAGGACCCGGCTCATTATGCAGTGCATTCTTTTCACATAGGAGTGGCGTCTAGCGCAGCGGGCGCTGGTTTGTCGGGTTGGCAAATACGCCTGATTGGCCGTTGGAGGTCAATGGCTTTTCGGGGTTATGTCCGTTTATAAAAAAAAAAAAAAAAAAAAAATGTGCGCCTGCGTATGTTAACTGATGTTTTTTGTTTCAGGTGGGGGCAGCAATATGCTGGGCTCTTGGATGCTGGGGCATTCGTTCGTGTTTTGGGCTGGTCAACGGGCAGAGCTACGGCCTATCGGGCTCAATCTTGGACTGGAGCCTGATGTGGTGTCGGTGTTATGGCTGGGCGAGCGGGGGCTGCGCTGGATGCAGCTGTTGCCTTTGCTGTGACACCACGCGTGAATGAGGACTCCACGGGGATTATTCTACTGCACCTTGGAGGCAATGATCTCGCAACATGGACCTGTAAACAACTCATTAATGCTGCAAAAAAAGACATGGATCTGATATTAAGAATGTTTCCAGGTGTTGTGCTTATTTGGTCGGATGTCATCCCTAGGCCAGCGTGCTGGGGACAGCGGCGGTGGTCTAGGGGATTGACGAAGATCAATAGGCAGATCGGAAAATGGTTATGTGAGAAAGGGGGTTATCACGTGCAGCATGAGTGGGTGGATGTTACTTGTAAGGGTTTGTATCGAAGCGATGGGGTGCATCTGTCTCCGGTGGGGGTTGATTTGCTCCTCAACGACTGGCAGGAGGTTTTGGAGCAGGTGGTACGGGATATCAAGAGCAGGTCGCAGCTTGTGCTCCGTTAGTGGGGGGGGCGGCAAAGGCACGGGGTGTGCCTGTGCCGGTGGCGGGATCCCGGAGGTTTCCGGGGTCCGGAGCCATAGCTAATTGGGGCGGGGCAGGGTGCCCGCAGCCCGGTGAACCCCTAGCAGACTTTTGCTAGTGACATGGTGAAGTCGGGCAGGGGTGGTAGTAACTTGTCCGGTGGTTTGACCGGCCTAGGTGCGGTAGTGTTGTCACCTTGCTAATCATATGGCTGGTGAGGTAACGCTCCGCTCCGGGATTGGTTGTTGGGTTGTTATTCATGTTTTAAAAATGTTAAGATGTTATGGGGCAAATAAAGCTGCGACCTGTTGTTATACCAATTCATGTGTGGTCTGAAGTTTGTTGGATTGGGAAAAGGTCGGGGTTAAGGTGTGGGTGCTGGGCAGGGGAAGCTCTCGATGCAGCTCCCCGGTTACGAAAAAGGGCACGGG
Source organism: Ichthyophis bannanicus (assembly GCA_033557465.1). Taxonomy (NCBI): domain Eukaryota; kingdom Metazoa; phylum Chordata; class Amphibia; order Gymnophiona; family Ichthyophiidae; genus Ichthyophis; species Ichthyophis bannanicus. Next base: position 57,477,474 of record CM066041.1, on the reverse strand, counting down.
CGAGGTCCCGGTGCCCGAAATTAACCGGGGGCGAGCCTCGACGTGGCCCCCTGGCCAGGGTAGGAGGTTGGAGGAAGAGGCAGGGGGAGGGGGGGTGGAGGGTAGAAGCGCGGCTGTGTGGTGATGCAGGGGCGCATCATTTAAAGAGATTGGTTCCGCTGCGGGGATGCGCGCGCCTGGAACCAATCAGGGAGCGAGCTGGGCCATGTGCAGCGGTTGCGAGATCACCCGCTGAGCACATGGCGTGAAGGAGGGCGACTGGCTGGTGTCCCGCCCTCCCACCCTGTACTGATGATCGGGGTTGGGGAATTGGGGGTGTTGCAGCTGGGGGGGGGGGTGAGCTGGTTGGCGGGATCCCAGAGGTTTCCGGGGTCTGGAGCCATAGCTAATTGGGGCGGGGCAGGGTGCCCGAGGCCCTGTGAACCCCTAGCAGACTTTTGCTAGTGACATGGCGAAGTCGGGCAGGGGTGGTAGTAACTTGTCCGGTGGTTTGACCGGCCTAGGTGCGGTAGTGTTGTCACCTTGCTAATCATATGGCTGGTGAGGTAACGCTCCGCTCCGGGATTGGTTGTTGGGTTCTTATTCATGTTTTAAAAATGTTAAGATGTTATGGGGCAAATAAAGCTGCGACCTGTTGTTATACCAATTCATGTGTGGTCTGAAGTTTGTTGGATTGGGAAAAGGTCGGGGTTAAGGTGTGGGTGCTGGGCAGGGGAAGCGCTCGATGCAGCTCCCCGGTTACTGTAAAACCTGTTGGCCAGCATCCCTTCTGCGGTTACCACACAGGGCAAACTGCTGCTACACGATTAATGCATTGGCTGACAGCGTGATAAGTGCATGCATGCTATCAGCCAAAGCGCTTATCACAGTCTGCTGCCGCAAAATGCCCAGTTTCCTGTAATTGGCTCCAGTCCACTCCCCAATCAGCATCCTGATCCCCTTACTCCCTCCTTCCTCCCAGGGGCAGCCCAACGGGGGTGCGGGGCCATGTGCGGAGATTCATTGTGGGGCCTCATTTGCATAAGGAGCCTCATGTGCATAAATATTTGCATAAGGTTAACATGTGCTTTTAGTAAACATGCCTCTTAATGAGTGTCTGGATAAAGAGAGGCTACCAGATTTCTAAATTACTATATTCCAGTGCCAACCTCCAGGCCCAGTAGGAAGTATTATAAACATTAACCATTTAGAACCCATAGAAAACCCACCGTATCATAACAGCACTATCAGGACTCACAAAGCACCAAACCCTACCTATCAAAAAGGCAACACTGCAAATATTAAACCAGTACATCTCAGAGAATACCAATACATCTTCTACTGGGGAAAGAGAACAAGTGGGACTGTCAAATAGAAACTACATGAACAGAATACCTCAGCTCGGTTACACATGCAGAACACAGACCGTCACCACACAAAGAACAAGGGATCACAATTTAGAAATAGGAAGATAACAATTAAACTGGGAACCTCAAAAGCCAAACTTGGAATGTACAACACTGGAGATTTAAAACTGTAAATTAATTTCCTCATGCACTAAACAAAAACACAAAGATATTAGCAATACACATTTCCCAGACCTGACATATTCCAATTAATAAATTCAAAATAAAAAGTATTTTCTACCTTTTGTTTGGGCATTTTATTTTTCAGTTGCAATTGCTCCAGTCACTTTCTTCTGGTTTCTTTGTGTCTTCTGCTAACTCTCCATTGTCTGCTGTCCATTTGTCCTTTCTTCTCTCTTCTAGATTTTTTCCATTCTCTCTCCAGATCTGTTTTAACATACTGATCTTTCCCCTTTTGCTCTTTCCCCCATTTCTTTCTTTATTCCTTTATCATCCACTCAAATTTCACCCTTCAATCCTCAATCCCCACTTACTCTCCTAATACCCGGCCAATCGCAGATTTTTCTTCCCTCCCACACAAATTATCTTTTCCCCATCCTCATTCCCCATCCCCTTCTAGTCCTCCCCCAAAATCATCTCCCTTCTAGTTCTAGATCCAGCCAGAATCCGCTCCCTTCTAGTCCCATTCTCCCAAGCCCCCACATCCGCCCATTTCCAGTCCTAGCCCCCCAAATGTTCCTTTCCAGCCCCACATCAGCCTATTTCCACTCCAAGCTCCCCCATCAGCCAATTTCCAATCCTAGCCCCCCATCAGCCCACTTCCAGTCCTAGCCCCCCCATCAGTCATTTCCAGTCCAAGCTTCCCCCCATCACAGCCCATTTCCAGTCCAAGCTTCCCCCCATCAAAGGCCATTTCCAGTCCTAACCACCCCCCCTCCATCACAGGCCATTTCCAAGCCTAGCCACCCCCACCCCTCATCACAGGCCATTTCCAGTCTAGCCACCCCCCAATTACAGGTAATTTCCAGTCCTAGCCACCCCCTCCCACCCACTGAAGAACCCCCGCAGCCATCTAAGGGGCTTCAGAGGGAGAAGGGAAAGCCCGTGCGAGGCCCCCGCTCCCTCTGCATAGTCGCCAGTGTGAAGAGTGTTTTCCCTCACCCTGGTGGCTGTTTCAGTGAAGCACGCTGAATGCTGGGAAAGGTTAAAGGGCATTTCCCGGCACTCGCGCACATCACTGAAACAGCGCCAGCGTGAAGGAAAATACTTCACGCTGGCAGCTGTGCAGAGCGAGCCGGATCCTCGCGTGGGCTTCACCGGCTCCCTCTGAAGCCATCCATTGTGTGACTATGAAGTTTGCACGGGGCCCCCTGAAACATGGGGCCTTGTGCAAACAACATTCTCGCACAATGGATGGGCCGGCCCTGCTCCCTCCAATGAAGCATGCAAAGAGACACCTAACCTCCTTCCACCCCCTGCGCAGGCTCTTGATCCTTCCCTCAACACTTACAGAGACTGTCTAGAGGGCTAGTGACAGGATAGGAGTGATCCCAGATGGTCCTGCTCCATTACTAGCTGGGGTTAAAAATAGAAGCTCTGACCCCTAGTGGTAGTGTCACAGCACTACTGCTAGAGGTCAAGCTGCCAAATAAGGAGACATTAAGTGCACCCATGCTATGGGCAACTGTGAGACTTCATGCATGGTAAAGTAGCATGTGCTAACTTGGTGTCCAGTCCACACTTTTCTCCACTCATAGCCAGCCTAGTTCCCACCCTTGAAAACGGCATGTAATTAATATGCAAATTAGCACATGCTGCCTTGACTAAATGGTAACTGTTATCATGTGGCAATTCATATACTAACTGCTTAGCACACTTCAGTAAACAGGCCCCATGTTAGCTTTATGATTGCCAACGGGACATATTTTTCTGCTAAGGACAGGCTGTAAAACAGAGGCAGGACACTGTAAAGATGGAAAAAGAAAACAGCCCCAAACTTACAATGCTGACCAATTTGTAACTGGGAATTGATTGACTGATTTAATATATAAAGGTATCAACATATACAGGGTGGCCAGTTTCACAATGGGACACCCAAGTGCAATCTGGGACGTCAATGCCAGAACATCTGGAAGAAAACAGCAGGCACGTTCCAGTTCAGGCATGATTCCAGAAACGTGCACGTGCCCGAAATGTACTGTACATATATCAAATGTCTCTATAAATGTCCCCAGGAGAGCATTTCAGAAACAAGATGTCTAATAGCATAATGCTTAGAGCAGCGGCTTAAGAGCAGCAGGGCCAGGATTCAAATCCCAGTGTGAGCCCTTGTGATCTAAAGCTAGTCACTTATTATCCATCTTCTCTATACTCTCTGGATGTGTTCAGGTGAAAACGAGCACTTTCCTGATGCCTATTTGTGCCTGGAGCAGGTATAACATGGACGTGCCTGTAGATCTCTCTGAGATCCAATGGGGATATGTAATACCATTGCCCCTCCCTAGACACGCCTCTGCCACACCCCTGTGCCTTCTTGGATGTCCCTGCACAGGTGACGTCTGTGAATGTCATTTGTGGAATGGCTACGGAGTCGTGTTTGTGCTGCTGATGTCTACCTGCACGTCTTCAGATGTCCAAATCATGACTAAACCTTTCAAAATGACCCTATAAATGTAGTTTCATTAAATATGTTCCTAAAAGTATATTTTTTAAAAACCATAAAATCCATGACAGAGTACATGTTGACACCTTTCTTATATTAAAGCAACCAAGTCCCACCTACAGTTGATCAATATTGCAATTTTGGTGCCCTTTCTGTTGGGTTTATGTTTGTTTGTTTGTTTTATAAGGACAGGCTGGTCCAGTCTAGGTTCTAGCCCACAGTGTGTATAGACTTATTCTCACATACCTTCATTTCAGATTTTGAGTCCATTGTAGTGAAAGAATAACTACAGTAGAGATCTCAAACTCCAATCCTCACAGGCCACATACCATTGGAGTTTTCAGGACATCCCTAATGAATATTTATGAGAAAGATTTGCATGCCTGCTGCATGCACTGTAAGCAAACCTCTGTCTTGCATATTCATTAGGACTAAACTGAAAATTTAATTGATTTGCGACCTTTGAGGACCCCAGACCTGGAGCAAATTTACAAAACTTCCCATCAATGGGTGAACACTTATAATGCCTGTGGCACTGAATAAACCAAAAAAGATTATGGATTAAAAAGCTAGCAAAAAGTTCTGATACTGGATCTTAGCCTCAAAGAAATGTTTTATTAATTGCAGTGAATGAATTGCGTTTTGTATGCAAATTTCCCCATACTGGTGTCACAAGCCTACTTCCCATCCCTATATCACTCCCTCTCTCATCTTCCCTCTTTCCCCCTCCCCTCCAGTCCCTCATCAACCTGCTAGCAGCTACAGTCTAGCTCAGTGGTTCTCAATCCAGTCTTCTGGGACCTACAGGCCAGTCAGGTTTTCAGGATATCCACAATGAATATGCATGAGATAGATCTGCGTACAATGGAAGCAGTGCATGCAGACATGTCTCATGCAAATTTCTTATGGATATCCTGAAAACCTGACTGGCCTGGGGTTTCCAGAGGACTGGGTTGAGAACCACTGGTCTAGCTGATATCTCTCCCTCCTCCTCCTTCCATCTCATTGTGTCTATCACTGATAGAACCAGCAGAAACAGGAAAGAAGAGAAACATTGTGCTGGATCCTCCTCAGCAACTCGGGCCCAGTGTTGGGTGGAAGGGGTGGTGACTGTAGTTGTGTAGGAGTGTGTGTATGATGGATGGCGTGTACTCTTTTTTTATATAAAAAATGTGTCAGTATTCAGATGCAGGCTCATCCTTGGGAGAGGAGGAAGAAAAGGAGAAATCGAGGTAACTATCCAGTGCCCTACTCCCCCACTTTCGCTCCGCCGCCTACAATGCACAGTTACGGCACGATGAGCCCTCCTTTCGATCCTCCAATCTGCTGGTGCCACCTCCTGACACCATCATAGCATGGGAAAAGCACTGGGGAGAGTAGTGCTTGAAAGATGAAGGCACCACTAGTGCTTTGCTCTCTTTCCCCTGGATTTCCTAGTGGCACTATCCTCTCTTGTTTTTTTTATAAAAATTGTGCAACTACCCTTTGAGCCAAAGTCAATTAAGATGGTTCATAATTCAAAAAACTAGAGAAAGCACACACAATTATGCAGACTATACACCTTGAGCCCGATTCCATCCCCGACATCTAGACCTTCTGTGCGCCCAGTCGGAACTGGACACACAGAAGGAGTCGCGATTCTGATTTTGCGGGGCACATCTAGCCCTGCGGGATCAGAATCACAAACAGGCCTGTACATGCAGGCCGGGACCCCGATTTCGTCCGGCCTGCATGTACAGGCCTTGCCCGACTAACTCAATTAGGGCTTTTCAATGGAGCTGTAACTTAGACGTAGTGATTACTGTGGAAACCCCCCCCCCCCCCCAAAAAAAATATGACCTGGACAGGATTAATGGCACCCTTCACTAATATTTGGTTGCACAAGTTTTGGTAATGATGACAGCCTCCAAATGTAGACATCTATAGGTTTTGTACATCTGTCTGCTGGTAGTTTCTCCCACTCTTCAACTGCGATTTGTTCCAGCTCATGAATGTTTCCAGGATTCCTTTTACCAATGGCAGATTTCAGCTCTTTCCAAAGATTCTCAATTGCATTGACATCAGGACTCATTGCTGTTCAGTTTAAAACAGTCAATTTTGTTCCTTTTTAACCATTCCTTTGTGCTATTGGTTGGATGTTTTGGTTCATTGTCCTGCTGGAGGACCAATGACCTTTGATCCAGACCTAGCTTTCTGACACTAGGTAGCACATTTTGCTACAAAATACCTTGGTAGTCTACTGACTTCATCATTCCTTTAATACGTTCCAGGCCTCCAGTTCCTTAGCAAAACAGTCCCACAACATTATGGATCCTCCTTATAAGGGTTTTTCCCTTATAAGCTTAATTTCTTTGCCTGTAAATGTATCTCTGGTCTGCATTGCCAAAGAGCTCAAGTTTTTGATTTCATCCTTCCACAGAACATTTTCCCAGAAGGATTTGTGGTTTCTCAAGGTGGATTTGGGCAAAGATCAAGCATGCCTTTTTATGTCTGTCTTTGAGCAATGGGATTATCCTTGGTCTTCGCCCATGAAGTCCTTCTTTGTTTAGTGCATGGCATATGGTGCGGGTTCAAACCACCACTACAGATTGCTCCAAGTCAGCCTTGAGTTCTTTGGATGTTATACATGGTGTTTTTACAACAGTTCACACTAATCTTTGAAATCTTCTTGGATTAATTTTCCTCTTCCCACCATGTCCTGGGAGGTTCTTGACAATTCCATGAACTGAAAAATTCATAATAACATTGTGAACTGTAGACACAGGAATCCCAAGGTCTTTGAAGATGGCCTTGTATCCCTTTGAAGTTTGATGTTTGGTAGTAATGGCTTCTCTGATGGTCTCAGACAGCTCTCTTGTCTTCACCATTGTGAAAATAGAACAAGGAATGAATGTGACTATGTTAAACATTAGAACTATCATTTAAAAGTTCATTCAAGTTATGTGAGTACTGGCAATTGCTCAAAGATGTGTCTAATTTTTTTTTGCAGTTGGAATGTTGGTCTTCTGTTCAAACTAATTTGAATTGTTTATAAGTGTGCCAATAATCACTAGGTGCTAGGAACTCTTTGCCCTCAGGGAATGAGTCCGATTACTGGAGGCTAGAGTAGCAGACTTAAAGAACATAAGGAAGACAGAGAGGTACATAGAGAAGACCTACAGGGACGTAGTATTGAAGTCCCAGCTCCAAGCTGGCAGCCTCTCAGTTGCCATGGAGGAGAGAGGTCACATGAAAGGAGAGCATCAGCTTGGTGTGTTAGGAAGTGATTCTGTAGCTAGAACCTGTACACCAGGAGATGTAAAACCCTCTCGCACCAAGAAGGTTTCTCCAGGGCCATGTGTCCATGAGGAAAGGTTTAGGACAGCAATTATAGTTGGCGATTCAATCATTAGTCATGTAGATAGCTGGGTGACTGGTGGACGTGAGGACCGCCTGGTAACATGCCTGCCTGGTATGAAGGTAGCGAACCTCACACACCTCCTAGACAAGGTTTTAGATAGTGCTGGGGAGGAGTCTGCTGTCTTGGTATGTGTTGGCACCAATGACATAGAAAAGTGTGGGAAGGTGGTTCTGGAGGCCAACTTTAGACTTTTAGGTAGGATGTTGAAATCTAGAACTTCCAGGGTACCATTCTCTGAAATGCTTCCCATTCCATGCGCAGGACCCAAAAGGCAGGCAGAGCTCAGGAGTCTCAATGCATGGATGAGAAAATGGTGCAAAGAAGAGGGTTTTGGATTTGTTAGGAACTGGGCAATCTTCTGGGGAAGGGAGGGGCTCTTCCAAAGGGATGTGTTCTACCTTATCTGGGATGGAACTAGGCTGCTGGCATTAACCTTTAAAAAGAAGATAGAGCAGCTTTTAAACTAGATAACAGGGGAAAGACAACAGTCGCCCAGGAGCGCATGGTTCAGAAGTATGTATTCTTGAAGGATACTAATAAAACAGGGAAGTTAGTCATCCCAACAAAGAAGTTTCAACAAAGATAAAAGGTAACCCTGATGTCCTTTAGTATAGAGCCAAAAGATTCCAAATTACACCTGATAACCAGATTAATATGAATAAAATACAAATATAATCTCTAAAATTCCTGTATGCAAATGCTAGAAGTCTAAAAAGTAAGATGGGAGAGCTAGAATATATAGCATTACATGAAAGGTTAGATATGATTGACATCTCAGAGACCTGGTGGAAGGAGGACAACCAATGGGACACTGTGATATCTGTTTACAAACTATATCTCAATGATAGAGCAGATCAAATTGGTAGAGGGGTTGCATTCTGTTAGAGAGGGCATTGAGTCACATAGGATTAAAGTTTTGCAGGAAACAAAATACACTGTAGAATCTCTATGGATAGAAATTCCATGTAAAAAGGGAAAAGTGATGGCAGTGGGGGTGTATTACCAACCGCCTGGCCAGAATGAACAGATGGATGATAAAATTCTGAAAGAAATCAAGGAAGATGAAAAAAAGTTACAACACAGTAATAATGGCTGATTTCCATTACACTGGTATCGACTGGGTCAATGTCACAGCAGGACATGCTAGAGAGAAAGTTTCTAGATGAAATAAATGACTGCTTCTTGGAGGAGCTCGTTCTTGAACCGATGAGGGGAAGCTATATTAGACATAGTCATTAGTGGAACACAGGATCTGGTGCAAGAGATAAGAATTTTGGGGCCACTTGGCAATAGTGATCATAGCATGATCACAGTTGATTTAATAAATGGAAGAAAAACCATAAGGAAATCCACAGTACTACCTTTTAATTTTCAAAAGGGAAACTATGATAAAATGAGGAAAATAGTTAAGAAAAAACTAAAAGAAGCAACTGCAAAGGTTAACGATTTATATCAAGCATGAGCATTGTTTAAAAATACTATCTTGGAAACCCAGACCAAATGTATTCCGCACTTTAAAAAAAGTGGAAGGAAGGCCAAAAAACTGCCTGCATGGTTTAAAGGCAAGATCAGAGAGGCTATTGCCATAAAAGCATCCTTCAGGAAATGGAAAAAGGAGCCTAATGATGAGCACCTGAAACAACATAAGAATTGGCAAGTTAGATGCAAGGCATTGATAAGGCAGGCAAAGAGAAAATTGGAAAAGAAGATTGCAATGGAAGCTAAAACAGATAATAAAAACTTTTTCAAGTATATTCATAGCAAAAAAAACTGTGAGAGAGTCAACTGGACCACTGGTTGAAAGATGGGTAAAAGGGGCGCTAGGGGAGGACAAAGCCATAGTGGAGAGATTGAATAAATTCTTTGCTTCAGTCTTTACTGAAGAAGATGAAGGGAAGTTACCCATGCCTGAAATGGTATACAAAGGTGATGTAGCAGAAGAATTGAAAGAAATATTGATAAACCAGGATGATGTATTACAATTGGTTGATAAACTGAAGAGCAAAAAATCACCGAGACCGCATGGTATACATCCAAGGGTGTTGAATGAACTGAAATATGAGACTGCAGCCCTACAATTAGTAATTTGTGAACTATCATTACAATCATCTGTAGTACCTGAGAACTGCCGAGTGGCCAATATAACTCCAATTTTTAAAAAGAGTTCCATGAGTGATCTGGGAAACTACAGACCAGTGAGCTTGACATTAGTACAGTGAAAAATGGCAGAAACTATTATAAAGAAGAAAATTACCGAACATGTAGATAGCCATGGTTTAATGGGAGAAAGCCAACATGGATTTAGCCAATGAAAATCTTATCCTACAAATCTGTTATATTTTTTGAAGGTGTGAATAAACAGGTAGACAAAGGTGAGTCAGTTGATATAGGATATCTGGATTTTTATAAAGTCTTTGACAAGGTCCCTCATGAGAAACTTGGCAAAATTAAAAAGTCATGGGATTGGAGGTAGTGTTCTATTGTGGATCAAGAACTGGTTAAAAGATAGAAAACAGAAAGTAGGGCTAAATGGCCAGTTTTCTCAATGGAGAAAGGTAAATAGTGGAGTACCTCAGGGATCATTGCTAGGCCCCCTACTTTTTAACATATTCATAAATGAACTGTCAATAGAAATAATGAGTTAGGTAATCAAATTTGCACATAACACAAAATTATTCAAGCTTGTTAAAATGCAAGTAGATTTTGAAAAATTGCAAGAGGACCTTGAAAAATGGTAGATGAAATTTAGGGGTATGTTTACTAAACCGTCTTAATGTGCACCCGGTGATAGTGTGCAGGCTGCCATAAAAGGAGTGGGCGTTTCAGTCTTAAAGTAGCAAAACGGGATTATCGCGCGATAATGCGCGCTGCTGCGCACATTAACGGGCTAAGCACCGCTAAGTGCGTTAACGCACGGTAATCTTAAGTAGGCGCCCAGACATGCAAACACAGAAACAGAGGTATAGTACAATGGTTAATACACTGACTGATGATACAGGGGTCATGAGTTTGATCCCCCAGTGTGCCTAATGCATAAGGCTGGCTGAGGCATCAGCTTTGACATGTAAGTATTGTTTCCTGAGGCATTTTATTTGTATTTTAATTATTGCTGCCAGCAAACACACCCTCACGTGCCATAACCTAAGGTGCCACATAAGGCACCCTATAAGGCACTCCATAGGGCACATTATAAAGTGCACTGTCTGCCACGGCACCCTATAAGGCGCTCCATAGGACAACTTATAAGGCACCTTATATGGACTGTAACCATAAGGTGTCTCAGAAGGCGCTTTATAGGGCACCCTATAAAGCGCCTTCTGAGGCACCTTATGGTTACAGTACTCTGAGGGCGTTTTTGCTGGCAGCACTAATGTACATTAAAAATTGACAATGCTCTGGACAGCCCTATCAAATAATCCCACTGTGGGTTTGAACGCATGACCTCTGGCTCTACAGGCAGTGAAGTAACCAATGGGCTACAGTTATTAACAAGCCCCTGGCTGGCTACAGAAGGACTGCATGTCACCACACAAACAGTCTGCTGTGGTTACCAGGATAGGGTTAACCCACCCGTACCCATGATGCACTGCACATGCAAATCAGCAGTCTACAGATGATCACAAGATGCGGTATGCACCCCCACAGCACCTCGGCCTGGTAGGGGGAACTGACCGTGTGCACCCCCACAGCACCTCAGCCTGGTAGGGGGTACTGACCGTGTGGCACAGAGTAGCTACAGACCATCACATTGTGCGGGTACTGTGCTCACCCTGAGGGTGAGGTGGGGCACCCAGCACCAGGTCCACAGCACCTTTCATGGCTGAAATAGGCTATGCAAAATAAAACAAAAAGAGTGGCAGGTTCACACACAACACCTTTATTAAACAATCATTAGGTGGCCAAAACCTAAGGGGGGGGTGGAGGGGTGGGGGGGTAGAGGGGGGGGTGTATTTGGACCCATAGGTGGATTATGTACCACCACCCAACCCAACCCAACCCAACCCAACCCACTCTCTGTGGCTCTGGGTGGGAAACAGGATCTCCCACCAACAGAGCCACACTCTACCTCCCCACAATGGTGGCAGTAGAGAGGACCATCAACCCCAGTCCTGCTGGGGAACAGACACCATACAGGCAGGCAATGCAGATCTGTACACATCCATAAGACAAGGCAGACAGAAGGCCTGGAAATGCTCAGCTGCCCCCCACCACTATCTGACATTCTCCAACAGCAAGCCTCCAGCTGCTGCACCCTGCAAGATGTTCCATCCACACACATACTAGCTGCAGACAGTCTGCTAACTAGTCCATAGTGCATGTTTCTAGAAGAGATGCGCGTACCCAGAACTGGGATGTCAGCATACACACCAAGCAGATGTCAGTGATTGGGCCCCAAAAGGGAACCACAAACATCACATGAGAAAAACAATAAATAGCACTATGGGGGAACCTAGCCATGCCGTGGTCACTGCTCAGTCAGGGTGAGAGTGACCTCCCAGCAGGACATGCTGTGGCCACCCTGTCCGTGCAGGTGGTTGTCAGGCACTACAATGTCCGAGCCATTGCCCTATACCCTGTGCAGATGCATCCTGGCCAGGCCACCCTGTCCGGGCTATACCCATGGTACCTTGCTCCTCATTATGCACATTGGCAGGCTTAACCTGACAACAGTGTGGGCTGAGGAAGGTGTTGGCAGACACCACACACTGGAAAGACAAACACACGCTCCCACACCTATGCCAGCATTGTGCAAATATAGAGGCTCTTGGCAGCCCTGGCCACCGCACCAGTCCTGGGCACAGTGCAGGCATGGCTATGGTACGCAATACTGTTGGGGTCACTCCCCAGGGTGGTAAACACTGTCAGACATCAGACCTGAAGCACACTCCACAGACAGCAGAAAGGTTGCTATGATGCAGCTCAATCAGCAAATTGTGTTTAACTTAGGAATTGCTATCTGCCAGTAATCATAGCAACCGTTTGATAGGTGTGTACAATATTCCCGGGTTTAGGGTGGCATTGCTAAGGTATGCAAGTGCTAGTATTGAGAGATACACGCAGGGCCCAACATCCTGCCTCTCCAGGAGGCTTTGGATAATGGAGCCTGTGGGTGAGGGTGTGTCTGCCCCTGTTGGCCGCTGCTCTAGGGCAGAGGTTCCCAACTCCAGTCCTGGTGGGCCAAACACTGTTTGGGTTTTCATGCTGTCCCTAATGAATATGCATGAGATACATCTGCATACCATGGGGGCGGTGCATAGACATGCAGCACAGCCGTGTTTATTAGAGGCAGCATGGAACCTGAATGGTGTTTGGCCCTCCAGGACTGCATTTGGGAGACTCTGCTCTAGGTAATGTGCATGTTTATGGTGTCTGTGCTCTGTAGGGTAAAACGTAGGTTTATTGGGCATGTTTCTGTTATCTGCAATAAAGGTTCTATCTGTATTAGCACGTTTTAGTAGTGGGTAAAACATGGGGACTGGGTTGGCAGGAACCACAGCTGGGACTTGAACCTATGACTTTCTGCTTCTGAACACACTGGCTGTGTTCACTGCACCACCATGTTGCCACAGAGATAGTGCATTCCCTGGAGATACCATGACTGTTTGTCAGACAGAGCCTGTCTGTTGCAGTGCACGGCACCCACCTAAACAGGGCTAAGCCATGGTCTGCTCTGGGCAGCTGCCACTGCCCCCTCCACCACCAGTACCCCTCTGCCACCATGCTGACATGCCCTTCTGCTGGTGGTGCTGGTGCTGCGCAGTCTCAGGCCATCCAATGTGCGGGTTGGCGGCTGCCTATGGTGCGGGTTCTGGGGTAGGGGTGCCTGCATAGCTGTCCATGCTTTCCCCCAGCACCGCCTGCCAATGTTCCGTGCCATTGGGGGTACTTGCTGGGTACTATTCCCTGTGACACCATGGGAAGCACACTCATGCCCATGTTGGGCCCTCAGCAGTTGCTGTCTGGCTGCTCTACTGTTTCAGCATTCCTATGGGCCAGCTAGGCATTACCCTAGTCCGCACTGTGCCCCAGCTGCACCACAGCATGTGCCGCCTGCAGCCCTCTGTGACCCCTTTTCCAGCATCTGTCCAGTTGCCCATTCCAACATGCCCACCCTGCTGTTGTATAACATGTGCACACCATAGGAAACCTGTCCAATGGAGAGGAAAACCCTGATCAGCGCAATTTCACTGTGGGCTCATTCACCTTGTATGGGGACAGAGCATAGACCCTTCCAATATTCATATCTTTTTTTTTTTAGCTTTCTTGGGGGTGTTTTTTGATGTTTCCCATTGATATCACTATTGCCCAGCTTGGTTATGTTTTTTTTACATTTTCTTCTGGTCATTTTCACTGTTTCTTTGCCCTTTTGTTCCGTGCACATGTATCACACTTATCACTTTTTTGTAGGTTTCCCTGGTATTGCTGTACATTGCTGACGGAAATGGTTTCTTTTCCCTTTAAATCAGCTCTAACGTCAGGGTTTCACTGACGTTAGTTTTCAGCCTCGGATTTCACAGCATTAGTGTGCAGGGAGCCTCTCCCCTCCCACTCTCCGCCCATTGACCCTCTCTCTCCGCCCCTGGGGAGCCTTCCTCCGCCCTCCGGGAGCTTTTCTCCGCCTTCAGTGCTCATTTGCACCTTAGCGCGCCTTAACGCGCGCTAAGGCAGCTTATCGTGCGATAACATGGGAGAGCGCACGTTAAGACGGTTTAGTAAACATACCCCTTAATGTGGACAAGTGTAAAGTTATGCACCTAGGACAGAACAATCCAAACTATGGTTACACGATGCAAGGTGCCACCTTAGAAACCACCACACAGGAAAAAGATTTAGGCATCATTGTGGATAATATGTTGAAACCCTCTGCCCAGTGTGCAGCGGCAGCCAAGAAAACAAATAGAATGCTAGGAATCATGAGGAAAAGAATAGAGAATAAAACAAAGGATATTATAATGTCTCTGTATTGTTCCATAGTGCAACCACACCTTGAATATTGTGTGCAATTCTGGTCACCATATCTTAAAAGGAATATTGCTGAATTAGAAAAGGTACAAAGAAGAGCGACAAAAATGGTAAAGGGAATGAAACCCTTATGAGAAGAGGCATAAAAGATTGGGGCTCTTCAACTTGGAAAAGAGACAGCTGAGGGGAGACATGAAAGAGGTCTATAAAGTGATGAATGGAGTGGAATGGGTAAAAATAGATTAGTTGTTTAGACCATCAAAAAGTAGAAAGACTAGAGGATACACAATGAAGCCGCAATACAACCCATTTAAGACTAATAAGAGAAAATATTTTTTTTACTCAACATGTAATCAAACTCTGGAATTCATTACTCTAGGATGCAGTAAAAGCTGTTAGTGTAGCTGGGCTTAAAAAAGGTTTGGACATGTTCCTGGAGGAAAGGCCAACAAACCATTATTAAAGAGGACCCGGGAAATTCATTGCTTGCCCTAGACAAGCATTATGGAACTTGTGTGTCTCTTTGTGAACTTTCCAGGTACTTGTGGCCTGGATTGGCCACTGTTGGAAACAGGATACTGGTCTTGATGAACCTTGGTCTCATCCAGTAAGGCATTTCTTATATTCTTATGTCCTGGCAATGTCCCATTTTTATACCATTTCCTGCTCTTTCCTTTTTGTAATTGGTCTTCACTGGCCACCTTTTTTAGGAGAAATTGGACATTAAGGGGTTGAACTGAAAGGGTGCCAATATTATTGACCATGACTGTAAAGATATTCAGAATCCTGGATCATCCCCTCCCTCTAAGTCCCCAATTCAAATGCTTGCAGAGAAAAACAAGGGGTAGATATTCAGTAGCTGCTCTTTGGATAAGCATTGTTGACCAGGATTATCTGGCGATAATCATTTGGCACTATCTGGACAGGGCTGCTGAAGTTCTTCCAGACTGCCTTGGCACGAGGAGTGGCCTAGAGGTTGAGGCAAGGTACTTCAGGCCAGAAGGTCAGGGGTTCAAATCCCACTAGAGGACAGCAACCTTGGGCCAGAAGGACTGGGGTTTCTAGTCCCACAGGTGCTCCTTGTGATCTTGGGCAAGCTACTTAACCCTCCATAGCCCATGTTCCCTGTAAAATAGTTATCTCCAAGTTATAATGCCCTGTTCAATGTAATTTCAATTTGTTCAATGTAAACTGCACTGATGCAGAATAGCACGGTTTATAAGAGAATATAAATAAATAATAAAATAAGCAGGCAAAAAAAATAATTTAGTTTTCCTATGCCATATGCAGGTTTGTTTCTATTTATTTTATTTCATTCTAGTACATTTTTCATTTTCTTTTGTTATGTTTTTTATACATTTTCATTTTGGAGCAATTTTGTATATTAATAAGGTAGCTGTGGCTGCTACCCAAATGTAAAACATAGATGAAAGGTTGCTAGAGGTTTCAAGGTACCTGTGGGTTTTTTTTCTCACATGCCAGAGACTGGTCTTGAACCAATGATCTTTGGGTTAGACAAAAGGCATTTAGATGAACAGCTAGCATGCCTCCTTAGGGGTTGCTTCTAGACAGTGTACTTTAAACTCTTCTTATTGCTGGTGCTCTTTCTTCCTGTTTACTGATTGGCCCAAAGTTTGTCTGGTCTGGAGCTCTAACTGGATGTTTTGCCTTGTGACTCTATTGACTCCTGCTGTACGGACTTACTCCAAAGATTTTTATTTTGCCATCTTCTTATGCCAGAAATTCTATGAAACCATGTCTAAGTATACTATCGGAGGTATTTACCAAGCCTAATCCTGGTTTTCCAATTAGTTAAATCACACAGTTGTTATTGTGAGATTTCAGCCCAGTAGCAGGAAGTAATAGATAGCAGGCAAGAAAAGTATTATTTACAAGCAGGGATGGGAAGAAGCATGGTAAACTTTGCTTAAAGTAAGTTGTTTGCTACAAACGAGATGGAAGGAGGGAGGGAGGTAAGGAAGACACAATGCCCACTGTCATGGGGGCCCCCTCAGCAAAATTTTGCTTGGGGGCCTCCATTCAGAACCCATACAACTGCATTCAATTCCATATTTGCTCTTCCACTGGGAATAATATGGTTTTTACCCCTGTCTTGGAGCTTAGTAGGTTAGAGTCCCATGTTATGCTGGTAGAGCATTCCACCTCTCAGGACCAGCTGCACTAAATGCCTTGGATCTTCATATTAGTTTTCAAATAAACTTCACTTCGGGGATTTCTACAAGGTTACCTTGGGAGGAGACTACCTTAGTGGTTTGTTTTTTAAATACAGATGTTTTCCATGTCTCATAACCTTAAATTATTAATGCTTCTAATTTAAAACTACACCTCTCTTTTACTGGAAGCCATTATAATTTCCTCAATAGAGGATAATAACTTCCATTTTCCTTGACCCTCAATAAAAACCTAACTATTGTGTTTTGTGTGATCTGTAATTTTTTCATCCATTTTCCTTTTTAAACCACCATATAACACATTACAATAATCCAAGACACTTTATAGTAATGTGTGCTGTCAATCATAGTTCTTTTTCTCCTGGATATGGTTTGAGTTGACAAACCAATTTCGATTTATTAAAAACAGAGCTGGTTATAATAGCAATCTGCTAAGAGCCAATCATTTCTTTTTTCTATTATCACTCCTTTATCCTCATCAGCTTTTACGTATTCCTCCCCTTCACCCTTGAATCAGTCAATACCAACTTTGCATTTCCTCCTGTCATTAACATATTTTAAAAAATGTCTTTTCCCCCAATTTTATTGCATTGGTTACTTTTTTGTCCATTTACATCTTTGTTTTCCTTTCTTTCCCAGCTTCTCTTAGCTTTTCAAATATTGTCACTTGTCTTCCTCTTTCTGTGATCTCTTATAATGGCCACCCTCTTTTTCCTTACCTTTTCAGCTACTTATTTGAGAGCCATAGCAACTTCTTTTTCTTTTTATGTTTATTTACTTTCCTGGTGAAAACATTTGTTGCCCTTAAAATACGCCCCGTCAGTTTTGCCCATTGCTTTTTTACATCCCCCAGCTGTTCCCATCCAGCTAACAATTCCTTAAGGTATTCCCCCATATTGACAAGTTTAGACTTTCTAAAATGTAAGACCCTCAATTGTGAACCATCTCAGTCCTTGTCCTAATACTGAACCACACCATTAGGTGATCACTGAGTGTGGGTTGATCACCCATTAATAACATCAGAGACACTCTTCCCATTTGTAAGCACCAGGTCCAGTATGGTCCCCTCCCAGGTGGGTTCAATATTAGTTGCCAGAATAGTTCTCCCTGTCGAGCATCTAGGATCTCTTTTTACTTTTAGATGACACTACAGCAAGGATGTCCCAATCAATATCTAGCATATTGAAATAATCTATCAGTATCACTTCTCCTTTCATAGCAATGCTGTGAATGTCTTCAATTAAATCTCTATCCACTTCTTCTACCTGTGAAGTTCTGTATATCACATCAGTGTAAATGGATGCTGTATTCCTTCTTTCCAGATTAACCCACAGTGCCTTCTCCATACTTCGCAAGCCCTGCAATTCTGGAGTAGTTTGGAGTTGGGGTGGCGTTACAACATAACCTGTACATGAGTATTTTAAAAAATGTGTATATATACATACATAGAGAACATGCAGAAATTTATACCTGCTATTTTCTAGGGGCTGATGCAGAGAAAAAATAAAGGTTCTGGCCTAGGCCAATTACTAGCAGGAAAAAGCCCTATGTGTGTGGAGGGTGAATATCGCCCCCTACTGTTCTTTGCTGGTCGGTTTTTTATCTATGTGCATAGCACTTTTTCTTGCATAAATTTTGTTTCCTCCTCTGGGAGTTTTAATTGTGTTATTTTCCTGCCTGCAGAATTTTAGGCATGCAAGCTTTCTGCAACTACCCACGTGAAGAAGGACACAGATGACCTTCATTCTTAGCTGCATAAGCATTCCTACAGTACTTCGCTGTAAAGAATCTGTAAGGATGTAGGCATCGTTAAATCTAGGGCAGAATTAGCACCAGTTCTAAGTCTAGTCTAGAGACGTGCATAGCAGATATTTTGACAACATTTTAGCTATGAAATAACCTTTTTTATTGTATGGACTCTGTTTATAAAAAAAAGCATAAGCAGTTCCCAGAAAAGAAATATGCTAAGTATACTTTTTTTTTTTTTAATACCAATAGCGCTCGGATTTATTAGTGGCAGCGCACCATTCGAGTGGAGCCTTTCTTTCTTTATAAATAATGCAGCTGTTATCAGTTTATGCCCATAGAAAGTATTACAGATTTTAAAGACCTAAACTAATGGGAATTATTCATGAAGCCTGTTTTAACGGGATTGTTATTTCTGACATGGCCTATTAGGGCAAGGATTTAAAGATTATTTTAAGGCACCGAAAAGTAAGCTGTTGATATTGTTTTATAATCATCTCTTCCTGATCTAGGAGTACTCTCACCAATCATGTTTGGTGAATGCTTTGTCCGTTTCCTTGACTCAGTATAATGTTTACAAAGAGTTCCGTTTTGGGCTTTTATCTAGCTGTCGCATGAAGGATTTTGTAAAAACCATGGTACACACTTGTGTTCCTTTCCTCATGTGCGCTACAGGGACATGGATTGGTTTCTGAAACACAATGACAATTGTAATGAGACAGGCTTGGCTTGTTTCAAAAAAGAAAGAAACGGTAACAAAATCAGTTTTTATTTATTTAACAGCATTTTTATATGGCTTTATCCTTAAGTCAAAGCAATTTACATTTTAACTTGACAACCGTTTACATTAAAACAGCAAAGCATAAGCTTAGAGCATTGATAACATAGTATATATAGTAACTATAGACATCACAACTTATTAACTTATTTACATTATATCTTGTAAATATGATAAATTGTGTCCATGGGTGGTTATGGGGTGGGTACAACTTTGTGTTAACATTGTATGTATTGTGGGGTGCATTTTGAAGATGATTGAGGATTGTTGGTTGGGAGAGAACAGATTATGATGTGTTGTGTGATGGTTCCAAAGTGCTCTATGTATAGGAAGGTTTTTAGCTTTTTCCTGAAGTCTGTGCTCTTCATGACGGCTCTGGTGTCTTCAGGGAGTGAGTTCCATAGCACCAGCGCTGCAAAGGAGAAGGCTGCCTTGCATGTGGTTTGCTTAGCTCTTGTATGAGTGTTGGGCGTGGTGATCATGTTTTTGTGATTAACTCTGCTTGGACAGTTGTCCAGATCTCTTGTGACCAACTTTTGCAGTATGTCTGCTGATGTGTAGTATTTTAAATATGGTGAGTGTTTTCTTGAATCTGGCACATAAGTGTATTGGAAGCCAGTGTAAGTGGTTCAGGATGGGAGTTATGTGGTTGTGTCTTGCTGATCCTGTGATGATACGGGCCAACGTGTTCTGTGCCATTTGCAGTGGGGTGGATGGTATATTTTGGGAAGCCTAGGTATATTGAATTATAATAAACCAGAATAGGTGTTATTATGTCTTGGCAGACGGTCCGGAAGTCTTCTTGATTCAGTAGTGGTTTCAGCTTTAGTATGATCTTCATCTTGTAATATGCATTCTTGGTAGTCCTGTTTAAATGTGCTTGCAGGTTGAGACTTTGATCTAACATTATGCCCAGATATTTTACTTCACTCTTTAATTTCAAGTTTCCATGCAAATGTTGTAGGGGGGGAGGGGGAAATGTTGTGTTTCTTGTGATATGGAGGGCTGTTGTCTTCTTATAATTAATTTTTAGGTTGTTGTCATCAAGCCATTTGGTCATTGTTTCTAGGCATGCAGTTATGTTTGAGTAGTCGGGTTTGTCTATGTCAGTTGGAGTGTAAATCATAACATCATCTGCATATAGTTGGTAATGAATATTGTGCTTCACTATAATAGAACAGATGGGTTGTATGGATAGGTTGAAGAGTAGCAAGGATATGGATGAGCCTTGTGGGAGAACCTGGTGTATTGTGATAAGAGTGGATTTGTTCTTTCCATCTTTAACTTGTTGCTGTCAGTTGTCAAGGTATGATTTGAACGATTCTATTGTGATGTTCTGGAGGCCTATTTCAGTTAGCCTTTGTAGTAGAATGTGGTGGGAGACTGTGTTGAAGGCCACGGATATGTCTAGGAAGATGAGGATGAATCCATTTCTTATGTTGTCTATGCCTTTGATAATATTGTTGAGAAGTGATGTTAATAGGGTTTCTACATTGTGGTTAGGTTTAACACCATATTGGTGGGTGTCCAGTGGCGCATGTAAGTTTATGTGGTCCTTTAGCTGCTGTTGTGCTGTCTTGCCTGGAACAGACTACTTGAGTCAGTTTGTCAGGCTCCTTTTCTGGCCCTATTCAAGTTCAAGCTGAAGACCCACCTCTTTGAGGCTGCTTTTGGATCCTGATTCTCCTCATTCTCTTGTCCATTACTTATGCATATCTTGCCATACTCTAGTCCTCATTTCTGCAATATTTTTGCATCTTGATTAGATTGTAAGCTCTGATGAGCAGGGATTATCTCATTGCAGTCCAGTTCAATCCCAAAGACCCATGCACCTTTCCCACTCTCCTCCTAAGTCTCTGTCTCCACGACAAGCTAGATGCTGAAGGGATTGGGGCCAGCATTTCTGTTTTGTGCCACAGGACAGGCTGTTCTTGTGGGCTGAAGAGCAGAAGAAGGGTGCAGGAAAAGGAGTAGGGGTCAAAGATGCACAGGAGGTAGGATAAAATTTAAATAAGCAGTGTGTTTGAGAAAGAAAGATGGAGGAGGAGACTGGAGGTCATGGGTGAGAATGCAAGGGGAAGGAAGAAAGAGGCATAAACTAGAAATCCATTTTAGGAAGGTAAGAGTGGGGCAATGGTGTACTGAGCCTATTTGGCACCTGGAGCAAGCACCCCCCACACCCCACTACACCCTTGAGCAAAGATACTTGTTTGCCACATGATGTGCCACTGCCTCTGCTCCATGCCCATCCCTGGTGGCCATGTGCTTCATCGCAACTCACAAAAAACAAAACAGAACACCCCTTCCCAGACAACTTCACTGCCTACCAATAACAGAACACATAAAATACAAATTCATTCTCACAACCTTCAAGATTCTCAATAACTCTTCCTCACCACACCTGCAATCCCTACTTCAAGTCATGCCTGATAACAGAAAATGACGAACCGGCTCATAGAACATGCTATGCATACCAACGCCAACTCTACCACCTCAAAGAGAGCTTTCTCACTTTACGCTCTACGTTTATGGAACTCTATTTCTGATAAACTACGTACCACAACCGACATGGTAACCTTCAGAAAAGCCCTAAAGACTCTTATATTCAAAGACTGCTTCTCTGACAACATCACTTGACCAGCCACCAATAAACTACTCAATCCCTCTCCCCCCTCTGCCTCCCAAGTTAATCCCCCCCCACAAACATATTCTACCCTTCCTTGACCACCATATGTCATTAATGATATCCTAGACATGCAAACTTAAGCTAATGTTAAATATTACTTCCAAGTTGATTTCCCTGTTCAATGTATAATGTTCTGTTTCAATGTAAATCGTTTAGACTGTAGGTTAAAGCAATATAGAAAAGCTGTTAAATAAATAAAAATACATGGCCTGTCATCATTGACCCCCTTCTGACAATGAGTTGCATCAGAGGGGGATCAGAAGCAGCAGGTCATGTGTGCCGAAGCACGTGGCTTGCCACAGGCAATGAACCAGCAGCACAAAGCCGCCCACCCTGCATGAACACACACACAGACATTCACATTTGGGTCCCAAGCTCTGACTCCAACCATTTTTCCAGATAAGAATTTTTTGCTATTATCTAAGCTGTTAATAGAGTCATGAATATATAAAGCATTGAAAGAAACAAGGGGAGTGATTTATTATAAAGGGAAATTTCAGGTCCTTGATGCAATGAAGGGGATTGGTGTTTAGAGGTTTTTACCTCACATGATTCCTCCCCGATTTAGTCTGAGACCTGTTCCCTAATCAACATAGTGTTTTTTGAATATGTGAGTGAGTGGAACAATCTTTTGTATTGGGACTCATATGTAGCCTACGACATTCTCCATGACACACAGAAAGCCATAAACACATGCACCTACTGACACACACACACATGTGTGGACCTCCCTGACATTTCTATGACACACACAGATGAAGCGGCCAAATGTCTGATCCTGTGAATGAGGGAAACGCACCATTGTGTCCCACTGTAAACTGTGCACTTTTCAACCTGTTTCAACTTCATTGCATGGCACCAAACACGCTGAACCTCCCTCCTTCCTTTTGTGTCATGCTGCTAGGGAATATTTCCCTTTATGTCCCAGCCAAGCAGCCAGTCACAGAGAATAGAGAGAGTGAGGGATCTTCCGGAGTAGTGAATTGGTTAGTCAGAGTCAGGCACATGTGTGCCACAGTGCAGGGCTTGAGGCTTGTGGCTAGTATCACTGCCTGTCCACTAAAAGGAGCACCACCACTGGTTTCTGCATATTTCACAGTTGCAGCAGCTCCAACAGGCAATGCAAAGCAGTGCTCTCAAAGAAATCTCAAAGTCCAGGCAAGTGGTTGTTCTCATATTGATGCTGCCACCATTGACTCTCAGAAATGCCAACATCAGCATAGGGATTGAGTCTGCCTCTTAGTACTCGTCTTGGCTTCCACGCTGCTTACACCCAGGGATAGCAATGGTTTTCCCCAGGTCAGTCTTAATGTCTATTGACTTTTTCTCCAGGAACTTGTCCAAACCTTTTTTAAACCCAGCTACGCTAACTGCTTTTATCACCACCCCCTTATTTGTCGGATTTAGAGAAGAGCTGTGGAACCGTGCATGCAGAGACGAACTGCGGTAGTGTCTGTAGCAACAGTAACAGGCAGGAAAAGAGACACACAAGCTAAGTGGTGGTAACCTTTGAGGATTTTGTTTTTTGTTAAATAAATAAATACATTTATTATGTTTGCTTTCAGCACATTAACTCTTTGACAATCACAGCTTGTTCTTACGATGTTAAATATGTATCCCTCAGTACTTATTTTTATTCCAGTTATCTATTTGTCGCTTCACTGCAATTTGCTTGTTACAACATTTGATGTGAAGGAGAAATTCCAAAAACACATGCGCAGAGTTCACAAAAGAGTTTTGGTAAAGGGGGGTGCAGCCTATCATTAACAATAATGAGGGAGGGGGTGCCAATGTCTAGGTTGCAGGGGCACCAGCCCTGCCTTCTGTCAATGTCGCATTTAGCACGGGTGCAGTTAACATCATCTCAATATGTGCCTCATTCAGTGCACCTATAGTCATTCTGAATGACCCTAATGTCCAGTAAGGGATTTTTGGGGCAGTTTCTTCAAATGGGCGACCTCACTTCTAATCCGGGGTATGTGGAGTATGATCTCCGTCTATCAAGTTTACTGCTAATGCTCAGTGTAATACTTGCAACGTGCCTCTGGAGTTACGTGTATGGTAATTTATCAAGGTGTGCTTGGAAATTCCTCTAAATTAAGCCTGTGTCACCCAACATAATGGGAAATAACTTCGTTATCATTCTGCCACATTTTCTTGGTCTCCAGCTGCATTTCTTGGTACTTAAAGATTTTCTCCCTATCAATGCGATCCACCGAGTAGTCGCTTGGAACTGACACCTCTATAATCAATGTTGTTCTGGTGTTTTTTGTCTTTTACCACTATATCCAGCTTCCTTGTATCCAGCTTTATCGATTAGAATGGGAGTATCCCAGGCGATCATAACCTCCTCATTCTCTGTAATTCTCTTAGGGTCATGATCCCAGTGCTTTTCAGGCACAGTGATTATTGTAGTGTTTACTGAGTTTCCAATAAGAACATAAGATATGCCATACTGGGTCAGACCAAGGTCCATCAAGCCCAGTATTCTGTTTCCAACAGTGGCCAATCTAGGTCATACGTACCTAGCAGTTTCCCCAAAAGACACAGGTTCCACAATGCTTGTATTGGTTCAAGCATTGATATCCTGGGTCCCTTCTTAATAATGGTTTATGGACCTTTCCTCCAGGAACTTGTCCAAACCTTTTTTAAACCCAGCTACACTAACAGCCTTTACTACATCCTCCGGTAACAAATTCCAGAGTTTGATTACACGTTGAGTGAAAAAATATTTTCTTTTATTAGTCTTAAATAGTTTACCCTGTAGCTTCATTGCATGTCCCCTAGTCTTTCTATATTCTGATAAGGTAAACAATCGATCTACGTTTACCCGTTCCACTCCGTTCATTAATTTATAGACTTCTATGATATCTCCCCTCAGCCGTCTCTTTTCCAGGTTAAAGAGCCCTAACCTTTTAAGCCTTTCTTCATAGGAGTATCCTTCCATCCCCTTTACCATTTTGGTGGCTCTTCTCTGAATCTTTTCTAAAATCGCTATATCCTTTTTAAGATACGGCGACCAGAATTGCACACAATATTCAAGGTGCGGTCTCACCATGGAACAATACAGAGGCATTATAATATCTTTTGTTTTATTTTCCATTCCTTTCCTTATCATACCTAGCATTCTATTTGCTCTCTTGGCCGCCGCTGCACACTGGGCCGAGGGTTTTAACATGGTATCCACAATGACGCCTAAATCTTTTTCCTGGGTGGTGGTTCCTAATGGATAAGGCGTGCCTTTGGGAGTCATCCAGAACTGAGAATAGCAGGGATAGAAGTCCGGTTTGGACATCCAACCCCTTGCTATTCACAGGGAACCGATTCTGAAATGAAAATTCCACACATGTAAATGGCGTTTGTGCTGGGAGCTCTGGATGAAGACAGGAGAGGGAGGCAACAGGGCAGAGAGTGGGCAGAGTGGAAGCGGGCCCACAATCTTGGACATACAGAGTTGATACAGGTCATGGCCCTGTACTTCAGGAGAGGCAGAGATGAACGGGGGACTTATTCAACCTCTGAGGTGGAATAAATCCCCACGAGGATCAGCAACAGCGGACCCGCAAAAACAAGGTGAGGAGCAGCAAGGGGTTCCCCTCCGCCCGATCCTGGCCTGGCAGACCCCCTATGGGGATCGAGTGGTGGAGAAAAGCTGTTCTGCAGTGGTGTGGGACAACAGGGCTCCTGCTAGGCATCCTGGTTCCAGGGCAATGGGACACCACAGCACCGAGGCTCCAGCAGGAGCATAGGGAGGGTTGGCCGGCTTCATTTATGGACATTCCCCGCTGCAGAATTGGGGCACGTCTGGCCCATCCAAGTGCCCCCATTCTGCAACCATGGGAACGTATAGCTCCAACAGTTGCGGAGTCGAGTGCAAATCTGGCCTGTCCAGATTTTGGACTTCTGGATGGGCTGGATGTCCCCCCATCTAAATTGGCCTCCACCTGTATAGAAATTCTGCTTTTCTGTATAGAAATTTTCTGCCATCAGAACTTCACAGCTAGCTATGAGGTGAATCACTGTTTTCAGCTCTTTCCCACAGATTCAACATATGCTTGTTTTGCTAGTTTTTTCAATGCTCGCTGTAAACCGTCTCATCCATAAGCCGCTGTCCTGGGCTGCAACTATCAACCTTTCATCCTTCAGTTTCAGTTTACCCCTTCTTAACCATTACATAAGAACATAAGATATGCCATACTGGGTCAGACCAAGGTCCATCAAGCCCTGTATCCTGTTTCCAACAGTGGCCAATCTAGGTCATAAGTACCTAGCAGTTTCCATTCATGTGTCCATTCTTGATCAACAAAGGGTTTCTGGAGTAACATTCTGTATTTCCCACAGTATTTGTGCATTTGCCACTTGTTTTTTCTTGTTTGTTGATCTAATTCTTTGAATAATTTTTTTTCTTGTTTTGCAAATTCTGTTACTTCCTTCCTTGTGTATGCTTGTGAATTCTTACACGTTCCTTCTAGTCATCGGAACACTTGTCTAAGTGTGATGATGGAGACAGATTCTGGATGTTTAGTTTCATATTTCAGCACTTTTTGCATATTTGGATCTGATGATGCAGTTAAGTAGGCCTGGAGGCCTGTGATAGTAGCTCTGTATGTATAATCAGTCTCCGAGCCCTAGCCCTTCTTTACCTCTAAGGATGTACAGTCTTGGCATACAGTGATTCTGTAAATCACTTCATGGGCATGAAGGAGTTTTCTTGTTCACACATCCAGTTTTTCAAGATCTTTAAGAGGCCAGTCCACAATCCCAAAGCTGTATGAAAGTACAGGAATTGCCAGCTGATTGATGGCTTCTATCTTATTCCATGATGTTAAAGCACTTTTCAATAATGATTTTAATCTCCTGTAGTATTCTTTACTGATCTTTTCTCTCGGTAATTTCTGCTTGAGTGTCGTTCCTTCCTCTACTCCGAGATACTTATATATACTGTACCTTCCTGTTCAAGGTCCTTGATGTCACAGCCTTCAGCCTGGGAAATGTTTTCATTTTGCTTAATTTTCTTCTAAAAAAAAAAAGTTGCCTTAATTCATTTATCAAGGTCAAAGGTCATCCTGATGTCATCAGAAAAGCTTCTCACCACACCGAGTTGCTCTGCTAATTATATTGGTTGCTGGAACTATAGAGCTTCAGATTGTCTACAAATAATAAATGAGATGTTGTTTCTGGGTTGTTATCATCTTTAGGATTCAGGCTAAATCCGTATCCCAAAGAATTGATGAGAGCACTCATTGGATTAAGCGCCACACAAAACTGAAGGGGAAACATGGAATCCCTCTGAAATATTCCTTGCTGGATCCTGATGTTAGAAATGATGTACTGACCATCTTCATATCTCGAAAAAAGTATGATTTGCCACATTATGTACTCTATCAAACCAGGATATATTTTATACATTTCAAGGCAATTTATTATCCAAGAGTGTGGGACGCTGTCAAAACCTTTCTTAAAATCAATCCATGCTATACTTAGATTTCTGCTTTTCTTTAGCACTGGCCATGATGGCCTTATTCAACATGAACTGGTCTTTGGTGCCATATGCCTCTCTCTTGTTGCCCTTTTGCTCTATTGTTATGATGTTACTGGACTCAATATGATCATATATTCTGTCTGCATTTATAGGTTGTAGGTAGACAAGTTATTGGTCTATAAGTTTTGGGAGTGTTACTTGGGTCCACTTTTGGAAGGAGAAGTGTTCTTCCTGTAGTAAGCCATTGTGGTATTAAGTCTGGTTGCTTAAACAATTAATTATTGCAATTTACCAGGTCTGGGTAGAGTGGTGATAATTGTTTTAGCTTATTTTGATATCTTTCTTTTCGGTTTTCATCATATCTTTGCAGTTTTTGCACTTCTGCTGCTATTTTCAATTTATTCTTGGAACGTATAAATTCCAGGTCTTCTTCTGTTAATGCAGCATGCTTCAGCTTGATGTCTTGGATCTTCCCTTAACATAGTTGATGATTTTGATCCTTTTAGATAACCATCGATCAGGGATACCTCTGCAAACAATGATTGTATTTTCCCTCAATGTACTTTTTCCAAGGAGAAACTGTTATTGTTTCTTTTTCTTCTGGCCCTGCCCTTTAGGAAGTAGTATTCTTGCAGTAATAATTTAGCTACATAATTTGGTACTCCATATTTGATTGATTTTGGTGATGTCAATAAATGGTCCCTTTTCTACTAGGTATGGCCTTGTTCATCTTCAAAATCATACCTTTAACTTAGGTGTTAAATTTAACTTGGGTAATCTTTCCCTTGCCTGAAACCTAGCATATCCATCGTTTTCCATTTGGACTAGGAGTTTGATCTTGAATTCCTCCACCTCTGGGTCTTTTCAGTGTGCTACCTGCAGTGATCATGCTGGGCACACCCCCTATAGTTACCATACAACGTTTGCATGTACAGTGACATTTTTTTAAATGAAAATACAAGGTAAGTACAAATCCTGCTACACTTTAATAAAAGGGCCTCATAGTGCATTTTTTTTACTGTAGGAGGTTTGCCTTTTCAGTTGCCGTTTAATTGCTTCACTTCCAGAATGATATGCTGGGCAGGACTGGGCATTTTTTTTACCGTACATTTTTTGGAAAAAGTCAAACGTTCTCAGACCTGCTAAAATCAGCAATTGATTATTTTTAAGTGCATTGATTTCTCTCATGTATTAACAATGGTAATTGAAAGACATTGGGCCTGAATGGGGTGGGGGAGGGGGAATTTTAGTAAATCAGGCCCTTGGTGCTTATGTAATTTAACACACTTCTGATGCACAATTAAACCTACTCCTTATTGATTTCACATGCAGAAATTTTTAAATTAATGTACAGTGGAAGTGAAATGGCTCAATTTAGCTTATATGATGTTTCTGTCTCAGTTTTAAATGAACTATGGTATCTTGTTACTTAGGATGTTCATTTATATTCTTGACTTTAACCCAACTCTGGAAGATCAAATATGGCCTACTTAGGTTGATGTCATATCGTAGATCATAACAAAACTGAGTTTTTTGATGACAGTTTTATGGATATTTCTGGGGTAGGAGACCAACATATGAACATTTGACCTCACATAGGCCATTAGGCTCGAAAAAATTCTTTGTGGATGATGAGTTTAGAAACACACCTTTTGATTCATCTCATTAATACCTTGAAAAAAACGTTTTAAAAGTACATCAAATGATATAAGCAAGAGAAATACAAGAATGACAATGGACTTTTGAACTGCTTGTCCTATTGAAATGCATTGACCAATTTCTTTTGGGGGGGGGCTTATTTTTCTGGATCCCTCATTTCAGTTTGACCCATTTTCAAACGTGGTGTGTCTTTTTACCAGTTTAACCCTCAATCCAAATTTGATCCCATTTCATTAAATATTCAGAATTATTTTATCCTCAGACAAACATTCTTGACTCCTCTATATAATTCTTTCTATCTTCCAATGGGTCAGAAAAACTAAAAATGACCACAATACCTATCAATTCATAGTATTACTGGATGCGGGCGATGCTGTACCATGGTGATAAATATGCGGTTATGGTGAGACCTTGTCCCAAAGAGTTTACAGTCCAAGTAGTTGCCTGAGGCAATAAGCAACTTGCTCAAAGCCACAAGGAGTTGGAGAACGGGGATTTGAAAGTTGATTTTCTTAGTTTGTAGCCCACGCTGGAAATATTCAGAGGAAGAAATGAATAATTATTGGTTGGAAAGGATGGGGGGAGAGAACTGCCTAGCTATGTGGCTTGTATTACTATTTCATATTCTGTTGATAGCACATTAGGTGGCTTTCTGTATGCCAGGCACAATCTGTTGGCAGTGCTACAAGTGAACTGGATGAGATTGTGATTGTGAATACCCTGAGGCTGCAGTAACCTGCGATCCCTTACATTTATGCATGATACGATGATGATTATGCTCATTCAGTTTATTCTGCCTGAATAATGGCCACAGCAGCCATGCACACTTTCAGAAAGAAAAATGAACACCGTACTTATAAAAAAATAAAGAAAAATCCCTACCTGTAATGAATGCCTTGACAGTGGGTTGGGAGATGATGAACCTGTGTGGACTCTGTACTTTTTCATTAAACATGGGTGTTATTAGTCTACAGGACAATATCTAGAATGCAGTATTTCACCATCTTTTATGTGTTTGTCATTTGGTTTTGCAGTTCGGCATTCATAAAATCAGGAACTTAACTACCATTGTTGCATAACTGAAAATATCCAGACCTGTGCAAGTTTACAGTTGAGTTATGGGGACAAAATATGAGAGAAAAGGAGAATAATTTACCAATACATGTCTTTTATTTAGCAGAATAGATTTTTTTGTAGGAGGTGACAGCTTTAATTGAATAATCCGAAGATTAGCACATGAGCTTTGCAAATTGAAACCTATTAGTAAAATAAATCATCCTTCTATAGAAACAAGGGGTGATTGCCAACTTCTTTACCCAGGGCTGGCTCATTAGATGCTCTAGGTCAGGGGTGGGCAATTCCGGTCCTGGAGGGCCGCAGACCAGTCAGGTTTTCATGATGTCCCTAATGAATATTCATGGACCTATTTCCATAGAATGGAAGGCAGTGGATGCAAATAGATCTCATGAATATTCATTAGGGACATCATGAAAACCTGACTGGTCTGCGGCCCTCCAGGACCGGAATTTCCCACCCTTGCTCTAGGTGAACCGTCAGCTTTGTGCCATCTCACAATTAACTTTTAGACCCCTAGCATCCCCTCACTATTTTGATCATTAAATTCAATAATAATCATATTAACATGATCCTTCCTAGATCAATCCTATAAAAACATATATTTAGACATTGTATTTAGACCGCCTCTATTGGCAGCAAGGGGCAGGAACGCAACATCCTCCCGCTCCCCACCACAGAGGCCAATCAGGGCCTGCAAGCAACACAGGATTGGACATTTTTAATAAGCAGCACGCTTAGGTGCACCCGGACCTGGTGGGTCTGCGCTTGAGGGTCTCACCAGAGGGTCCTTTGGCGAGGACCATTGGCAAGAACAGACTTTGCCACTAGACTCTCCATCCAAACACCACCAGCACCAATCTTTGGACCCCCTGGTAACTCATATTAGCTAGAAGTCACTGCAATGATGCCTCTCAGCAGGTTTATACCACCCGGAGCGCTGCACAGATGCACCCCAAGTGGATGCTCTCCAAACAAAGAGTCCCAGCCAAGGCAACAACAGGAAGGTAACCCCCCATTACTGCCTCACTCAACAACACACCCCCGGGCCCTGGGGTGCCACAATTCCACAACCAAACCAAAGATACCATCAGACCCACTGCCAAATTATGCTCACAATATACCCACTGCTTTGCATCCTCCTAGCAATCCTGCTGATCTCCACAGCATACAAATACTCCAAACATGCCTCAATACTCACTCTAGCATAACAACATATATACAGCACCCACACAACACACACAAGAACCTCCACCACTTAATATATATACAGAACTCCCCAACCATCTACACATCTACACAACCATCCCATCCCAATAATATAACTACATAATGGAGATCACAAGGTGATTCCACTCCATAAATCCGTAAATCTATCTACAGAGCACAGGACAACACTGACCTCTGAAGATTAATCTATATCACTCCTATAGGTTCTACTAAACCTAATACCTAACAGGACAATCATAAACATACAACACTGAAATGCTCATACATAAATGTTAGATCAATAAAGAAGAAAATCCCCAATCATATTGGACCATATACATCAGGCATGTCCAACTTCGAACAGGTCGTGATCTACTTTTTTCCGGCCAAAAGTGCCGGTGATCTACCACCATGAAAATTAAGTTTCAAATTAGTTTCAAATTAAATTTTAACCCAATAAAGTTGGAGGATCCCCCCCCCTCCATTTTTAATGAACCTTCTGTCATTTACTTGGATGTGATCAGCTGTTAAGCAAATTAAGCAAAAACAAAACAGAGAGACGAAGATCCAGTAAGAACTGCGAGGGGAAATGGAAAGCACATTTTTTCTTAAAGTTTTATTGAGTAATAACTTTCTTTAACTGTCTTAATAACTTTCTTTAACTTTTATTGAGCAATTTGTGTTAAATTTAGGTCGCGTATTGATCCAGGCTGATCTTGCACAATCTTTAATATTTCGCTCTTGCTCATTAGTGAGACGTCTGAGCCTGCATTTCATCTACCAGCTTTTTGAAGTTGGGTGAATATTACGTGAGAGCCAGTCTCGGGGAATCCTGGAGATGTTCATCTGTCATGTTGGAACGTTGTATACTCTTTGTCATTTTCAGATGGGAAAACGCAGATTCACACAAATAAGTTGAACCGAAACAGGAGTGTACAGCTTCACTGCATCTTCTCAAGTTGGGAAATTTGTCCCTAGGCACTAGCTTCCAAAACAATTCTTGCTCAGCATGGGTCTTGAGAAAAATGTCACTTTTAAGGGTTAATATTTCATTTTCAAGAGATGGCTTGTTCAATGAGTAATTTTTATTGATAGCAGCTGCAGTTTCTTTAATATCCACATCTACTTTGAATGGGTATGACAAGTACTCCACAACTGTTCCATTGGCGCGGGAGGGGGGGCACGCGCCCGATGTGCAACTCGCATAGGGCGCATTTCACCAACGGTACAGCCCTGCCACCAAACAAGTTCAAATACCATCACATGCGATTTAATAAATTTTGCACACAGTGTAGAATAAACACAAAGGCAAGGCAAAATAAAATTACAGTGTAGAATCAACGCAAAGGCTAGGCAAAATAAAATTGCAGAGGCAAGCAAAAGTCACAGTGGTTTGAACCAATTCGAAGGCAAGGCATAGGCAAGTTAGAACAAAATTGGAAAAGCCCGCCAAAATTACCAAATTCTTGACACTTTGTTGTGTCTGCTCGAAAACGTTTAATGAAAGCAAACTACTGTATAAAGCGACCAATAACCAGCACACGACACAACTAATACGGTAAGTGTATTCAGGTAAAGCCCGGGCGAATGGATATCGCCCGGTATATAACACACTTCTAAGGGGTGTTGGGGCGGGGGCAGGAATGGGTGATTCTGCGAGGCACGAGACCAGGTATGACGCCGGGCCTGTGGCGTTTCGTCGCAGGGGGTGGGTGGTGGCCCCCTGGGGTACCCACAAACTATTGGCACGAAAACAACAAGCGCCCCCAATACACCTGCAGGCAAGATTCCTGCAGGCAGGAAAAAAAGACAGGCAAAGGATCAGCAGCGGCAACAAGCCTTCGGCAGATGACCTGCCTGCATGAGCTCTCTCCTAGCGACAGGATGAGCAGCTGGAGAGATGGAGCCAAGAGGGACTGGCGATCTAACTCTTACCCCTCCGCAATCTACAGGTAGATCACGATCTACCTGTTGGACAAGCCTGATAAACATGATTCTAATTTGGATGTATTTATCACTGAGTCATGGCTCTCTGAAGTAGACTATGTACTCTTGAACCAAATGAGAATTGCCAGCTATGATGTATATCACACACCCTGAACAAATAAATGTGGTGGAGGAGTACATATCATAAAAAAGTCATTAAATGCATCACTAAATCATTCTAGCACAGTATCTGACATAGATCTGCTGACTGTTGAGCATAGATACACGGCATTCTATCTTCTCTATAGACCCCCAACCACAGATCCCAATGGCCTTACAAATATCCTAAAAACTGTCTGTACCATGTCATGTACGAAAAAGATAATTCTATTAGGCGACTTTAAACTTACATCACTACAACAAGCACAATCCACATTGTTTCTAAATGCTATGGAAGATCTACACTTTAGACAAATAATAAAAGATCCTACCCATAACAAAAGGAATATACTTGATCTATATTCTTTCCACAAGATATCAATATGCAGTCTAATAGCTGTCCACAAATAACTCCAGTCCCATGGTCAGACTATCATCTAAATGAGTTCTCCATTGAGGCTGAACATTACCATGAATAACCAACTAAACACCCGACAAAACAATACCCAAAATTTAGATCATTTGAAAAAGACTCCTTCACTAAAGACCTTCTCGATTGCATCGACACAAGCACAAAAGGAATTGACGAACGTATACACAATTGGAACACTAGCATTTCTAAGATTACATTTAAACCTCAACCACTACACAACACGAAGAAGAATGCCTCAAAACAATGGTACATACATGACATTAGATTACTAAAAAGAAAGCCTAGAGAACTAGAATGCATCTGGCAAGCAGCAAAAACAACAGGAAATAAAGAAAATTACATATCAGCACTATCAAAATACCGTCAACATATAAACAGCATCAAAAAAGAATATCACAGTAATCTCCTAATGAAATCTCTAAACAAACCAAGGGATCTAGTTGCTATTATAAAACCCCTAAATAGCTTTTAAATAGCATATTTAGGTTTGGTCACCAAATTAGCTTTTTTGTTATATTATAAAATCCCTAACAAACCAACCAGAAGATACCACTGAACAGCAAGCCATTTCACCGCAAGCCCTAGCAGACCATTATATGATGAAACTAAATTCCCTGAACAACTACTCCCTGAAGCCTTCCCCCAATACGATGCCTTACTTAGAAATATGGGCAGAGTTCCATCTTACTTCCCTTGAACCCCTCAAAAAGATCATCTCAAATATGAATACAACAACATCCTCCACGATCCTTGCCCGGTAGCCTGGATGAAAGTGGTCAGTGACAAACTAGCACCCAACATTCTAACGATGGTCAACCTGTCCCTAACCCAAGGCCAAATGCCTAAAGACATCAAAAAAGCAATAATTTACCCTATTCTAAAACATAAAACTCTTGACAAAAAATGCCCTTCTTCCTACAGACCAATCTCCAGTCTTCCATTCCTGGCCAAAATGATTGAGAAAACGTTGATAATCAACTCCAAGACTATATTGAACAACATGCTTCTCTTGATAACCATCAATATGACTTTAGGCCTTTCCACAGTGTAGAAACTCTATTGCTGGTATTATTCAACAATATAATAAAAGGAATAGACAACCCCAATCAGGCATTTATTTTACTATCACAGTGGCCTTTGACTCTGTTAACCATAACTTACTAATTCAAAGACTAACACAAATTGGTTTATATGGAACTACTCTAAAATGGTTCATATCAATGACCTGTCACAACAAGTTAGGAGCTAGAGCATTGCTGGTCAATTCTACCACCAAACAGGTCTCCCGCAAGGTTCATCCCTATCTGCTCTACTGTTTAATATATATATTCAGCCGCTATGCCAAATAATAAAAAAAATTCAAAGTTGGATATGCCATCTATGCTGATGAGATTATGCTATATCTTCCATTTAGCACAACCAGACCCATAATGGAACCCATTATATCATGCTTCAATGAAATAACTCATTGGCTAAAATCTCATGATCTAAAAATAAACTAAAATAAAAAAACAGATGTACTATTCATTGCTAGAAACCAAAACATCACACCACCCATTACCATTGAACTGAATGAAACTACACTCAAAGTTAAAGAAGAGGTGAAATATCTGGGTGTTACAATTAAAACCCACATTAAACTCATCACAAAGGCCATATATAACAAGATTTGAATGCTACAGCATCTGAAACCACTACTGCAATGTAATAAATTTAGAACAGTACTACAGACCATGATATTCCCATATATTGACTACTGTAACAGTCTCCTACATGGTTTACGCAAACAAACATTTCACAGCCTTCAAATGGGCCAACATATGGCTGCACGCATTATCTACAATTCACACCAAGCAGAACACATAACACCTATACTATATATGCTTCACTGGTTACCAGTCCAGAGTAGAATAAAATACAAGATAATAATGACCACTTTTAAAATTATCAGAGTCATAGTGCCCACAATCCTATCACAGCTAATCAGGACTATGCCCAATGACCAACAAAGAAGAAGATGAATGATAAATACGCTAGTAATCCTAGTTGACTACCGCAAAATGAAACAACACACCAATAACAGGGTTTTCAAATATTTATCCCCTACCCTATGGAACACATTACCAGATAGACTTAAGGGCATGTTTACTAAACCGTCTTAACGTGTGCCCGGCATTAGTGTGCAGGATGCCATAAAAGGAGTGGGCGTGTCGGTCTTAATGTAGCAAAACAGGATTATCGCGCGATAACATGCGCTGCGCACATTATCGGGCGAGACGCCACTAAGCACGTTAACACACGGTAATCTTAAGTAGGCGCATAGACATAAAGAAAGAGAGGTGTAGCACAATGGTTAATACGCTGACTGATGGTACAGGGGTCATGAGTTCAATCCCCCAGTTTGCCTATTCCATAAGGCTGACTGAAGCATTAGCTTTTACGTGTAAGTATTGATTTTTGAGGCATTTTATTTGTAGTTTAAGTAGTGCTGCCAGCAAACACACCCTCACGTGCCGTAACCTAAGGTGCCACATAAGGCACTCCATAAGGCACATTATAAAGTGCACTGTCTGCCAAAGCACCCTATAATGTCCCCTATAGGGCACCCTATAAGGCGCTTTAGAGGACACCTGATAAGGCGCCTTATGGTTACAGTACACTGAGGGTGTTTTTGCTGGCAGCACTAATGTACATTAAAAATAGACAATGCCTCAGACAGCCTTATCAAATAACCCCACCATGGGTTTGAACCCATGATCTCTGGCTCTACAGGCAGTGAAGTAACCAGTGGGCTACAGCTGCTAACAAATACCTAGCAGGCTGTAGAAGGACTGCATGTCACCACACAAACTGTCTGCTGTGGTTACCAGGATAAGGTTAACCCACCTGTACCCATGATGCACTGCACATGCAAATCAGCAGTCTACAGATGGGCACAAGATGGGGTATGCACCCCCACAGCACCTCGGCCTGGTAGGGGGAACTGACCGTGTGTGGTAGTGGCACAGAGTAGCTACAGACTGTCACATTGTGCGGGTACTGTGCTCACCCAGAGGGTGAGGTGGGGTGACCAGCACCAGGTCCACAGAACCTTTCATGGCTGAAATACACCATGCTGCAGGTCACCATCAGTACTACTGTGTGTGATAAGTAGTTCCTGCAGACACACCTAGGATACATCTGTGTCCTTCTGTATTTCTCAGTCATGTCTAGCCCTTATGGGCTATGATGCACCCAGAAGAGTGCATATCCTGTGTTGGTGCCATGGTTACATGATGTAGGTGAAAGGGGGTGTTTGGACCCATAGGTGGATTATGTACCACCACACAACCCACTCTCTGGGGCTCAGGGGTGGGAAAAAGGATCGCCCACCAACAGATTCACATTCTACCTCCCTTCAATGGTGGCAGTAGAGGAGACCATCAACCCCAGTCCTGCTGGGGAACAGACACCCTATAGGGCAGGCAACGCAGAGCTGTACACATCCATAAAGCAATAGCAGACAGACAGTAGGCCTGGAAATGCTCAGCTGCCCCCCACCAATATCTGACATTCTCCAGCAGCAAGCCTCCAGCCACTGCACAGTGTTCCAACAAGACACATACTAGCTGCAGACAGTCTGCTAGCTAGTCCATAGTGCCTGTTCCTGGAGGAGATGCGTGTATCCAGAACTGGGATGTCAGCATACACACCAAGCAGAAAAGTCAGTGATTGGGCCCCAAAA
Organism: Ichthyophis bannanicus; assembly: GCA_033557465.1. NCBI lineage: Eukaryota > Metazoa > Chordata > Amphibia > Gymnophiona > Ichthyophiidae > Ichthyophis > Ichthyophis bannanicus. Next base: position 57,440,035 of record CM066041.1, on the reverse strand, counting down.
GAGAACCCATAAATATCACATAAGAGAAATTCTACATAGCACTATGGGGGAATCTAGCCATGCCATGGTCACTGCTCAGTCAGGGTGAGAGTGACCTCCCAGCAGGACATGCTGTGGCCACCCTGTCCGTGCAGGTAGTGGCCGGGCACTACAATGTCCGAGCCATTGCCCTATGCTCTGTATAGATGAATCCAGGCCAGGCCACCCTAGCCAGGCTATTCCCATGGTACCTTGCTCCTCATTATGCACATTGACAGGCCAATACTGGCAACAGTGCTAGCAGTGTGGGCTGTGGAGGGTGTTGGCAGCCACGACACACTGGATAGACAGACACACACTCCACACACCTATGCCAGCATTGTGCAACTATAGAAGTGTTTGGCAGCCCTGGCCACCACACCAGTCCTGGGCACCGTGCATGCATGGCTATGGTACGCAATACTGTTGGGGTCACTCTGTCAGACACCAGACCTGAGGCACACTCCACAGACATCAGAAAGGTTGCTATGATGCAGCTCAATCAGCCAATTGTGCTTAACATAGGAATTGCTATCTGCCAGTTATCATAGCAACCTTTTGATAGCTGTGTACAGTTTTCCCATGTTTAGGGTGGCATTGCTAAGGTATTCAAGTGCTAGTATTGGGAGATGCACACAGGGCCCAACATCCTGCCTCTCCAGGAGGCTTCGGATAATGGAGCCTGTGGATGCGTGTGTGTCTGCCCCTGTTGGCCGCTGCTCTAGGGCAGAGGTTCCCAACTCCAGTCCTGGAGGGCCAAACACTGTTCGGGTTTTCATGCTGTCCCTAATGAATATGCATGAGTTACATCTGCATACCATGGGGGCGGTGCATAGAAATGCAGCACAGCCATATTTATTAGAGGCAGCATGGAACCTGAATGGTGTTTGGCCCTCCAGGACTGCATTTGGGAGACTCTGCTCTAGGTAATGCGCATGTTTATGGTGTCTGTGCTCTGTAGGGTAAAATGTAGGTGTTTTGGGCATGTTTACATCATCTGAAATAAAGGTTCTGTCTGTATTAGCACGTTTCAGTAGTGGGTAAAATATGGGGACTGGGTTGGCAGGAACCACAGCAGGGATGCAAATCTGTGACCTTCTGCTTCTGAGCATACTGGCTGTGTGCACTGCACCACCGTGTTGCCACAGAGAAGGTGCATTCCCTGGTGATACCATGACTGTTCATCAGACAGGGCCTGTCTGTTGCAGTGCATGGCACCCACATACACAGGGCTAGGCCATGGTCTGCTCTGGGCAGCTGCCACCGCCCCCTCCACCACCAGTACCCCTCTGCCACCCTGCTGACATGCCCTTCTGCTGGTGGTGCGCAATCTCAAGCCATCCAGTGTGTGGGTAGGTGGCTGTCTATGGTGCGGGTTCTGGGGTAGGGGTGCCTGCATAGCTGTCCACGCTTTCCCCCAGCACCACCTGCCAATGTTCTGTGCCCTTGGGGGTACCTGCTGGGTACTATCCCCTGTGACACTGTGGGACACACACTCATGCCCATGTTGGGCCCTCATCAGTTGTTGTCTGGCTGCACTACTGTTTCAGCAATCCTATGGGCCACCTAGGCATCCCCCTAGTCCACACTGTGGCCCAGCTGCACCACAGCATGTGCCACCTGCAGCCCTCTGTGTCCCCTTTTCAAGCATATGTCCAGTTACCCGTTCCGACATGCCCACCCTGCTGTTGTGGAACATGTGCATGCCATAGGAAACCTGCCCAATGGAGAGGGAAAACCCTGCTCAGCGCAGTTTCACTGTGGGCTCATTCACCTTGTATGGGGATGGAGCATAGACCCTTCCAAAATTCATATCTTTTTTTTTGGAGCTTTCTCGGGAGTGTTTTTTGATGTTTCCCATTAAACTCACTATTGGCCAGTGTGGTTATGTTTTTATTACATTTTCTGCTGGTCATTTTCACTGTTTATTTGCCCTTTTGTTCTGTGCACATGTATCACACATCACTTTTTGTGGGTTTCCCTGGTTTTGCTGTACATTGCTGACGTAAATGGTTTCTTTTCCCTTTATATCAGCTCTAACGCCAGGGTTTCACTGGCGTTAGTTTTCAGCCTCGAATTTCACAGCGTTAGTGTGAAGGGAGCCTCTCCCCTCCCGCTCTCGGCCCATTGACCCTCTCTCTCTGCCCCTGGGGAGCCTTACTCCGCCCTCCGGGAGCCTTTCTCCACCCTCAGCGCTCATTTGCGCCGCTGCGTGCGTTATCGCGCGCTAAGGTACCTCTGCGCCCAATAAAGTGCTATTATTGCATGATAAGGTACCTTATCGTGCGATAACGTGGCAGAGCGCACATTAAGACGGTTTAGTAAACATACCCCTTAGAGCCATATCTGATTTGTCCATCTTCCGCACCCAACTCAAAACATTTCTATTCATTGAGCACTTTGGCTGCAACAGAGAAAACACAAACAGTGATCTGACACAAACTCCAGAAACACTTTCAACATCCACTAATTCTTTACATCTTCCACCCCTCACCTCACTAATGTACAATGATTGGATATTGTAACCATGGAAGTATTTAAAAATGAACACCCAAGGTCATCATTTTATTCTGGAATTGTAAATAAGTTAACAAAAGAGTTTCAAATCATGTACCTATCTGTGATTGTAATTTATCTGCACCTGTTACCACTTGTTTAATATGTTATAATGTAATACAGTTGTTAATAATGTTAACCACCTTGATTACATGATAAGACAGTATAAAAGTCATATACATAAATAAATAAAATAAACATAAACAGCTACGACCTCGCTCAAGACTCCCCACACACATATACGGCACTGTGCACTCATAAACTCAATGCTGAATCTGAAACAAAATCCATATTATAAGAGACCTCCTATCACCCCAAAACCTAGACATCTTATGCATAACATAAACATGGATCACCAAAACAGGCAATGTGCTACAAAACCAAATTGCACCAAACTGATACTCCATCTACCAATATCCACGTTCACAACATAAAGGTGGCTGAGTGATGATCATAACCAAGAATAGCCTCAAATTCCGATGCCATGCAAGTGAGAGCACCTATGAATCTGACACCATCACCATAACCAACAAACTGATAAACATCTGTATCATCTACAGGACACAAACCATTGACGCCAATGACTTATCAGTTATCCTGGACAAAGTGATAATCGCATCAAAAAACAGAAAGGACCACCTAGTATTAGGAGACTTTAAAATCCCCATGCTACTACAGAACCATGCCCACACCTTCATCCAAGCAATGTCAGCAATGGACCTAACACAATTCATAGAAACTTCCACACATGATAAGGAAAACACCCTTAACCTAATTTTCTTCAATGAACATACAACCCAGACAGGCTCCCCCCCCCCCACTCCATCCATGTACACCCTGTAGCATGGTTAGATCGTAAACTCATCAGCTTCTCCCTCCCACAGAATATCCACAGCAAAAGCCACAACCAGCATCCATCAATAATAAGATTTAAACATTTTAACAAGGATAATTTCATTCTCGACACCATCCCACAACTTCTTGAAGACTCAACTGACCCCTAAGTCCTCATCAAAAACTGGAATAATGTCACAAGAAAAGCAACCATTACTACTAGTACCACCACACGCCCACACAGGAAACAACCCAAAACTGAGTGGTACACTCCAACCCTCCACAACTTGAAACAACAACTCCACAAACACTAAGGGAAATGGTATAAAACTAAAAACAATGAAGGTAGATTCCATTACCTACAACTTCTGAATGACTGTCGCACCACAACCAACAAGGCAAAACGGGAATACCATACTAAACTACTCAACTCTGTAATCAACTGACTAAGAGAACTCTTCAACATTGTAAAATGATGGACAAAAACGCCAACAAACAAAAACCAGGACATCACACTCACCCCTCAACAACTAGCTCAACATTACAAACAACTGCATCCACAACCGGAACCCCCATCCCCCTCCTGATGTAGCCGACCACCCAGACCCCTGGATCCCTTTTGCCAGAATCACTAAGGAGCAAATAGAAATCATCATTTCGTCTCTAAACACAACAACCTCACCACTGGATCCCTGCCCAGCCTCATGGATCAAGGCAACAAAGAAGGAACTCGGTGGCATACTCACCAAAATCACATGATTGTTACTACAAGGCATCATGTCTGCATGCTTAAAAACATTCTCCATATGACCAACACTAAAAAAAGAAAAAAAAAAGAAACCTACCCTGAACCCCCCTGACCCAACATCTTGCAGACCCATCGCTAGCCTACCATTTACAGCCAAGATCTTTAAAAAACCGTCCAACACCAACTTCAAGACCATATTGACAGACACAACCTTCTAGACCCACAACATGGATTCCCTCCAAACCATGAAGTAGAAACACTGCTAACCACCCTGGTAAATACACAAATTCAAGAAATACAGCGCATCAACCAAGTCATCCTATTAATCTTCTTAGACATTTCCTTGGTATTTGACACTGTGAACCACTATATCCTCCTGCAATGTCTCCGATCCAACAGAATTCAAGGCACAGACCTCAAATGGATCATCACCAACAAATAAAGAGTGGCCAAAATACCTCCATCCCATACAAACAGACTCAAGGAGTCCCCCAGATATCCTCCCTCTCCTCTCTCCTTTTCAACCTCTACCTTCAACTATTCTGTACACTCATAAGATCACATAACCTCAATGTCCACATCTATGCCGATGATATCATGATCTAAGGTCCAATCAACATAAAGCAATCCTCACTCTACCCACCAGGAATGCTTCAATGATGTATCCAACTGACTAAAAGACAATAACCTTCAAATTAACTACAACAAAACTGAGGCTTGCTTCTTTGAGAAACACTACCTTTGCCCCTTCCCCCCAAATATAACACTGAACAACACATCAATTCAAACTCAGACCGAAGTCAGATGCCTTGGAATCGACCTAGATCAACACCTCACATTCAAAGCATACATCAACAAAATCACCCAGATAGTATACTACAAAGCAAAGACACTGCAATTCCTTCAACTACTCTTTAAACCAAAAGATTTTCATTCTGTTCTGCAAGCTTCCGTGATACCTCGCACTGATTACTGCAACACTATCTACCAAGGCCTACCACACATGCAAAAAATGCAATGTGTGCCTTCGAGTCAGTCCTGACTCCTGGCGACCCAGAAGCTCCTGGGTTTTCTTGGCAGTGTCACCGGAAGTAGATTGCCACATACCCCCCTGAAAACTGCTCTCCACTCAACAGCAGGGATCATGCTGCAACAAGACTGGCACATCACACCTATACTAAAGCAGCTCCATTGACTTCCATTACAGAGCCGAATAAAATACAAAACAATCATTCTAACTCAGAAAGCAATCCACTTTGACCCACCTCCCACGCACCTCCAGACCCTGCTCCAGACCACCCTACCACACAGATCAAGACAGACCTCCATGATGAATGCCCTAATGATCCCCAACACCAGAACCAAATCCAGCCAGCAAGCATGTAAATGAGCCTTCCAACTATACGCACCTTCTACCTGGAACACCCTACTGGACCAGCTAAGGAACATCACAGACCTCACCACATTCAGAAAACACCTGAAGACACACCTATTCACAGAGCACTTCAGCTCCATCACATATCCTCCACATAATGGAGGAGATTACCAAAAGCCACTTACGAGAATACAGTAAATAGACTATTTGCACCCTGATCATTCTTCCTACGGGGGTCTTTGAGTTTGTGTAGCTGTTAGGACTCATTCTTTTGTTTTAATTGTAGCTGCTCTTGCTACCCCCAAGATATGGCTGCCCTTGCTAACTGCCTTGTATGCCTTGTGATTAGCCCCACCCTGTCTATATCTAAAGAGGATCTATACCCGTCATGTGCACAGAAACATAGTCATGCTTTTCTTCACTGCATTATAACTAGATCTCCATGCATGTAAAGACAGTAAACACAAAGACCAGCTCAGGCTGTGCCTTTGGTCACATTTGTGGAGGGTAATTTTGAAACGGAGCACTTTAAATTGCTAAGGCACATGGGCACATTCTTTGCCTCTCTTTTATAAAGGCCTAAGTCAGAGGTACTCAAATCCAGTCCTGGAGGGCCGCAAACCAGTCAGGTTTTCGGGATATCCCTAATGAATATGCATGAGATATATTTGCATGCACTGCCTCCATTGTATTTGAATGTATCTCATGCATATTCATTAGGGATATCCCGAAAACCTGACTGTTTTGTGGCCCTCCAGGACTGGATTTGAGTACCCCTGGCCTAAGTACTTTTATAAAATGACACCAGGCAAAGGAGGCAAATACTTTGATACCTGCTTCAAGGCAGGTATAATTATGTGAGTGTACGCAGAGGTAATAGGTGCTAATCCCAGCTTCAAGGCAGGTATAATTATGTGAGTGTACGCAGAGGTAAGAGGTGCTAATCCCACCCCCCACTCCACCTACCCTTCACCCCTGTGAATGCCTCCATGTAGATTCCATTAAAGGAGCTGCCATGTTGTCTGTGCCCCTACGTTTATGCATATGTACCCCTGGAAAATTTTGTTAGAACCTTCTAGAGTGCATAAGGTGTTCTTCCACACACTGAAGCCCCTTAGAAAATCATTAAGTAGCATATTTCAAACCAGCCAAAGCACAACTTTGCACTTAACATAAGTGAGCATGCAGTCTCTCTTGCATCATACTGAAGTGCCTTCCTTTATTGATCGGCAGTTTCTGGCAGCAATCTATAAATTGGAAATTGAGTTAAAGCTTTTCCGTTGAAAAGAGAAATTACTAATTAGCTGACATCTCCAAATAGCTCCTGAACTGAATTAATTCTTGTACTTAGATTTCATGTTTTATTAATATTATTGTCCAGTCTTCAATGAAGACAGTGTGTAATGAGAGCTTATGCATTTTATATTGATTGGCATATCAGCTGCTGATAGCTATAGCAACTGTCTCAGATAATAGAGCGAGGAGTACTTGACAGAAGGGTAGTATATCAAGTGTGCTGTCGTCATTAAATTCCTCAGATATTGCTACTGAAGGAAATGAAATCTCCTGCTTAACATTTTATTTATTTATTTATTTATTTATTACAGTTTTTTATATACCGCGCTATTTACAATCAGCGCGGTTCACAGATAACCAAAGACCAGAACATGGGCATAATATAGCTTTGTTTATGTGTACCTTACTCTACCACATCCCCTCTCCACCTCCCCAGTTATTTACCTATGAACAAAGAGGCAACACCATTAGTTTACATGGAAATAACATAGGGAAGGGGAAGGAGTTTGGATTTAGCCCATACCTTTTTCAGTGGTATCTCAAGGCAAGTTACATTCAAGTACAGTAGGTATTTCTCTATCTTCAGATGGCTTGAAATCTAAGCTTGTACTTAAGACAATGGAGAGTTAAGGGACTTGCCCAAGATCACAGGGAGTAGCAGCAGCAGCTGAACCTGGCTTCTGTGGTTCTCACTCTACTGCTCTAACCATTAAGCTACTCCTCCACTCTAAAGCTACTTATTTATGTGTACAAAACAAGGATTTACTTAATCAAACCCTTTAATTTCACTAGCATAATAGGGCACCACCAACATTTTAAATCTGAGTTTCCGTCCATTCCATGGAGTCGAGACCCTCATGGCATCACTAATGAACACCCTCATCAAGGGCACACAGACCAAGCACTCTGGCTACGTTATGATCTTCCTGGACATATCCGCAGCCTTTGACACCATCTCCCACAACATCCTCCTACACAGACTCCAAGAAATTGGCATCAACAACGTCGTACTTCAGTGGTTCCACTCCTATCTGACCAATAGACAACAATTGATCCGCACAAGCATAGCAACCTCCCCCCCCCCCTTTCAGCAACACCAAGGAGTACCCCAAGGATCCACACTATCTGCCATAATCTTCAACATCTACCTGCAACTACTCTGCTCAATCATACGGGCCCATAACATCAACTACCACATCTACACAGATGGACCGATCACAACTACCAACCCAACAAACAATCAACTAACAGACTGCTTCATAGAAGTCTCCAGCTGGCTACAAAAGAACAACCTATCCATCAACCTAAAAAAAACAGAAGCCCTCATAGTAACCAAGGATCCAAACTTCACACCACCACCACACCTCAACTTAGGAACCACACAAATACAAATACAACCACACATAAGATACTTAGGAATCATCATAGACCAAGCACTCATACTCAAGCAACAGATCAAAAAGACTTCCGGAATAATATTCCACAAAGCAAAAACAGTACAATGCCTCAGGCCTCTCCTTGATCCACAGGACTTCAGGACAGTCATGCAAGCTATGACGCTCCCCCACCTGCACTACTGCAACATAATCTATCACGGACTACCTACCACCCACACCAACCCACTACGAGCTGCCTTAAATACCACAGCAAGAATTATCCAGAAAGCAAAAAAACAAGATCACATCACCCCAGTCCTGAGAGAACTGCACATACTCCCTCTCGAAACAAGAGTCAAATACAAATCAGCCCTACTTATCCACAAAGCCCTCTATCAAACGCAGACCTCCCAGCTCCGAACTTTACTGCCCCAACCCACCCACAACAGAACAACCAGACAAACCACCAGCAACACCCTCACCATCCCCCATGAACGAACTAAATACAATCAACGGACCTGCAACAGAGCCTTTGAACTATACGTGCCATCCCTCTGGAACTCCCTACAAAGTCAAATCAGAAACAACGGAGATCCTTCAACATTCAGAAAACAACTGAATGAAGTCTTTGCTTCGGTCTTTACTGAGGAAGATGTAGGGATGCTACCCATGACTGAAGTGGTATTTAAAGATACAGAAGAATTGAAGGAAATATCGATACATCGGGAAGATGTATCACAACTGTTAGATAAACTGAAGAGTAGCAAATCACCTGGGCCGGATGGTATACATCCAAGGGTGTTGAAAGAACTGAAATATGAGATTGCAGACCTGCTATTAGTAATCTGTGAACTATCATTAAAATCATCTCTAATACCTGAATATTGGAGGATCGCCAAGGTAACACCAATTTTTAAAAAGGATTCCAGGGGTGATCCGGAAAACTACAGACCAGTGAGACTGACGTCTGTACCGGGAAAAATGTGTAATCAAACTCTGGAATTCTTTGCCTGAGGATATAGTCAAGGCTGTTAGTATAGCCGGGTTTAAAAAATGTTTGGATAAGTTTCCGGCATAAAAGTCCATAAACCATTAAGAGAACCCAGGTAATCCACTGTTTGCCCCAGGACAAGCATTGTGAAAGCTGTGTACCTTTTTGGGAAACTGACTGGTACTTGTGACCTGGATTGGCCACTGTTGGAAACAGGATTCTGGAATTGATGGACCTCGGTCTGAACCAGTATGGCATATCTTATGTTCTTATGAGTTTTCAAAACTGTGAGTGTATTTTTTTTTTTTTAGGGAAAACGTATCTATACATGCCTTTATTCCTGAGCAGTACAAGGGCATGGGACAAGATACCCAGAGATTTTGTCATTACCTGCACAATTTTAAAAATTATCCTCTTTATCTGCTGGTGAGGTCCAACCTGCAAGAGTGGCTGGTGATGCCTCTCTCGGTACAGATTACCCCATCCATCATAACTACCAAACCAACTACAGTAGTATCTGTAATCTCATATTACAAATATCTTTTGATATACAAATGTATACTCCATCTGGCTGATGGTAACCAACTGACCCAGTGCCATCATGTCTTACAACCCACCTTTAAGACATCAGGAATAGTCTCGGACCACACAGTAATTGGCCATGATGCAATGGGGTGAAGAATGGGCAGAGTGGGCATGGAATGCGCATTGCTGCTAACGCAGAGCAATTTTGATACACTCGGTGGTAATGTGGCAATTAGCTGGAGTGCACCTAATGACACCACTATGGGTGTTGTTAAGTGCACCCGCATTGAGTGTGCTACACGTGTTGGTTGCCGGAATGATGCCCGACATCTAACACAGAGGCTTTGCATTTAACGTGCTTCTGTAACCCATCTTAAGTGCAAAACCTTAGCTACCTTCAGTAAAAGGGCCCCTTATTTCTTAATGAGCCTTAAATCAATTTTGCCTTCACTAAAAGTTGTAATTTACATACATACTCTTATATACCATGCTTTTCTGCATCAGTGCGGTTTACATTGAACAAACTGAAATTACATTGAACAGGGCATTATAACTTGGAGATAACTATTTTACAGGGAACATGGGCTATGGAGGGTTAAGTGGCTTGCCCAAGACCACAAGGAGCATCTGTGGGACTAGAAACCCCCAGTCCTTCTGGCCCAAGGTTGCTGTCCTCTAGTGGGATTTGAACCCCCGACCTTCTGGCCTGAAGTACCTTGCCCCAACCACTAGGCCACTCCTCCATTCCTGCATATGTAATACTGCATATGTAATACATATTAACATATGAATTAGTGCATTTACAATCAATTTTCGTATGTCTAAAAAAAATATTCAAATAAATGTATGAAACAAACTGAAAAAATAGCTTAGAATTGGGAAAAATGTCAAATGAATTGAAACTACTTGACCTATATATCCCAATCAGTAGGCTCATTCAGCCTGCCCACTTGTTTCTGTCAGCAGTACATGTTCGAGCAATATCTATCAGATAGTCAATGTCCAAGCCAATGTTAGTGGCCTTTCACATTGGTTCACCATCATCCCTCGGTAGACACGTTCTTCATCTCAAACCAACTTTTTCCATCTTAAATCTCAAACAGCTGATTAGAATCAGGCTGTAGTAATAAACTGTGATACAAATAAGAAATATGTTAGCATTTGTGTCCTTTGGTAAAGGGGATGCAAGCTTAAAATAATTACTAGTTTTTACTGCAAATGAAACAATTTACTACAATAGAATCAACAAGTACTACGGAATATTGATTTAGTAGTCTGTAAAAGTGTCCGGGCAGAGTTTTCTTAAAGCAAGTCCCCTATAGTCATTAGCATGCAATGTCTGCTGAAAGTCTGGTCAGTGGCAAAATTTTGACGCTGTAATAAGAGATGTCATATAAGTGAAGGCGGAATATCAGAATTTCCATTGTAAACATTTTCTGTGACACTGTAAATAACATGGTAAGGCCATAACGATTTTTGATTGATTTTTCCGTACTGGGGCAGGGCAAGATAATACATTTGAAGTCAAAGTTCAGTTTTTCTCTTATTCCAATCATTCTAAACTTGTTTGATTGACCCCAAGGCCTGTCAGGTTTTCAAGAAGCTCACAAAGAATAGAAATGAGATACCTTTTCATGCACTGTTTTTCCAGTGATGCAAATGTATTTCATGCTTATTCATTTTGGATACAGCTGTGTGCAAATGTTTAGAAACCCTTGGTCAAATTGTTTCAGTGAATCCCTAAGAGGGTCATTTAAAAACTTTTAATCATGATTTGGATGTCTGAAGTCATGCACTTCACAGAACCATTTCCATAGGCATTCCTCAAATGATATTCACAGACGTCTCCGGTGCAGGGACTTCCGAGTAGGCAAGAAGGTGTGGCAGAGGTATGTCAGGGGAGGGGGCAATTGACTTACCTGTCTGTTTGATCTCAGAATTCTCAGAGATGTCTGCAGGCATGTTCATGTTTATATCTGCTCCAGGCACGAATAGGCATCAGCAGAGTGCTTGTTTTCACCTTAAAAAATTCAGAGAGGGCAGAGAAGATTGCAAGTTAAGTGACTAGCCTTAGATCACAAAGGTCCATGCTGGCCCCACTGCTGTTAAGTCACTGCTCTAACCATTATGCCATTAGACATATCCCCTGTTCCCTGTAAAATAGTTATCTCCAAATTATAATGCCCTGTTCAATGTAATTTCAGTTTGTTCAATGTAAACCGCACTGATGCAGAATAGCGCGGTATATAAGAAAATGAAAATAAATAAAATAAAATAAATAAATAAATATTGGTTCTGAAATGCTCTCCTGGGGACATTTATTTATTTAAGATGACTTAGTAACCAGTTAGGACAACACATTGAAAGCCGTTGCCTGCATCCCTGCCACTGACAGGCCTAAGAGCAAGGGCAAGCATAAACCATGGTTCTCCTTGGATCTTCGAGATTCTCTCCTCCACCTTCGTAGACTTGAGAGACGCTGGCGTTCCTCTCGGTCTCCTGATTCACTCTGCTCATACAATTCATACTTACAAACTCACCGAAAGATGACAATGGAGAGAAGAAAGAAATACCATTCAGACACACTAATGCGGTCATTAAACAAGCCACACGACCTCTTCAATATTGTTAAATCCTTAACAGGTGATCCAACCACTACCCAACCACCTATGCCAAACCCTCAAGATTATGCTGATTACCTACAATCGAAAATGATACAGACTAGTTTGATCCTCCAAGCACCAATACCTTCCACCCCACAGACTGTATCCCAGCTAGCCACGCTTGACAATTTCTCCCAGGTGTCCAACAAGGAGATCGAAGAAACAATATCAGCTATTAACCTAACTACTGCACCTAATGACCCTTGCCCTGCCAGATGGATCAAAGAACTACGACATGAACTTAGCCCAACTATAAGCAAGATTGTCAACAACTCCTTTTCAACTGGATCCTTCCCACAGAGCCTGAAACATTCATCCATCCGCCCCCTCCTGAAGAACAGCAAGCTAGACCCAACAAAAGTCGAATCTTATAGACCTATCTCCAGCATCCCTCTACTAGCAAAAATCATGGAAAAAATAGTACAGCGACAAATACAACTCCATGTCGACTCAGAAGCTCCTTTGGACCCATCACAACATGGTTTTAGAGAAGAACATGGAGTTGACACCCTCCTCACAACCCTCTTCAATAACCTAATCATAAACATCGACAATATCCATCAAGGATTCATTCTCATTTTTCTTGACATAGCTGCCGCTTTTGATTCAGTAAATCACAATACTCTCCTACAGCGCCTCAAAGATAAGGGTATTCAAGGGCTAGCTCTGAAATGGTGCAAATCTTACTTATCGGATAGACAGCAGCAAGTCAGAACAGGAGATGCAACATCGGACTCATTCCCCCTTAAACAAGGTGTCCCTCAGGGATCATCCTTGTCCGCATTAATGTTCAATATCTATATGCAACCAATCTGTGCTTTGATACGTACATTCAATATTCAATGTCTAGCATATGCTGATGACATCCTGATGTATGCTCCATTCAATATAAAACAACCGGACTTTACATCAATAGTTCATTGCTTCGAAGCTGTATCTAACTGGCTCATCAAACAGAATCTACGTATAAATCATAACAAAACAGAAGTCCTATTCATTACACGGAATACAACATTCATACCCCCCACCTCATTACAAGTAAACAACATTGAGTTGAAGGCACAACCAACAATCCGATACCTAGGGATTACATTAGATCAGCGGCTTGATATGTCAGCACACATCAAGAAAGCAACAAACACAATTTACCAAAAGATTCGATCCCTTCGGAATCTCCGTCCTCTTCTTGATTACTTCGACTTCCGCACTATCTTCCAAGCCTTGGTACTACCACATTTGGATTTTGCCAATATTATACTACACGGTCTCCCACAATCTACTCTAAATCCCCTCCGTCTGGCCATGAATGCGGCCGCGAGAATTCTCGTAGGTGCTCCACGCTCAGAGCATATAACTCCAATATTGATGAGTTTACACTGGTTACCCCTCCAGGCCAGAACCCTATATAAAACCCTTGTCATGACTTTTAAAGCTGCAAAGAGCCCATCTCTATCACCTATCAGCAACTTGATACATGTCACTCCAACTAACAGATCCAGGAGATCGGCTGCATTAAACTCCATAGACCTTCCGAAACTCCTTACGAAATGCTCTAAATCAACAACCTCTAGAGCCTTCTCACTGTTTGCGCCCAGAGCCTGGAATGCCCTCCCACCGGAAATTAGAGCCATCACAAGTCTCATGGCATTCAGAAAGGCCTTAAAATGTCACTTGTTCCTACTTTACTACCCAGAAGCGACTACGATTGATCCTAGCCCTCATGTTAGTCTTTCCCACCTGTCCCCGGTGGAAAAGGGCTAATCATGATAACTCATACCTGTCCTCACCATCCATACTGTAATTATACTGTATTTTTAATTGTAGCTATTTACCACTACCATGTTAATCAACCAAAATGCCATGTACATAGTTTACTCTATTTTATGCCTCTTGTCTGTATATAGTTAACCCTGTTTTTCCGCCAAGTTTTTGTTCCCTGTTCATTGTAAAAAAACAATGCTGACTGTGTCATTGTGTTTACATTTTGTTCATTTGTAAACCGCACTGATTAAAAGAGCGCGGTATATAAGAAATAAAAATAAATAAATAAATAAAATAAATTTATAGAGACATTTGATATATGTACATGTCGGGCACGTCCACGTTTCTGAAATCATGCCTGAACTTGCACATACCTGCTTTTATTTTTCAGATGTTCTGGCTTTGACGTCCCAGATTGCAGTTGGACGTCCCATTGTGAAATGTGCCTCTATGTGAACAGAAGCTGACACCTCTGCACAGCACAAAGGTTAAACACAATAGGGCCGATATTTTTTTTTAAAAAACCCTGAACCCCCCCTCCTAAATTTGGGTACTTACAATAGATACTTTAAAGGCCACGGGCAGAGGTGCGTGGAATGTGGCTGATTATGCGGGGTATGGGGTTCCGGCGAGGTTTGGTGGGGGTGGTATGTTCTGGGGGAGTCCGGGGGGGCAGGGGTTATAGTACAGCAGGGATGGGAGCATTGGATGGGGGGTGGGCAAGGACCTTCCAGGGCTGATTGGGCAGGGGCGTGGCAGTCAGCATGGACTGCGGTTGTTCCCCCTGCAGTTCTGCCTTTTTTGTCTCCGCAGGTTCCGGCAATGGCTTCCACTGGAGCAAGGTACGGCGGAGTGCAGCAATGCAGGACAGCGAGTGGAGAAGCGCAGGTGACGCCTGCACGTGGCGGCCCTTGTAATGGATCAGCAGCACTTGGAGAGGGTGAGCCGCGAACGGTCGACGACGGTTCCAGAGAGGTGCATCCACAGCGTGTGCTTGAGTCTATGGAGGCGGCAGTGATGGGTGAGTTGCAAAGGGAACATGAGGGTGGGGGTGAGAGGGGGGAGCGAGTAGAAAAGGCGGGGAAGGCTACCAGGAAGCAGAGGCATACTTGCCGTCGGAGGCGCAGATCGGAATCGTCCACGTCGACATCCTCGAGTTCGTCCACAGGTTCGTCGGCTGAGGGGGGGAAGAGCGGGGAGAAAGGTGCTTCCGGTGGGGGGTCGGCGGTGGTGACAGTGTTGTCGGAATTGTGGGAAGGGGTGCCAAAAAGGTTGAGGCGGCGGATACAGAAGAAGCGGTATATTGACATTTTCTGACTCTTGGAAGGATGTAAGCATTCTGAGGAAAGTAAAAAAAAGCGGAAAGAGGACGAAAAGGCTGGGAGGGTCCGTAAAGTGGTGTGGACAGTGGTAAATTGGGTGAGGGCCTTTTTGCGGTTGGCGAGTGTGTGGGGTAAATGGTACCCGGAACAGTATGGGATGCTTTTGTCGTATGCAGACTCTATTCTTGAGGCGTCGCAGACGCATGAAGGGTGGTCCTGGCTCAATTACGATAAGAAGTTTCGGGATAAAATGGAGGAGAACAAGTTGTTGTCTTGGGGCAGCCAGGATATCAACTTGTGGCTCACGCAAATGTCGGTAAGGTCTAGTACAGTAGGTGGGGGGGGGAGTGGCGGTGAAATCGGTGGGGGAAGCCAATGCTGTGGGAAACCGTTCCTTTCGGGGAGGTGGAGTTGGGGTGTTGAACAAGCAAGGGGTTGGAGGGGGGGATATGTGTTGGAGGTTCAACAAGTCCTCATACCCGTTCCCTGATTGCAAGTTCTGGCACGCATGTACAAGCAGCGGAGGAGGGCACTCTGTGACAAAATGTATTAAAAAGGGACTCTTGGGGAGCACATTGCCGTCGGCCAAGTGAGAGTCCAGTGTTCGGCGTAGCCCCCTCGCCAGTACGGGTGGGAGTATTGAGAGAGTGGCTGCGTCATTATCCTAAAAAACAGGATGGCGAGGTATTGCTTAAGGGTTTTCGTGATGGGTTTGTAATTCCAATACAGGGTGGGTTGGGTCCACGGTTGGGAGGAATGGGCCGTCTGTACATCGTTTTGCAGATGTGGTGAAGGCAAAATTAGATGGAGAGTTGATGTTGGGCAGGATAGCGGGCCATTTTTTGGAGCTCCCATTTAGGAATTTTGTGGTTTCCCCATTGGGAATTATTCCAAAGAAGCAGCCGGGTAAGTTCCGGTTAATTCATAATTTGTCTTATCCGGAAGGGGCATCAGTGAATGATCACATTCCACGGGAATGCTGCACGGTCCGTTATGCTTCATTTGACAAAGCTGTTGGCCTAGTGAGGAAGGCTGGGCGGGGAGAGTTGATGGCCAAGGTGGACATCGAGGCCGCTTTTCGCTTGATGCCGGTGCACCCGTCTTCCTTTCATCTGCTGGGTTTCCACATTGCAGGAGAGTATTATTTCAACAAATGCATGCCCATGGGCTGTGCAGTGTCTTGCGCGTGTTTTGAGAAATTCAGCACTTTTTTTCTTTTCTTTTTTTTTTTTTTAATTTTTTATTTATATGAATTTTCAATTATACAGCAAAGAAAACTAAATTCCTTACCAGATTACAGAATATGAAAAATCAATCAATAAAGGAAAAAAGATAACAATCTAGGATACAATAGATTACATAAACCGTTGCAGTTCGTTACAGTCAGGGAGAAAGAAAGGAAAAACATTCAGCCAAATCGAAGCCTTTGACTGAAAAACAAATCAGGAAAAAAGAAAAGCAAAGAAACCAGGTGGCTGCGGAGGCCCCGGAATTACATCCAGGAGGACTAACAAGTGATAACCAGTGTTACTCAGATGGAACAACCTCAGAGAGTCTAGCATTAATAAAGGCATTAAGGTCATTAGGATCAGTAAATACATATTTCGAATCCTTATATAACACTAAACATCTACATGGGTATCTCAGGAAAAAAGTTCCCCCAATTTGTGACACACCGAATTTGTACAATAGAAACTGCTTCCTCCTCTTTTGAGTTTCCTTAACCAAATCCGGAAACATTGAAAGTTTGAACCCTAGGAAGTTCTCCAATCGTTTCCTAAAGAACATTTTTAATAACCAATTTTTATCAGATACTAAAGCACATTGAACAAATAAAGTTGAAGGTACAATAACAGAACCCCCGCCCCCAGTGCCCTCAAGAAAACTGATCACATCAAGAACGTTAAAGTTCACTTGGGACACCGTCTCTACAGTTTCAGCGGGGTCACGCGCGGCAAGAGCCAATCAGGGAAGGGAAAGGGCCATGTGCTGAGGCATCTGGGACGTGCCATCAGCACATGGCTGAAGAGCGGGCGGCGAACGGGGTCCCGCCCTCCCACCCATTAATTTGAGGGTCAGTTTGGGGGACGTAGGGGTGTCACAGCTGGGGGGTGTGGAAATTGGTTTGGCGGGATCCCGGAGGTTTCCAGGGTCCGGAGCCGGAGGCTACTTGGGGCATGGGCAGGGTGCCCGCAACCTGGAGAACCCGGAGCCAACTTTTGCTAGTGATATGGCGAAGTTGGGCAGGGGTGGGAGTAACTGGACTGGTGGTGACCGGGCCAGGGGCGGAAGCGAGATCACCTTGCTAATAGTATGGCGGGTGAGGTATCGCTCTGCTGCGGGGGGGGGAATAGTTGGCTAAGTTGTTGTGCTTGTTAAATTGTTGTGTTATTGGGCAATAAAGCTGTGACCTGGTGTTTTCCAAATTTGGTGTCTGTGAAATTTTTGGCGGGAGATACAAGTAAGGGAAAGGAGTAGGGCGAAGGGAGAGCGCCGGGTACAGAACTCCGGTTACTGCACGTGTCCCCTATTTTTAGTGAAATGTAGGAGCCAGTATGGAAAAAAATTATTCATGTAGCAGGACCTGCTAAATGGGCACGTCCCAGTGAGAGGGATATTCAATGGCATTATCCAGACAAGCACCCTGCTGGTCCATGGGCAGGCTGCGGAAGAGCCGCACGTCTCCAGATAGTGGTGAGTTTTCTGATCCACTATCCAGACAACAATTAGCATAACTTAGAACAGCAAAAGACCTAGTGTTGCAAGTGCTGTGCAGATTTCCAGGCCAGATAGTGCCTGAATATCGCTATCTACATAGAGCCACCACTGACCACCGAATCCAGACATTTGGCATCAGCCTGGTATCTGGATACTGGCATTGAATATCCACTTTTTTTTTTTTTTTACTGTGGCAGCTGGTATTTAAAAAAAATTCTGGCCACCATGGACTAAATATTACAGACATGAGTGGGCATTTACATGCACTTACATAACAGCATCTGCTATAAGTATGTGCATATGTGTCAATGCATGTAAGTGTCGTAGGGGCATACAAGGGAACAGTGCTTGGCTGGACTTGGCACAGAAAAATGTAAGTTATAAAATACTATGATATATGCACATCAGGGTGTCGATTTAGGTGTGGCATGTTACACCTCTAAGATCCTGCGTACAGTATCCGTAGGATCTTATTTTCTAAAGGAAAGCATGTACGTGCTTTGTTGAACAAAATAAGCCCGCATTGTGCATGCAGTACTGAGCAATACTTGCATGGGAGTATACAAAATTACCCTCTTTGGGGGTAATTGTATAAGAGGATGTGTGTTTGTAGATACCAAGTATGCACCTAAAAGGGGCTCTTTTAGTCATTTACGCTTATGTGTGGCCACTCAGTGTAAAAGTGCACCCATGGATTTGATGGCATGCACTTGAGCGGAGTTAGGTAAAACATGGGCAGAGTGTGTAAATATGTGTATAGATTATAAAATACACCAGCTCTACATTTCATGGCCTTAATTACAGCACGGCTGTGCCACTTATGCTAGTCCTTTATAAAGAAAAGGAGGTGCCTAAGTAGGTGCCTTCTCATGAAATTACTCTCCACTTGCAGCAATACAGTTGTGGTCAACATTACTGGCACCCTTGGAGTTGAACCCCTTAATGTCCAATATCGCCTAAAAAAAAAAGTGGCCATTGAAATGGCTTTGGACTATATATGCACACATATTTTACAAACAAAAGAATCAAATAAAACAAGACCAATTAAAAGATGAAATAGTATAAAAACTGGAACATTGCCAGCACATGATTATTCCAAACCAAAAACCCAACAATGTCACCACTATAATATTCCAAAACAAAGGTGCACATTCACTAATCGTATATTTTACAAGTATAAACTCCCCTATTCAAACGGACAGAATCTTCCTGTTTTTTTATATTATGTTTTTTATTTTTTTGTCGGATCGCTTGTCATGAGGATAAAAAATCATTCTCCTTAAACAGGCCCTCCTTTTTAATCCGTTTAAAAATAGCCAGCTGGCCCAAATTGCGTGAAGCTAATGGCTCCCCAAAGACAACTACCGCAATGTTTAATTTTTAACTAAACACATTCAACACCGTGTTTCATCCATAGAATCATTTTCAAATGCCCAAACATATGGTGCTTTGCCCTCCTTTATAATCCGTTTAAAAATAGCCAGCTGGCCCAAATTGCGTGAAGCTAATGGCTCCCCAAAGACAACTACCGCAATGTTTAATTTTTAACTACATTCAACACCGTGTTTCATCCATAGAATCATTTTCAAATGCCCAAACATATCCACAGAATCATTTTCAAATGCCCAAACATATGGTGCTTTGCCCCCCTGCAGTAGATAGGTACTCATCTGGTGCTATTTAAAGCTTATGCTTGGCGTATCCACTGGGTACTGCAATCCATCGCTGTACAGGTATTACGTCCACTGGGAATTATAACAGGAAGATTCTGTCCATTTGAATAGGGGAGTTTATACTTGTAATATATACGATTAGTGAATGTGCACCTTCGTTTTGGAATATTATAGTAGTGACATTGTTGGGTTTTTGGTTTGGAATAATTTGAAGAAGATACCCGTTAATTGTTGATGGTGTCTCCAGTGGTTAGTAGCCAAGCTAATACTGCAACGTTTGCCTTCTCGGAGGCAGCGATTAAAAAACTTTTGGAACATCCGTCCTTATTGGAAACCACAACGGCACCAGAGGTGCTTTTGTTGGGATCTTGGACAACATTACATAATTTAAAAAGAAGACACATTCGAATAGAAATACACGCTGCTACCATGACACAATATTTAAAGCAAAAAATGATCCCGAGAGGCTTGCGAGTTTTGAAGCCTCCACACATGTTTACGGAAGATAAAAACCTGGAACAGTATCCTTAATAAATGTGGTTTAGACTTAATTGCCTTGTTGGTAGAAAGATTATCAGAGGAAGAAAATTTGATGGCTGAACAGGTGCAACAGCTTGAACAACAGCTGAAGGAGGAAGTTACCTAGGATAATTTTAAGAGGCAACTTGATGATTTAGGAGTACAGATGCAACAATTTTCGGAAACTTTGCGAAATTCAAAGATCAAAAAATTTAGACGAGATACCGATGATTATGTAAAAGATCAGGTTTATACCTGGTAGCAACGAGGCCCTGATCAAGCCCTAGCTCCAAAAAGAGTTACATTTGAGGCTTCTTCAGAAGATCGAATCTCAGACTCGTCTAAATCTCGTGGAGCCCCTATGAGAGGCAGAGTACAGTCTAAACCACAGGATTTTCAGAGCAACCGGTCACGCAATCGATGGCCATACCAACACCCATCCGGAGACAATTGGAGCGGACCGATAACAAGATCATCGACAAAAAAAAAGTCATCAACTTATCAGGGACAGCCTTGATGCCTGATCAATCCCAGGTGTTAATGTTGGGACTATCATTTGTTCCTTCTCCTGTATATGATTCTTTTAAGATGCGTGTAGCACTACATCGGTTTTTCCAGAAGCTGCATATGGCTTTATTTTTTCACGACAATTTGATATCTAGAATAGATAATTCTATCTATTATAATCCTTCTACTTGGCAGCCCCCTGTCAGTTTGGATGCCTCTCTGATCACCTTCCAGGAATTGGTATTAAGAGATCTGGGTAATTTGGAAACGTCTACCTCCCTAAGATCATTTTCTAACATTTCTAGCCGTTCACATAGGGCTTTAAAGGATTTACGGTAACCGAGGTATCCGGATGCCCGACCCGGGCCACAGCCCCCCCCCCCTCCACCCGCAGAACCTCACCACCCCCGACAGAGCACACAGACTTCAGGTATTGGTGCAAACTATGCTTGGTCGCAGCTTTAATTATTATTAACAGTAAAACACCGGCCCAACATGGGCCCACTCAATAATCAGAACAATACAGAATACCTCACACCCCCCCCCCACCCGTCCTCCGGATGGTGTCCCCCCCACCAGCCATATTAGCAAAGCGGGAGCACCATCCAACCCACCCCACCCACCCACCCCCCCCCCCGCATACCCCTTGGCGCCCGCCTCGCCGTATTAGCAAAGGCTGGCTGAAGGGGTTGCCTATATCCGGGTTGAGACCCCAGCCGGGACGTCTCCCCCCAACCTGAAGAGCCGAGCCGCTCACCTGGGAAGCGGCATAAAGCTGAAATGAGCCACCGGGTCGACGAGCACCAGCTTGCCACCCCGCCACCGGCGCTAGGTAGCTCGCTATCCTAGCGCCGCCCCCCCCCACCGAAAGCTGCGACCAGCACCAATACTCCAAGGCCTCCTGCCAGTCGTTCAGAAGTAAATCCTGCCCCACCGGGGAAAGGTGGACCCCATCAAGACGGTACAGGCCCGCACAAGCGACGTCCGCCCAATTGTGGTGAACCTGGAACCCACCCGTCAGCTCTACCCAGTGCCCAATCTGACGATTGATTTTGCACAGACCCCTCGACCAGCGCCGCTGGGTCCGGCAGGCCGGGCGGGGTATAATGTCCGACCAGATGATGGCCACTCCGGGGAGGACCACACGCAACTGGGCAATGTCACTCTGAACCGTCATGATGAGGTGCCAGCAGGGCCAACAGGCGACGTCATTGCCCCCCAGGTGGAGCAGCAGCCCGACCGGCCGCCGCCACCGACTCGTCTCCGTGCGAACGCAGTCCAGGAGCTGTCCCCAATGCATGCCGCGGCGACCCAGCCAGGACAGACGCACTCCATGCGCGGCGAGGCCAAGGTGGGTACCCAACGGCCGAACCGCCGCTCGACGCTCAGCCCAGTAAACAAAGGAGTGCCCGATGATCCACCATTCACCCACCGACACACCATCTGAAAGCAGAAAAGAGCGGACTACCACCAGCCCGCCACTCTGGAAAAGGAAGACAAAAGGTTAGTACCCCCCCGACCCCCCCCCCCCTTTTTTCCCACAGCACGACTCAAACGAGCCGCCGACCAAGGGCATCGGCACCAGGGCGCTCAGTCAGGGGCAGATGGGCAAACGTACCCCGCGTAGGCCCCCGAATGCCATCGGCCGATGCGCTGAATCACCCGTGAGTCCAAACCTGCAGCCGCCGCACTAGTAGCCGCTCCTATCCGGAACGAGTGCGAAGCATAACTACGCTCGGGGTAACCCAAAGTACGCAGAACAAGGTGTAACACAGCCGTGAACTGGAACTGGGTCACCGGACGGCCATCCGCATGGACGAAGAACTGGCCACCAGCCTCCGGACGCTGGCTCACGTACGCGCGCAAAGCACGAACGGGACAAGACAAGAGGGGGGAAATGGCACATAGGAGGACCCAACCCCCTAGTCCGGACTGATCCGTCTTGGACCGCGAAAGGAAGATCCGGACACGCGCTGGATCGACCCGGACGTGCCCCGCGTCAAGCCCCCCAAAAGCCCCCCGCCTCACCGACCGAGGAACCAGCTCGGACACCCGAAAGGCGCCGAAAAAGGCCGTCGTAAACAGCGCCTGAAACAACACTGCTTCAAAGCTCGAGGACGCCACCCGCGGCAACAGCGCACAGATCCGCACCAAAAGCTCGTGAGATACCGGCAACCGCCAATCCCGCGACTGCGGCGTCCCACGGGCCCAACCGGCGAGGAGCCGCCCGACTAAAAAGGAGACCCGGGGGTTCCCCCACCCCGCAGCCTTGCAAAAGAAAGAAAAACCCGCCAACGCACCAGTGACCGCCGACCGAGCCCACCCCTCCTTTCTCGCCCATAACACGAAACGGCCAACTAAACCATCCGAAACCGCCCCCCCAGACCAGCCGTGCATTCCCAGAAAATCACTCACCTGAGAGTAGCCCCGGCGATAAGACACCCAGGTACTGCGCGCCACCGACGCCGCAAGCAGAGCCATTAGGTCAGGGTCCCAATCGTCCAGAGATGCTCCGGAACCCGAGAGGGCCACTCGTCCGCCCCTGGAGCCAACCGCCGAAACCGCACCCACTGAAAACGGGATAAAGCGTCAGCAATGGCATTCTGAGAGCCTGGCACATGCCGGGCCCGGGCGGTGACATTTAGGCACAAGCAGGCTAGCACAAAGACCCTCATCAAAGACGCCACCCTGGGGCACCGAGGAGCATGTCGATTAATGACCTCGACGACCGCAGCATTATCACACCAGAAGACCACCCGTCGATCCCGCAAACGGTCCGGCCATACCCAGAGGGCCACAACGATGGGGAAGAGCTCCAGGAAAGCAATATTCCGGACCAACCCGGAGCTCACCCAAGCCGCGGGCCAAGGCTCAGCACACCAGGAACCATGACAAAAGGCCCCAAAACCAGAACCGCCCGCCGCGTCGGTGAACAACTGAAGGTCAAGATTGGAGAGCTCCGGCAACTGAAGGACGGAGCACCCGTCAAAGCCAGCCAGAAAAGCGTCCGATACCCGCAGATCCTCCCGCATCCCCGCGGAGACCCGGATCCGATGGTGAGGCAGCCGCAGACCAGCCATAGCCAAGGATAAATGCCTCGTGAAGGGGCGCCCCATGGGAAGGACTCGGCAAGCGAAGTTGAGATGACCAACCAGCGACTGCAGGACGTGGAGGGAGGCCTTCGAGGCAGAGCCGACGGCGGCCACCAACTCCCGAAGGCGCCGAACCTTCGGCGGCGGCAAACGAACCACCATGGCAGCCGTGTCAATCTCAATGCCAAGGAAGGTGAGGCAAGTGCCCGGGCCGACCGTTTTATCCCCAGCGATGGGGACGCCGAAGGCGGCAGCTACACGTTGAAAGGTGCTCAAGAGGGTGGAACAGGTGGGGGTCCGCTCAGGCCCGACAAAAAGAAAATCATCGAGGTAGTGGACAATACCCGAGGCTCCCGACTGCCGTTCAACCACCCAATGCAAGAAGGTACTGAAAGCCTCGAAATACGCACAAGAAATAGCACAGCCCATGGGCATGCACATGTCGAAGTAGTACCGCGCCTCGAAGCAGAACCCGAGCAAAGGGAAGGCCGAGTGATGCACCGGCAACAGACGGAAAGCCGATTCAATGTCCACCTTGGCCAGGAGGGCACCGTGCCCACACTGCCGTACCAGGGCGACGGCAGCATCGAAAGAGGAGTAGCGCACCGTGCAGAGCTCGCGGGGGATAAGGTCATTTACCGAAGCGCCCGGCGGGCAAGAAAGGTTGTGTATCAATCGAAACTTGCCCGGCTCCTTTTTGGGAACCACCCCCAACGGCGAGACCGTGAACGGGGAAAAGGGGGGTTCCAGGAACGGACCCGCGATACGGCCAAGCGCACACTCTTCCAAGAGCTTTTGCCGCACAATCTCCCGGTGCTGCCGAACAGAGGCGGCATTGCGGGCTCCACCGTGCCCGGACGCCCCCAGAACGGGGATGCGGAAACCCCGGGAAAACCCCCCAAGAAGCAAACCGGCCGCCCTGCCCCGACGGGATCGCCCGTATAAGAGGAGCCACGGACGCATAGCCTCAACCCGTACCGGGGTCCGGGCCGAGACCGCCGCAGCCTCACTTACCCCCCGCAGGGGCCCCCGCGGGACCCTTGTGGGTGCACTTAGCAGCCGGGTGCGCACCCCCACACAAGGAGCAAGCGTGTTTGAACTTGCAGTCGGGAAAGGGGCAGGACGCCTTGTTGAAGCGCCAGCAAACGTCCCCCCCGATGGCGCCCCCCCTTTGCTGCGGCAAAACGGGGGCGGGGACACGAAAGGAGCGCCCGCCAGCCCCCAACGGGGATGGCCCAGCCTTGGCGACCGTCGAGCCAGACCCCCCAACCCGACCCCTTACAGACATCTGAGTCAGCCACATTGATGTCCTTCGTTCCCCACTGCAACTGACAGTTCTCTTCCATTTGGTCACGAAACTCCTCGTCATAATTCAACCAGGCACACCCCTCGTGGGCCTGGGACGCCACCAATATATTGTCAGCATGGGCCAGCAAGGCCCCGTACTGCTCCGGGAAGTAGTGCCCCCACACACTCGCCAAACGCAGGAAAGCGCGGGTCCAGTTGAGGGTGTTGCGAGAAACCTTACGCACCCTGCCCGCTTTCTCGTCTTCCTTGCGCTTCCGCCGGCTCTCCCCGGAGCGCTTCCGACCATCGAGCAAACGGAAGATGTCGATATATTTACGGCGCTTAATCCGCCGGCGCAACTTCCGCAGCACGGACTCCCACAGTTCGGAACAACGTATAATGGGGGCGCCACCGGACGCCCCACCATCCGCCGCCCCCGGAACTGAGCCGCGCGAAGAAGCCGAAGAGGACGACGAGGAGGAAGAGGAAGAGGACGCTCGCCGGCAGCGGCGCGCCCACTTGCGCTTCCCTTTGGCTTTGCCCACCCCAGCGGAGCCCGAAGCGGAGTCCCCCCCCCCACCTCGGCCCCTCCAATATACTCACCAGGCGTCCCAGAAGAGGCAGCGAGAGTACCCCCGGAGGACCCACCGGGCACCGGAGGACCCAGCTCAGCCGTAGAGACCGCAGGACCCTCACCGGCCAGCCTGTCCACAGAAGCCATGGAGATGGTCGGTGTCGAAGTCGTCGGGACCTGCGGAGGAAAGGGAGAAAAACAAGCAGCAGAGACCCCAGGGGTACCGGGAGCCACCGGCGAGCCGACCCCCCACACACGAGCCGAAGGCCCCAACCCGCCAGCCTCCCAGGTTGCCGCTCCCGCAGCCGCACCACGCCCCTCGCCAAACCAGCCCCCCCCAACCCCCACCCCACGGCCCTACACCCCCCCACGGGACCGCACCATAAGCCCAGGAGGCCGCAGGGGCGAAGAAGCCGTGCGGTGGAAGGGGAACCGAGGGATTGGGGGTAGGACCCCTCTCCCCAGAGGGAGAGGAGGCGAGTGGAGGGTAGCCCGCGCCCACCTCCCAGGGCCGGTTGGGAATCGGGGCCCCCGATGACCCAGGCTCGCCAACACCCGGACTATCTGTACCTTCGGGCTCTGCTAGCACAGCCGGCGAGGGAACCCCACGGGATGCCCCCCCAGGAGGGACCAACTCATCCTGGGAGGCACACTCGACCCCGATGATGGGCGCAGGACACTCGCCCGCTTTGCCACGGCCCCGAGCCCCGCCCACCCGGCTGCGCCCTCGCCCCTGCCGGACCCCCGAGAGGACCCTGGCCGTCGAGGTTGTAGGACGCGGGGCCCGACCACGGCCCGTGGGCCGCGCCACACCACGCCCCCTAGTAGTGCCACGCGCCCCTTGGGCCACCCCCCGCGACCCCTTGGCCGCCCCCCGCGATGGGACCCTTTGGGCCATGAGCAAGGGGTACCCCACACAAAAGAAGCCCACCCCCACAGGGCACGTGCAGCTCAGGACCCTCTAACTGCTGCGGCCGCAGCAGCCTGGAGGTGTGTGGTCTCTTTCTTTTTTTTTTTTTTTAAGCAGCAAACGGCGCCCCCCAGAAGCGGCAGGGACAAAGGGTGACCCAGCAAGAGGGGACCCAGCACCCCGCTAGAAGAACCGGCCGCAGAGGAAGACCGGGAAGCCCCCCCCTCCTCTCCCCTACCCACGTGCTAAGCGGCAGGCACACACAAGGTGCGCCGCGAGAATTTAAACGGCCGGCGACCGAGCAGCCTCGTGGAGCGAACCCGGCCAAAACCAGCGCTCGGGGGCAGAGGGGAGACCAAAAAAACCCGCCCCAGAAGAACAAGGCCCCGAAGCCAAGGCCCAACTCACCAGCTCTCCTCCGCGGCGCACCTTCTCGCAGGCACGAGCAAGGAGGAAGAGGGAGATCGCCAGCCGGCGATCCCTCCTTGCTCGCACAGGCCACGCCCCCACGACCGCCTATGCGGACCAATCCGCAGACGCCACGGGGAGGACGTGAGGGGCCCGCAGGCACGCAAGCCTGCCCGTGCCCCCCCCCCCCGGCCCACCGCCACGAAGAGGGCTGCCATGTGGTCGGACCCCGGGAACCCGGTTACCCAGCCAGCCGCGGGACCAGGGCCCGTCGGCTCAGCCATCAAAGGCTTCACAGCTTACCATTCGTAGAGCCGATAAGGAGGGAGCTGTTGTCATCCAAGATACCACAAGATATCAGGCTACTGTTTTAGCTCATTTACAAAATCCTAAATATTACAAAGTACTGGGGAGTGATCCCGGACCTGAACTGCAATTGGAAATTAAAGCCTATACCATGCAGGCATTACAACAAGGATGGATTACCAATAAAGAGTTTGATTTTTTTGAATCCAAAATATCAAAAGACACCGATTCTTTATATGGTTCCCAAAGTTCAGAAATCCCTGGAGGATCCACCGGGACATTCAATTGTTTTGTGCCGATCAAAGGTACTTGAACCCCTATCTATTTTTTGTGATAAGTTTTTTCAGCCTATGACAGCACTCATAAAATCTTATATATGAGATTCTTATCATTTTTTATCTTTGTTGCAAGGAGTACCAGTGCTGGACCTTCATTTCTTAGTGACGTTAGATGTAGTTGCGTTGTACACTAATATTCACCAGCAAGAGGTGTACACTATTTTAGCTGTATTACCGATTTATCTCCCGACAAGATTACCAAAATGTTTTGTATTACACCTATTAACTTGGGTATTGGAGAGAAATTTCTTTATGTATAATCATGAGTTTTGCCATCAATGCTTTGGAGTAGCAATGGGTGCTACAGTGGCGCCCTCAGTAGCAGCCTTGTATATGTCCCATTTTGAAAATCATTATCTTTATGGATCGACAGGATTTTGTGTTATTTCCTTTTGGAAACAATTCCTTGATGACATATTTTTTATCTGGACTGGTTCCTTGGATGAATTCCTAACTTGGATTAATACGCTGCACATTCATATTCAGTTTGAAGCTAAATACCACATGTTCCAGATAGAATTTTTGGATATGCTATTGTATAAAGAAGTTATTTAACAACTAAATCCAAGGGTCATTCACTGGGGCGAATCAACTATTGAGAATCAAAAAATGGTAATGCTCCACTTCTCAACTAATCAGCATAATCTAATGCCGTTCTAAATGGTGCTATTCACACTGATACTTGTAATGAATAAACTTTTCAGCTTGAATAATGAGCAACCGGTCTCAGACTTTAGCGGGGCTCTTAGAGTCTACAGCAAACTCATGCCCCTGATTGCATCAACGACCGTTTATGTTGCTTGTACTTTGTTATAAGTTATTCACATTTGAATTTAAAATAATTAGAAAGTACAAGCAACATAAACGGTCGTTGATGCAATCAGGGGCATGAGTTTGCTGTAGACTCTAAGAGCCCCGCTAAAGTCTGAGACCGGTTGCTCATTATTCAAGCTGAAAAGTTTATTCATTACAAGTATCGGTGTGAATAGCACCATTTAGAACGGCATTAGATTATGCTGATTAGTTGAGAAGTGGAGCATTACCATTTTTTGATTCTCAATTGTATAAAGAAGGTCAACAGATACTATCAACTCTTTATAGGAAACCTGTACAACGCAACACCCTGTTGCAGTTTACCAGCTACCATCCAGGCCCACTGTGGAGAGCGTTGCCTGTGGGACAATTTTTACGTATTCGACATTTGTGTTCAACATTATTTGAATATAGAAAACATGCAAGAGACTTAAAATCGTGATTATTGGCATGGGGATATCCTCTAAACTTGATAAATCTAGCTCACAAGAATACATTATATAGCCACCCAGAGTGGTAGCAGAATCCTGTAATCCAATATGAGAAGAATAATAAACACTTTGTGGGAGTACTCCCATTTATGCCTAACACCATGGCAATTTCTGAAATTCTTAAATCCCATTCAACACTGCATAAATGTTTTCAACTTCCACTCATGTTGGCTTATTGCCGTAGTACTAATATAGCGGATCGGGTTATCCATACTTGTCCCACTCCACGTTCTAGTAGCCACAATGAAAGGGGCCACTATGCTTGTGGCTCCTGCGATTTTTGTTCGTCTACATTGGAAGGCACTGATTGGTGTGATCTGCAATCGCAACACGTATATACATTGCGGCACTTTACGAATTGTGAATCATCTTTTGTAGTTTACTTAATCTTGTTCCTTGTGCCATGGTTTATGTGGGCATGACAACTCAGATGGTGAGAAAATGGTTGCGGAACATAGATCTCGAATACACACAAAGGTTATGGCGGCACCATTGGTACAACATTGTTTACAACATGGACATTCTTTTGAACAACTGAAATGATTCATAATTGATATGGTCTCCCCCCAACACACTGATTAGAGGGGGTAACTGGCAAAGTCAGCTACCTTCTAAAGAGCAGAGATGGATCTATATGCTCCATTCCACTTCTCCAGCAGGTTTAATACAGAAGTGGAATGGTGGTCTTTAAATTAGATGATTTGACGTCTATCAGTGTGCGAATGACTCATTAACAACATTTAATCCCAAATGACGTTATTACGTCGGTATCAGAAAAGGAAGTTGGATTTATGGTGCTTGATAAAGAGTCACAGAAAGAACAGGCTTGAAACACAACGGTTTGTGTTGCAGTACCCAACCAAATGATCGCAAAACCTGGCAGTATGATAATAACATTGTGGGACTCAATTGTTTGAGCGTTATAATTCCCAGTGGACGTAATACCTGTACAGCGATGGATTGCAGTACCCAGTGGATATGCCAAGCATAAGCTTTAATTAGCTCCAGATGAGTACCTATCTACTGCAGGGGGGTGAAGCACCATATGTTTGGGCATTTTTTTTTAAATGATTCTATGGATGAAACACAGTGTTGAATGTGTTTAGTTAAAAATTAAACATTGCAGTAGTTGGCTTTGGGGTGACATTAGCTTCACGCAATTTGGGCCAGTTGGCTATTTTTAAATGGATTAAAAAGGAGGGCCTGTTTCAGGAGAATGATTTTTCATACTCATGACAGACGATCCGACAAAAAATAAAAAAGATAATATAAAAAAACAGGACGATTCTGTCCATTTGAATAGGGGAGTTTATACTTGTAAAATATATGATTAGTGAATGTGCACCTTTGTTTAGGACATGATTATTGGCATCCTTATAAACAATTCAAATCAGTTTGAACAGAAGAACTACATTCTCACTGCAGTAAAATTCTATGCACCTGAGATAAATTGTCAGCACTCACATGACTTGAATCAACCAGTGAATGATGGCTCTAATGTTTAAAGTGGCCACATTCACTCCCTGTTCCATCTTCACAATGGTGAAGACAAGAGAGCAGCCTGAGACCATCAGAAAATCCATTATCACTAAACATCAAACTTTAAAGGGGAACAAGGTCATCTCCAAAGACCTTGTGATTCCCGTGTCTACAGTTTGTAATGCTATTAAGAAGCTTCCTGCTCATGGAACTGTCAAGATCCTTCTCAGGATGTGGTGGGAAGAGGAAAATTAATCCAAGAAGTCTTTGAAGGTTAGTGCGAACTCTTGGAAAAACACCACATACAACATCCAAAGAGCTTAAGGCTGACCTGGAGCAATCTGGAGTGATGGTTTCAACCCACACCATACGTTGTGCACTAAACAAAGAAGGACTTCATGAGCGAAGGTCAAGGAGAACCCCACTACTCAAAGACCGACATAGAAAGGCATGCCTGATCTGTGTCCAAACCCACCTTGAGAAACCACAATCCTTATGGGAAAATGTTCTGTGGACAAATGAAACTAAACTTGAGCTCTTTGGCAATGCAGACCAGTGACACATTTACAGAAATGAAGCTTATAAGTTAAAAAAAAAACACCCTTCCTACAATTAAATATGTTGGAGGTTCCATAATGTTGTGGGGTTGTTTTGCTGCCTCAGGAACTGAAAGCTTGGAAAGTATTAAAGAAATCATGAAGTCAGAGGACTACCAAGGTATATTGGAGTGAAACTTGCTACCTAGTGTCAGAAAGCTTGGTCTTGGTCAAAGTTCATCGGTCCTCCCTTGAGTAGGAGAGTGACCCAAAACGTACATCTAAAACTACAAAAAATTGTTAAAAAGGGAAAAATTGACTGCTTTAAACTGGCCAGCAATGAGTCCTGATCTCAGTCCAATCAAGAACCTTTTGGAAAGAGCTGAAATCTGTCATTGGTAAAAGGAATCCTGGAAACATTCATGAACTGGAACAAATTACAGATGACAAATGGGAGAAACTACCAGCAGACAGATGCACAAAACTTAAGATGGCTCCAAGAAATGTTTGGAGGCTGTCATCACTGCCAAGGGTTGTGCCACCAAATATTAATGAAGGGTGCCGTTAATCCTGTCCAGGTCACATTTTGGGTTTTTTTTTTAGAAATTGCTATATCTAAGTTGCACAGACATCTTTTTTTTTTTGTTGTATACCTTTGAACAGATTCTTAAAATATTAAGATGATATGCAGTTGGAATATTTACAATTATTTCTCAAGATATACCTAAAGGACCGGATTCTGTGCCACAATTAGCGGGGATGGACATCCATCCCCGCTATTCGTGCCTTCTCTGTCCGCATCTAATTTCCCCACCAGTTGTACGGTGAAGTTAAACGGGGGCAGGGAAGGAGAGGATTGGAGGCAAGGCGGGCAGTCATCCAGGGCCAGCGACTTGTACGGGGAAGTTATTCCACCTCCGAGGTGGAATAGCTTCCCCTTATGTAAAGGATTGGAAGTTCAGGGCTTGGATTGTGCAGGGGGGCCCAAAGGCATTCCCAGCAGCCCAACCCTGGCCTTAGGAGGTCAGATTGGAGGTCGGGCTGCGGGGAATAAGTCTGGCAGCAGCCGGCATCGCGGCTCTTCAATGGAGCCACAGTGCCATGGCAACATGACGCCATAGAAAAGCCTTGACTGAGTTAGCCGAGGACTGTACATGCAGGCCGGGCTGAATCGTAGTCCTGACCTGCACATACAGGACTGTTCATAATTCTGATCCCACAGGGCTAAATGTGCCCCGCAGGATTAGAATCGTGAACCCCTCTGTACATCCAGACCGGACATAGAGATTGGATCTACGTCTGGGACAGAATAAGCCTGAAATTGCATGGGTGCCAATAATGTTGTCTACAACTGTATAATAACTGCCACCACATGAAGGTTATGCCACCGTCTTCTTTTAGGTATCTAACTGCTGCTCCATGCAGTGTCCTCCTCCCACCCCCCCCCCCCACACACTTTTTTTTAAAGAATTTAACTGTTGCTTTTTGCAGTTTTCTACCCCCACCCCCAAAATGCAAAACATAAGAACATAAGATATGCCGTACTGGGTCAGACCAAGGTCCATCAAGCCCAATATTCTGTTTCCAACAGTGGCCAATCTAGGTCATATGTACCTAGAATTTCCCCAAGGGACACAGGTTCCACAATGCTTGTATTGGTTCAAGCATTGATATCCTGGGTCCCTTCTTAATAATGGTTTATGGACCTTTCCTCCAGGAACTTGTCCAAACCTTTTTTAAACCCAGCTACACTAACAGCCTTTACTACATCCTCCGGTAACAAGTTCCAGAGTTTGATTACACGTTGAGTGAAAAAATATTTTCTTTTATTAGTCTTAAATACTTTACCCTGTAACTTCATTGCATGTCCCCTAGTCTTTCTATATTCCGATAAGGTAAATAATCGATCTACGTTTACCCGTTCCACTCCGTTCATTAATTTATAGACTTCTATCATATCTCCCCTCAGCCGTCTCTTTTCCAGGTTAAAGAGCCCTAACCTTTTTAGCCTTTCTTCATAGGAGTATCCTTCCATCCCCTTTACCATTTTGGTGGCTCTTCTCTGAACCTTTTCTAAAATCGCTATATCCTTTTTAAGATACGGCAACCAGAATTGCACACAATATTCAAGGTGCGGTCTCACCATGGAACGATATAGAGGCATTATAATATCTTTTGTTTTATTTTCCATTCCTTTCCTTATCATACCTAGCATTCTATTTGCTCTCTTGGCCGCTGCTGCACACTGGGCCGAGGGTTTTAACATGGTATCCACAATGACGCCTAAATCTTTTTCCTGGGTGGTAGTTCCTAATGTGGAACCTTGCATCGTGTAACCATAGTTTGGGTTGTTCTTCCCTCGGTGCATAACTTTGCACTTGTCCACATTAAATTTCATCTGCCATTTTGATGCCCAGTCTGCCAATTTATCAAGGTCCTCTTGCAATTTTCCACAATTCTCTTGGGTTTTAACAACTTTAAATAGTTTTGTGTCATCTGCAAATTTGATAACCTCACTCGTTATTGCACTTTCCAGGTCATTTATGAATATGTCAAAAAGCAGCAGACCCAGCACAGATCCATGGGGTACACGACTATTCATCTTTCTCCAATGGGAAAATTGGCCATTTAGCCCTACCCTATGCTTTCTATCTTTTAACCAGTTCCTGATCCACAATAGTACACTGCCTCCTATCCCATGACTCTTTAATTTTGCAAAAGGTCTCTCATGAGGGACCTTGTCAAAGGCTTTCTGAAAGTCCAGATACACAATATCAACCGACTCACCTTTGTCCACCTGTTTATTCACTCCTTCAAAAAAACATAACAGATTAGTAAGACAAGATCTTCCTTGTCTAAAGCCATGTTGGCTGTCTCCCATTAGGTCATGACTATCTACATGCTGAGTAACTTTATTCTTTATGATGGTTTCTACCATTTTTTCCCGGTACTGACGTCAGGCTCACCAGTCTGTAGTTTCCCGGATCACCCCTGGAACCCTTTTTAAAAATTGGTGTTACATTGGCGATCCTCCAATCTTCAGGTATTAGAGATGATTTTAATGATAGTTCACAGATTACTAATAGCAGGTCTGCAATCTCATATTTCAGTTCTTTCAACACCCTTGGATGTATACCATCCAGCCCAGGTGATTTGCTACTCTTCTGTTTATCTAATAGTTGTAATACATCTTCCCGATGTATCAATATTTCCTTAAATTCTTCCGCACCTTTAAATAACACTTCAGTCATGGGTAACATCCCTACATCTTCCTCAGTAAAGACCGAAGCAAAGAATTCATTCAGTCTCTCCGCTATCGCCTTGTCGCATCTTAGTGCTCCTTTAACCCCTTTATCATCTAATGGACCAACTGACTCTCTCACAGGTTTTTTGCTATGAATGTACTTGAAAAGGTCTTTAATTCGCGTTTTTGCTTCCGCAGCAAGCTTCTTCTCAAATTCTCCCTTTGCCTGCCTTATCAATGCCTTGCATTTGACTTGCCAGTGCTTGTGCTGTTTCCAGGTTTCGTCGTTTGGCTCTTTTTTCCATTTCCTGAAAGATGCTTTTTTGGCAACACCAGCCTCTCTGACCTCACCTTTAAACCATGCTGGCAGTTTTTTGGACTTCCTTCCACTTTTCTTAAAGCGTGGAATACAGCTGGTCTGGGCTTCCAAGATAGTATTTTTCAACAACAGCCAAGCCTGATGTACGTCTTTAACCTTTCCAACTGCTCCTTTTAGTTTTTTCTTAACTGTTTTCCTCATTTTATCATAGTCTCCCTTTCGAAAGTTAAAAGGTAGTACTGTGGATTTCCTTACTATCCCTCCTCCACTAATTAAATCAAAGGCAATCATGCTATGATCACTATTGCCAAGTGCCCCAACAACCTTATCTCTTGCACTAGATCTGGTGTTCCACTAGGTCTAATATGGCTTCCCCTCTGGTCGGTTCATGAACCAGCTGCTCCAAGAAGCAGTCATTTATTTCATCTAGGAACTTTATCTCCCTAGCATGTCCTGACGTGACACTGATCCAGTCGATACTGGGGTAGTTGAAATCACCCATTATTATTACTGCGCTGTAACTTTTGTTAGGTTCCTTGATTTCTTTGAACATTTCATCATCCATTTGGTCATTCTGGCCAGGCGGTCGATAGTACACCCCCACTGCCATCGCCTTCCCCCTTTTACATGGAATTTCAATCCATATAGATTCTACAGCAGATTTTGTTTCTTGCAAAACTTTAATCTTTTCTGACTCTAACATAGAGAGCAACTCCTCCACCAATTTGATCAGCTCTATCATTACGATATAGTTTGTACCCAGGTATCACAGTGTCCCACTGGTTGTCCTCCTTCCACCATGTCTCTGATATTCCAATCATATCTAACCTTTCATTTAGTGCTATATATTCTAACTCTCCCATCTTATTTTTTAGACTTCTAGCATTTGCATACAAGCATTTTAGAGAATGTATTTTATTCATATTAATTTGGCTATTGTTAGACATGGGTAATTTTGGATCTTTAAGCTTTGTCTGCTCAATACTTGAGGGCATTTGGGCTAGTTTACTGTTTTGTGGAACCTCTCTGCTTTTGGTGGTATCCTTCAAAGATACATTCTTCCGAACCATCCGCTCTTGGGTGACTGTCGGCTTTCCCCTAATATCTAGTTTAAAAGCTGCTCTATCTCCTTTTTAAAGGTTAATGCCAGCAGCCTGGTTCCATCCCGGTTAAGGTGAAGCCCATCCCTTCGGAAGAGCCCCTCCTTTCCCCAGAATGTTCCCCAGTTCCTAACAAATCCAAAACCCTCATCTCTGCACCATTGTCTCATCCACGCTTTGAGACTCCGGAGCTCTGCCTGCCTTTTGGGTCCTGAGCGTGGAACAGGAAGCATTTCGGAGAACGCTACCCTGGAAGGTCTGGATTTCAACTTCCTACCTAAAAGCCTAAATTTAGCTTCCAGAAACTCCCTACCACATTTTCCTATGTCATTGGTACCGACATGTACCAAGACAGCAGACTCCTACCCAGCACTTTCTAAGACCTTATCTAGGTGGCGCGTGAGGTCCGCTACCTTCGCACCAGGCAGGCATGTTACCAGGCGATCCTCACGTCCACCAGCCACCCAGCTATCTACATGCCTAATGATCAAATCACCAACTATAACGGCTGTCCTAACCCTTCCCTCATGGGCACATGGCCCTGGAGAAACTTCCTCGGTGCGAGAGGGTTTTACATCACCTGGAGGACAGGTCCTAGTTACAGGATCACTTCCTGCCACACCAGGGTGATGCTCTCCTGTCACGTGACCTCTCTCCTCCATGGCAACAGGGATGCTGCCAGACTGGAGGTGGGACTTCAGTACTATATCCCTGTAGGTCTCGTCTATGTACCTCTCTGTCTGTCTTATGCTTTCCAAGTCTGCTACTTTAGCCTCTAGAGAATGGACTCGTTCCCTGAGAGCAAAGAGCTCCTTGCACCTAGTGCACACGTAAGACCTCTCGCCAACTGGGAGAAAATCGTACATGTGACACTCAATGCAAAAGACTGGAAAGCCCCCATCCCGCTGCTGGACTGCTGTCTGCATCTTAGTTTTAAGTTTGTGTTTAGATCTAAGTTCTTTACTTACTAAGGGTTGCTATGGATATTTATACTAATAAAACTGTACCTAATACATGTAATATACCTTGTTCACCTGAAGCTTAACTAATCTCAGGTCCTTAGTGTATGATTGATTTGGGTAATGAGCTTCACCTGAGAGCACCTCCTGCCTTTTAAGATGTGTAAGTACCTATAAAGCTACGATTATCCCAGGGGAGGGTGGGTGTGGGGAGGGAGGGAGGGAAATAACACATTAAAAGAGGGCTGATACACAGTACCCTGTCTTGTGCTGCTGAGGTAAGCTATATTCTGATTTGATTTTAATTATAGCTCTTAGCTGCTGCTAGTCTCTAACTTCTTATGAAATTTAAACTACAAGCTCTCTGCTGGGTTCTAAATTTAACCAGAAAGCTCTCTTCTGTGTTTTAAATTTAAGCTAAAAGTACTTTGCTGATGCTAGGCCCTGAGTGACTATTAAATGTAAACTACAAGCTCTCTGCTGGGTTCCAAATGTAACCAGAATGGTCTCTTCTGTGTTTTAAATTTAAACTAAAAGTACTTTGCTGTTACTAGGCCCTGAGTGACTATTAAATTTAAACTACAAGCTCTCTGCTGGGTATGAAATATAACCAGAAAGTTCTCCTCTGTGTTTTAAATTTAAACTTAAACTGCTGCTACTAGGCCCTGACTGATTTAACAAAAAATAGTGGGTTCACAGATTAATTAGCTTTAATACAAATAATTCCTTTTAGAAAATTACCAGAAGCATATACTCACAGTTGCAGATCTCTCTCCAGAAGTAACAGTCCCTTTTTCTAGTCCTTCAAGACAGAGGATCACAAATGTTTGTGACCCTTCTACCCTCTCAGGTTGTGATTTTTATTCTGTCTACTTCCAGCAACCATGTGCCCCTCTAAGCAGCTGTCTGAAATTTTGAAAATAAATATAATTTAATCTCATGAAGTAGGGGTAGAAGGCTACAAAAAAGCCTGTTTCCAGATAGCAATTTTCAAAGTCAGAAACATTGTTAAGAAATGGAAATTACATGGGACTGCAGAAGTCAGGGCGCAATCTAAAAGCTGGAGAAAATTCTGTACTAGAACTGTCCGAAAACTGATCAGATCTGCAAGACTGACTCACAGATCAAGCCAACGTACCTGCTGAAACGTGTAACTGACAGTAGAGTGGTTGTCCATCATTGAGAAGGGCATTCTATAACCAAATACCTAAAAAAAAATTGAAAATGTGCCTATTTTATAGAGTCAGTTCCCAAGAATAATACAAAATTATATGATCCTTCACAAGAAATTAGAAATTACCACAGAGAACTCGTGTACTCATGTAGCAATATATCTTCTATAACAAAAGAAATGTAACTGTTTATAATATAAAGAAACTCAAAAACTGACAACTGCATTCCATTGGCATTAGATGTTATTCACTTCAATTGTTCAAAAACTCATATTTTTTAACTTTTGCATTTACGATGATCAAAAGGCAAAGTGCTTCCCTTAAGAAAACGCTGACCTCCATAGCATTGCTTATGCAACAGTGATCTGCTTGGGAAAGTCGCTAGAAGGAAACCTCTTCTAAGACATCCTTACAAAAGCCATTTTCTGAAGTATGCAAAAGAAAACCTTGATAAGTCCAGAACATTTGTAACAAAGTGCTTTGAACTGGTGAAACAAACGTTAAACAATTCAGCCACAAACACACAAGATACTCAGGAGGAAAAACAATGAAGCTTTTGAAGAAAAGAACTTTGTCGAGCTTTACGCGTGGAGGTGGATTTATTATGCTCTGGGGTTTTGTGGCAGCCAGTGGCCCAGGAAATCTTGTGCAGGTCGAAGGAAGAATGAATTCAACGTACTGTCAACATATCCTCGAAGCTAATATCGCACTGTCGGTGAAGAAATTGAGTTTGGATATTTCAGCAAGAAGACAATATGAAATGAATTTCAAAATCAACCATATAGTACCTCCAGGAAAGAATGATGAAGGTTTTGGAATTGCCTTCACGGCCCCAAACTTAACTAGCATTGAATAGGGATATGCTTTAATTAGCATGCCTTTGGTTGGTTACTGCATGCAAAAAATGTTAGTGCATGCAAAACTGATTTAGCATACGTTAACCTATGAATGAACACAAATAAAACCTCTAACTTGTGTTTAAAAATGTTATTAAAATGAACCAAAAATAA
This sequence comes from Ichthyophis bannanicus, assembly GCA_033557465.1. Lineage (NCBI taxonomy): Eukaryota > Metazoa > Chordata > Amphibia > Gymnophiona > Ichthyophiidae > Ichthyophis > Ichthyophis bannanicus. The sequence continues at coordinate 57,401,115 of CM066041.1, read as the reverse complement.
GGTGGAAAATGCCAAACAAGCCAAAAACGAACCAAAACGTTTTGACCTGTGGGAGGATCCGAAACATGCAGTGCGGGAAGAAGACCTAAGAATGTTCCTCAGCTAGAAGAGTTCTCTAAAGAAGAGGAACAAAATTCCAAAAGCAAGAATAGAAAAACTCTCAGCTGGCCAGGGCTACAGGAAACCTTAGGAGGCTGTTATTTGGCCAATGGAAGTGTCCAAACATTTGCACCTGGCATAGTCAATGTTTTCTTAATTTCTTAAAAACCCTTTAAATAAAGAATAATGTGCATTAAAAATTGCAGAAACATGTTGTGCTTTCCTTTGTATCATGTAGAGGTTGTCAGCTTCTGTTCACATAGGGATTAATTAAAACAGACATTTTGTCCAGCAATGCCTATACCTTTGCTTTCAACTGTATTCTGCAAATCTGACTGCCTGTGGGGCACCCAGGACAGGATTAGAAAGTACTGTTTTAACCGTTCCATCTGTTCTCTAAGTGAGACATAATCCAATCACTGAAGAGAGAAGGTATATTTTGAAAAAAGCAACATTTGTTTAGGTTGAATGCATATATATTTATCTCCCTGGGAGAATTATGAATAATTAAATGAACTGATTTTATACTGAGAATATAATTAAGCCCTCATATATTCTTAATAATCCATATTTCTAAACATGTGGAGTCTGATCCCAGATGGAGCACGTTTGGCCATCTGGATGTCCCTGAACAGGATGGGCCTATCAGCACCTGATTCTGCACTGCGGGAGCCAGAAGTTCCCGTAGGTACAGGACCGGGCACTGAGATAGCCCGGTGTGCCCCTGCATATCTGCAGGAGACGTCCTCCCCAATGCATGGCCAGTCCCCCACAGTTCCGACCCCCCGTTTCCCTGCTGCCCGATTCTCGGCTGGGTCAGCCAGTGCAAAGATTGGGCAGTGGGGCCTCACCTTCAACCAATGCTGTGCTGCTGGGGGGCTGCTGGGCCACTCTGCTGCCATCGCTGCTGCTTATACCACCTCTAAGGTGGTATAAGCAGCATGGCCATCTTCCACCCGCTGGACATATAGAGTCATGACCTGAATCGGCCCTGTAAGTCTGGGTACATGGCCCGCTCTCGCTCTGCCCCCTCTCCATTCCCATGATGCCCCCATCCTGATCTTCCTGCACTGCTGCTGTGTGCATGCGGGAGATCATGTACTGGCATATGGGTAGGCAGGGGAAGCCCAAAGGGGGGGGGGGTGCAGTCTCATTTGCATAAGGGGCCTCATTTGCATAAAGATTTGCATAATGCTACCATACACTAAATTTTAGTAAACATACCTCTTAATGAGTGTATGGATAAAGAAAGACTAAAAGATTTCTACATTATAATTCAGTGCCAACCCCCAGGCACATTAGGAACTACTACAAACACCGCCCATTTAGAACCCATAGCAAACCTGCCGTAGGGTAACAGCACTACCAGGACTCACAAAGCACCAGACCCTACCTATCAAAAGGAAAACACTGCAAATATTAAACCAATACATTTCAGAGAATAACAATACATGACCTACTGGGGAAATAGAACAAGTGGCAATGTCAAACAGGAATTACATAAACAGAATACCTCGGCTCAGTTACACATGCAGAACATAGACCATCACCAAACAAGGAATCACAATTTAGAAACAGGAAGACAATAATTAAACTGGGAACCCCAAAAGCCAAACTTGGAATGTACAACAACACTGTAGAAATAAAACTATAAATTAATTTCCTCTTATACTAAACAAAGCGCAGACGTTAATGATGCACATTTCCCAGAGCTGACATATTCCAGTTAATAAATTCAAAATAAGAGATATTTTCTATCTTTCGTGCATTTTTTTTCAGTTGCAATTGCTCCAGCCACTTTCTTCTGGTTTCTTCGTGTCTTCTGCTAACTCTCCATCGTCTGCTGTCCATTTGTCCTGTCTTCTCTTTTCCAATTTTTTTCCATTCTCTCTCTACATCTGCTTTAACATACTAAAATTTCTCCTTTTGCTCTTTCCTCATTCCTATTTCATCCACTCAAATTTTACCCCTCCATCCTCAATCCCCACTTACTCTCCCAATACCCGGCCAATTGTAGATTTTTCTTCCCTCTCACACAAAATATTTTTCCCCTCTCCATTTCACTCTCCCAGCCCCATCCCATTCTAATCCTCCCCCAACATCAGCTCCCTTCTAGTTCCAGCCCCACTCAGCATCTGCTCCCTTCTAGTCCCTGCACCAGCCCATTTCCAGTCCTATCCTAGCCCCACCATCAGCCCATTTCCAGTCCTAGCTCCCCCATCCATTTCCAGTCCTATCTTAGTCCCTCCATCAGCTCATTTCCAATCCCAGCCCCCCATCAGCCCATTTCTAGTCCTTTCCTAGCCCCACTATCATCTCATGTCAAATCTTAGCTCCCCTCCACTCAGCCCATTTCCAATCCAAGTCCCCCATGAGCCTATTTCCAGTTCTAGCCCCTCCATGAGTCCATTTCAATCCAAGCCCCCATCACAGCCCATTTCCAATCTTAGCACTCCAGCCCATTTCCAGTCCTATACTAGCCCCTCCATCAGCCCATTTCCTGTCCTAGCTCCCCCCCCCACTCAGTCCATTTCCAGTCCTAGCTCCCTCCCCTCACAGCCCATTTCCATTCCAAGCCCTCCTCCCCATCAGCTATTTGCAGTTCAAGCCCCAACCCTTTCACTCAGCCCATTTCCATTCCAAGCCCCGGTCCCCATCAGTTATTTGCAGTTCAAGCCCCCCTTCCACTCAGCCCATTTCCAGTCCTAGCGACCCCTCAGCCCATTACCAGCCCAAGCCCCCCCATAGCCCATTACCAGTCCTAACCCCCCATCAGCCCACTTCCAGTCCTAACCCCCCCCCCCATCAGCCCATTTCCAGTCTTAGCCACCCCCATAGCCCATTACTAGCCCTAACCCCCCCATCAACCCGCCTCCAGTCCTAACCCTCCCCATCAGCCCATTTCCAGTCCTAACCCCCCATCACCCCATTTTCAGTCTTAGCCCCCCCCCCATAGCACATTACCAGTCCTAACCCCCATCAGCCCACTTCCTGTCCTAAGCCCCCACCATCACACCATTTCCAGTCTTAGCCCTTCCATAGCCCACTTCTAGTCCTAACACCCCCATCTCCCCATTTTCGGTCTTAGCCCCCCCGATACCCCATTACCAGTCCTAACCCCACCATCAGCCCATAGCCCACCTCCAGTCCTAACCCTCCCCATCAGCCCATTTCCAGTCCTAGCCCATTACCAGCCCTAACCCCCCTTTCCCCCATCAGCCCAGATAAATTTAAAAAAAAAACTGGCTACTGCCGCTGCCACCATTGCCATGGCAAAGCCCTCCCCGAATGTCTCCATGGCACAGGCAGTCAGAGCCGCGAAGGGAGAGTTTCTCTCTCGCGGCTCTGTTAAGCCCATCGGGTGCTCTAGCTTGTCTAACGGTGACACCAGCTCTGATAGGGATATGCTATCTCTTTAAAACAAATATCTTTCAGGCTGTATCACTTTCTGTCGTCATCCTTGTGAAACAACACAAACTGGCAAAATTGTTTCCTTTTCAGGTGCAATAATGCATTTTAGCACATACTATTCACAAAATTTATTAGTCTGAGCATTGTAAAAGATAACGAAGTGGGCTAAAACAAAGTATATAAGGGAAACATGGAACAATGTCCTTTTTTGTTTTGGTTTTCTGTGAATTATACACCTTGGTTTGTAAGATTTGTAAGTAGGTGATACCGTGCTACTGTCTAATAGGACTGGTATTCATATTTATCTCACAGTGCCCAAAATAGCACCAGCATATTGGAGGAGTTACAACTGAATTGACAATAGATTGTTTTCTGTCCTCCCGAACTGCAGCTCTCCTTCATCTACAAATGAACGAAACGGCCATTGGTGGCAGAAGTGCACTGATCAATTGTCATCGCTTTTATCCTGCCATCCATGACCCTGCTAAACATAGAGATAGCTCTTCTAGGAATTCACCCTGCTACCTTTCAGCAGGAGAGCCGGAACACTGACCTTAGGACATTTTAATTATTCAAATCTTATACTAATCTCATAAGGATTAATTCATTTAATTATTCAATTTAAATAAATTGGCCACCTTTCCATGCTCAATTAAAGCTGTTTAGTGACCTCTTGCATTTTTTCATGAACTGAGATTCTGAGATTCAGTTTTCACTGTTGAAATACTCCTTGTGTCAATGAAGTGCACCTCAAAGTATTCTTGAAATGAATACTGCATAATTGGTAAAATGCCTGGGGATATAACATGTTTTACTATTGCATATGTTTATTTCATTGCCTAAGGAAAGGTTCTTGTACTTACAGTAACATTAGGACCTTTTGGTATTGTCACTCCCTCCATTTTCCCCGTGTGCTGAAAGTCTATCACGCCCCTCCATTTCTCTTACTAAAGTTCTTTGGGCTTACGCCAAGCGCGTTAGCTAGTTGAGTTGACAGAAAAGCAGCCTGTCCATAGCAAGTCATACGACTGAGCTGTGAAGAATTTGAGTTTGTAAATTATTCACTTATGTCTATCTCGTGTCCATGTACATTTACAACTACTCTTGAGCAGATGGAAATGTACACAGGCACATTTAAATCATGGGTTCTGCAGGCTTTGTGAAGCTATTTTATTAAGAGACATTGAGGTGCCTATGTCTTTTTATAAAAATAAAAAAAAAATAGCTCCAAAATAGGAGCCTACTTCCACTTGTTACCTAGGTGACCTGTTTTATGAGAGAGGAAATGTATTTACATGGTCACTGGGGCAACTGGATTCAGTTCCCTAATAGAAGTCACTATCTGGAACATAACTAATTGACAAGGTGATTTTGATGATGGAGAGAAGAAACAGACATGCTATCGAGTTAGGGTTGACTCATGGTGACCCTCTGGATAGCTGTCCTAAACTGTATTCTGTCTTCAGTCAGGTGGCTCATTGTTGATAAAGTGGCATCCATAGCTGCTGTTGTATCATTGCTGGCTTTTCTCTCTCTCTTCGCATGATGTGTCCAAAGCATGAAAGTCAAAGTCTTGTCATCTAAGCTTCTAAAAAAAGCTTAGATTTGATGATCTCTAGTACTGACTTGTTTGTTCTTCGGGCAGTCCATGGTATAAACAGTATTCTTTGCCAGCACCATAATTCAAAGCCATCAATTTTTCTTCCTATCTTTTTCACTGTCCAACGTTTGCATCCATATGATGTTATTGACAATATCATGGCTTGCCCAAATCAAACTTTGTATGGAGAGAGACACCTCTGCTCTTAAGAATCTTGCCTACGTCCTTCATAGCCATTCTGCCAAGGACAATGCGTTGTCTGATTTCTTAACTGCATAATGCCCAGTGCCAGTCCATTTCAGTTCACTGACACCCAGCAGATCAAGTTTTAAATGTTCCATTTCATTCTTGACCACCTCCAACTTCCCTTGGTTCATGTTTCATACATTCCATGTCCCAATATGTAAGACGTCTTTACAGCTTCCGACTTTCATTTCATGGGCAGCTACATCAGCAGTCAGACATCCCAAGATGGACAGGTCTCAGACAAACCACCCATCTGGCAAGCAGCAGAATGGGACAGTGTTGGCAGCGGAGAATCACATTTCTGTGACAACCGCAATAACACTAACATTACCTGTATGGAGGAAAGGCCTTAGCAATCTACTTCTGTATCTTGCCACAAAAACCCAATGGATAGTCACAACAAAACAAATTGCACTAGAAGATGAGACCCCCAGGTCAGAAGGCACTCAACTGGCTACTGGGGAAGAGCTGAAGGCTTTTCAGAGTAAAGCCAGCATTTATGATGTGGTTGGATCAAAGCCCTCAGGTTTGTCTGAGACCTGTCCATCTTGGGAGACCCTGCCCAGTATTTAAGCTACTGATAGCTTAGCTCTCAGCATCACTGATGCACACAAGCCCTCACAGCACGACAAGCTGCAAACTAGGTGAGTAAAACATGCATAATGTGTAAAGAAGACAATATCAAACTGCCTTCGATACATAAAATTGGCAGCAGACAGATTTTGAAGAAAAAACAATTTCTTGGGAAAATGACGGTTGGATAAGGGAACTTTGAAAGTGTTTAAAATAAAAAGAACTATGATATCCATATAGAAAAATATAACATAAATGCAGAATTTTATGGACTATGAAATGGTAAGGCATTTGATGCAAGAAAAGTTAATGTTATGCCAGCACTCAGGAAGGCGGTCGATGATGGGGGTTAGACTGAAATGGCCCATTTGGTTGGCCCAGTAAAGTGGTGAGAGTTGTACTGTCACTCCATGCAGAACCCCTTCCTCCTCCACTGCTCCCACTCTCTCATTTTAGGACTTAACTATTGCCTTCTTGCCCCCCCACCCCCTCCCCCTAGCAGAAAGTCATTTCACAGCTGCTTTAAGCTGAATTATTCAGTGTATTGTTGCCATTTTCTTGCCCTTTACGGATCCTCTGTGTATATTTCTCACCTTTTTTAATTCCATCACCATTTTTGTCTCTAGCACTTCCTTCAGAATAGTAAGCCGGGCAACCATCACCCATTCCATGGAAAAGTATGCCCTGAAATTACGACTTCTTCCAGCATCTTCAAGTCATGTTCCCTCCCTCCTCCCCACCCCCAACAGCATCTTCGCCTTTGGAAAGAGTTCATTTGTGCAATAATATCTTATTAGCCATTATCTGATATGATGATAGATTTAAACCTCTGACATATCTACAAGTAGGATATTTTGCTGTATTAGTTGAATCATTAGTTGAACCCATCTGGGCAGCAGTAGGATATTTTGCTGTATTAGTTGAATCATTAGTTGAACCCATCTGGGTGGCAGCAGAATGGGATAGTGTTGACGGCGGAGGATCACATTTCTGTGACAACGGCAACAACACCAAACTTAAATTGCACGGAAGAAAGGCCCTGCAATCTACTTCTGTATCTTGCCATGAAAACCCAATGGATAGTTACAACAAAACAAATTGTGCTATAGTGCTGGAAGATGAGACCCCCAGGTCGGAAGGCACTCAACTAGCTACTGGGGAAGAGCTAAAGACTTTTCAGAGTAAAGCCAGCATTTATGATGTGGTTGGATCAAAGCCCTCGGGATGTCTGGCTGCTGATGTAGCTGCGCATGAAATGAGAGTCAGAAGCTGTAAAGATGTCTTACACATTGGAACATGGAACGTACGAAGCATGAACCAAGGGAAGTTGGAGGTGGTCAAGAATGAAATGGAACGTGTACAACTTGATCTGTTGGGTGTCAGCGAACTGAAATGGACTGGCATCGGGCACTTTGCATCAGATGATCACATGGTCTACTATGCTGGAAATGAAAGACAAAGAAGAAATGGTGTTGCATTTATAATAAAGAAGAAACTTCCAAGAACTGTAATGAAATACAATGCAGTCAGCGAACGCTTAATCTCTATTCGTCTACGAGGAATGCCTATCAACACAACTATAATTAAAGTATATGCCCCAACAACAGCTGCAGAAGAGAATGAAATTGAAGAGGTCTATGAACAAGTACAAGCTGAAATTGACAGAACATGCAAACAGGATATCCTGATAGTCATGGGTGACTGGAACGCAAACGTTGGCAACAAAGAAGAAGGCAAAGTAGTTGGAAAATATGGACTTGGCAAAAGAAATGAAGCTGGAGAAAGATTGATAGAATTCTGCAAGATCTATTCATCTCAAACACCTATTCATCTCGAACACCTTCTTCCATCAACACAAGCGGCGACTGTACACATGGACTTCACCCAATGGATTGTATAATAATCAAATTGACTACATCTGTGGAAGTCAACGATGGAAAAGTTCTATAAAATCAACAAAGACAAAACCTGGAGCTGACTGTGGTACAGATCATCAATTACTAGTATGCAAATTCAAGCTAAAGTTGAAAAAGAGCAAACCACTCATGAATGCAGCAAAATATGACCTTGAGAATATACCACTGGAATTTAAAGACTGCCTGCAAAATTGATTTGCTGCTTTAGATACAAATGACAGAGCTCCAGAAGAGTTATGGAATGACATCAATAAGGTTGTGTTGGAAGAAAGCGAGAAGTCTCTACAAAAGGTGAAAAAGCAAAAACGGCCAAAATGGATGACGGAAGAAACTCTGAAAATTGCCCAGAAACGCAGAGAAGCTAAAGCCAGAGGAGAAAGAAAGACAATAACAGAACTCAGAGATTTCCAACGTGCAGCAAGACAGGACAAGGAAAAGTACTACAATGACGCATGCAAGGAAATAGAAGCAGAAACTATTAGAGGAAGAACAAGATCGGCTTTCCTAAAGCTACAAGAGTTTAAGAAAAAGTTCCAGCCTCGAATTGGAATGTTACAAGATGCTCAAGGTTCTATGTTGAATGATGCTGAGAAGATCAAGAAAAGATGGAAGGAATATACAGAGTTTTTATATGATAAAGATCAAGTGGACCAACAGCCGTTCCAACCTGTACCTTATGATCGGGGACCATTGGTGATGAAAGAAGAAGTTAAAGCAGCATTGAAAGCCTTATCAAAGAACAAAGCACCAGTCATTGATAGCATTCCCATAGAAGTATTACAGCAATCTGATGCAGCTGTTACCGTACTTACAAGGCTCTGCCAAGAAATATGAAAGACAACATCATGGCCAACTGACTGGAAAAGATCTGTGTTTATACCAATACTAAAGAAAGGTGATCCAACTGACTGTGGAAATTATCGCACAATCGCTCTGATCCCACATGCTAGCAAGATTCTACTGAAGATTATTCAAAAGAGACTACAACCATACCTGGAACAAGAACTACCTGAAGTGCAACCAGGGTTTAGGAAAGGGCGAGGAACGAGAGACATCATTGCGGATATGAGATGGATCCTTGAAAAGAATAAAGAATACCAAAAGGATATCTATTTGTTCTTTATCGACTATAGCAAGGCTTTTGACTGTGTAAACCATGAGAAACTCTGGGCCACATTAAGAAGCATGGGTATACCAGAACACCTGATCGTACTCTTGCACAATCTGTGCATTGATCAAGAAGCAACAGTTCAAACAGATCAAGGAGAAACAGAATGGTTTAAAATAAGCAAAGGTGTAAGACAAGGCTGCATACTTTCCCCCTACCTGTTTAATTTATATGCAGAACAAATCATCGGAGAAGCAGGATTGTATGAAGACAACAGAGGTGTGAAGATTGGTGGAAGACTCATCAACAACCTTCGCTATGCTGATGATACCACATTACTGGCTAAAAGTGAAGATGATCTGAAACATTTGCTTTTCACAATCAAAGAACAGTCTCAAAATGGGCCTGCACCTTAATGTAAAGAAGACAAAGATCATGACAATTGGCATAATCAACAGGTTCATTGTTGAAGGAGAAGAAATTGAAGTCGTGAACAAATTTAACCTACTTGGATCAACTATTAATAAAGAAGCAACATGCAGTCAAGAAATAAGATGACGCATTGCTCTTGGCAGAATGGCTATGAAAGACCTGATAAGATTCTCAAGAGCAGAGATGTCTCTCTCCATACAAAGATTTGACTTGTTCAAGCCATGGTATTTTCAATAACATCATAGGGATGTGAAAGCTGGACAGTGAAAAAGATAGACAGGAAGAAAATTGATGCCTTTGAATTATGGTGCTGGCGGCAAATACTGTGTGTTTGGACTGCCCAAAGAACAAACCAGTCGGTACTAGAGGAGATCAAACCTAAGCTTTCTTTAGAAGCTCAGATGACAAGACTTCGACTTTCATACTTTGGACACATCATGCGAAGAGAGAGATCATTAGAGAAAGACATCATGCTTGGCAAGATAGAAGGTTAACGCAAAAGAGGAAGGCCAGCAATGAGATGGATTGATACAATAACAGCAGCTACGGGTTCCAGTCTGTCAACAATGAGCCGCCTGACTCAAGACCGAACACAATTTAGGATAGCTACCCAGAGGGTCGCCATGAGTAGATTCCGACTCGACGGCACTTAACAACAACAAGTTGAATCATTCTGAATGTGTCTTATAATTTGACTGCAATAATACAGAGTAACAAAAAACACAATATTTTATTTGCGTTTTATTTTAATTTTAGTAGGATTTAGCTCTTAACTTTCCAGTGGTAGAGCAATTGTGAGAGGATATTTTTAGGGGGATGGGATAATTTTCAAGGTAGTGGGGTGATTATGAGAGGCCATTTTTGGGGCGGGAATAGTAATTGGTGTAGGGGTGTAGTTTTGGGGGATGGAACAGTGGGGCAGTTGGGGGGGTATTATTTTTGTGATGACAGTATTTGGCAGGTTGGTAGGGCAATTGCAAGGGAGTATTTTTTGGTGGTAGTGGCAGTTTGTGGGATTGGGAGAGAAGAGAACAGGGAGAGATAATTTGAAAGGAGCAAGTTCCTAGGTGCTGTGTTTCACTCTGTGCTACAGAAGCTGTAACTCCTTCTCCCATAGAAATACATTGGGCTAGTATTTTGCAGGGCTTATTTCTCTAGAATCCGTAGTCTAATTTGGCCCATTTTTGAACTAAATGTGTCTTTTTACCAGTTTCTCCCACACGCCAAGTTTCCTCCCATTCTGTTAAATTTTCAGAGTTATTTTGCACCTAGACAGACATTCTCAACCCCTTTTATGCAATCTGTATCTATGGTATGTACAACCATGCGGGATGTTTACTAACATGCAGTAATCAGTTACAGCAGATTTTAGCATACGCCAACCATAACGCAGGTCTGCACTAACAGCTACCTTTTGATAAACTAGCTGTGTGGTAAAAAGCCCTGCTTTTACTGCAGGACGTGGAAGGATCATGGTGAACTAAGGATAGAAATAGGATGTGGCCACTACTGAAAGTTAGCATGTGGTATATTACTGCGCACCATCAGGGTCATTGATATGCGCAGGTGGAAGAGATGGTAAGTACAGCCACACTTCAATAGATTGTACACTGCCATGGTTCAAATAATTAAATGAAACCCTAGCCCACAACCCCCCAATTGCATCCACCTCAATCCAAGCCGAGATTCCCCCATGCCATCACTTACCCACCCCAATCAAGCACCAACCTCCCTGAAAGCAGACACCCCTCCCACACACACTCAAATCCTGTCCCATGATTCAATGTCCACCCCTCAATCCAGGTCTTTCCCCTGCAAGATCACATTCCTACTCTTTGGCCAGGAAATATTAACTGTGGAGATGAAGGTGCATTTTGCTCTTCCCCATGGAAGCATTGCAGCCATGAAATGAGCACTTTTTTGCACCTTATTCATAGTCAGGAGCAGGTATAGGCATGGATGCCTCAATAACCACACCACAACATGCATGTCCATTGCTCCACCCAGACCACACCCCCATGCAGCCTGGACATTCTCATGCCAGGGACGTCTATAAACCAAGCTTTCTAAAATGGCTTCTGGGCCGTCAGCATGATTTGCATGTTTATGTGCCTATTTTTAGAAGCCCAACTCAGAATAAGGCTTCTAAAATAACCCCTAAACATATTAGACAGTCTCTCCCTGAAATATATTTTGAAATGGCATTTTTGCTCTTATGGACGATGCTTTGTTGTCTTGAGTTTCCCACCAAATGGATTTTTTAATTTCAGAGCTCCATCGTCTGATGCTCACTCACATTTAGTTTTCTGCGATTGGTTTTATTAATTGCACCGATGCTGTTTTAAATTGATTTTTCCTCCATTCATTTGAAGTTAAAGAAATGAACAAATCCCCTTTGAAGCACGGCCTCTTTGCTAAAGCTCTTAAGATAAGGGTCTGAGGTGGGCACGAAGGAACATTATCTTATTATCCTGGCATCTTCTAATTCAGCGACTGACATCCAGGTCATGTTTATTATAAACTCACTTGCATTAATAACAGAGCTTTTGGAGGGGTTTATTCTTGAGTTCGATGAAACAGAGCCTGAAACTTGAAATTAAAATCAAACTTTCTAGAATGATATTGGCAATATTCCACACTCCATGCTATTTATTTGAAGCTATTACAGAGTATGGCTAGTAATTCAGTCCTTAGGGATGTCAACGTGCTGCATCTTAACAGTATACCCGTTAAAATAAGACCTTCAGGAGTGCACCTGGGCATCCGCATTGTGGCTTTCATTTTTGATCAGTCTGTGAGCTCTTTTTATAACTAGCAGAACAAAATAACACCCCAATTTTTATCTTAACCTCCCTATGAATGTTGTCCAAGTACAGTATATAGAGATGACATGCTGATATTTGATAATTTTGCAAAGTCTAAGGGACATGTTTACTAAAGGACCTACTAGCAGCACATGTTTGGGCTGTGAAATGTATGTGGGGGCTTGCCCCAAATTCAGGGAGCATGTGCATCCCCCTGCTGTTGGCAAGGTAAGCCAGCAGACAGGTGCGCCTACCACCATGCATTGAAGAGGCATTAAGTGCACCCATGCTCAGGGCAACAATCATAGTTAGTGCTCCCATTACACCCAAACTAAGAGGGGTATCTTAGAAGCTCTATTGGTGATTTGAACATCTGAAAATGGGCATGCAGACTTGCAAATCAGAGATGTCTCTGGACCCATTTTAGAAAATGGGTATATAGATATTCCTGGCAAGAGAATATCCATGTAGCACAGGGGCGGGAAGGAGGTGTAGCCTGGGTACTGCAAGGGAGGTGCATGTTGCAGTGAGATTTCAAAGCAGCACAAACATGTCTGGCTCTAGTTGGTGAGGTGTCTGTCTATGCCTGCTCCTGACCATGAATAAGGTGCAAAAAAGTGGTCATCTCATGGCTGCAATGTTTCCAGGGGAAAGAGCAAAATGGGCTTTCATTTCCTGGCCAAATAAACCTGCACAGAAATACAAGCTCCTGACATATTACAGGCCCATTGCTGCATATTTGAGTATCTAAGATGGCCAGCCAGGATGTGGAAGTCTCATAACATAGCCATTCCCCTTCTGAAATACCATTGCCAGTACATCAAAATACCCGGTTCTGAGGCCATGCAATTCGGGGACATCCATATTTGTGAAATGGTCTACACCCATGCACATACCTAGCCTTGCAATCTGTATGGGCCAATCTCCATAACTGGTTACTAGGATGTGCATTTTTGGGGGTGGAGGAGTGACTTCAGAAAGCATGTATATGTGCTTCCTTTCCCTGTTGCCACTGCTCTGGATTTTTGGGCATTCTGCTCTGAACTTCCAAGATTCTTCCTGGATGCCCCTTCTAAAATCTCACTTCATACATAATGCTTTGCAAATGCCCACATTCTGCTCCCACCACATGCCCATATGGGCCTCCCTGTCTCTGCCCATCCACATGCTAAGGGGGTCATTTTAAAAGGCTCAGTCTTGATTTAGGATGTCTGAAGACGTGTACATCAATGTCAAAATCACAGAGACGTCTCTGAAGCCATTATACAGATGTATTCAGTGCAAGGACATCCAAGTAAGCAAGGGAGTGTCTGGGGAGGTGGAATGGACTTACATTTTCCTGTTCGATTTCAGGAACAACTGGGATGTCTGCAGGCACATCCACATTTAGACCTGCTGCAGGTATCAGGAAAGTGCTTATTTTCACCTTAAAACATCCAAAGAGTGTAAAACAGATAGAGAGGTAAGTGGCTAGGCTCCACATTAGAAACCACCACCCAGGAAAAAGATTTAGGAGTCATCGTGGATAACATGTTAAAACCCTCGGCCCAGTGTGCAGCGGCGGCCAAGAAAGCAAATAGAATGCTAGGTATCATAAGGAAAGGGATGGAGAATAAAACAAAGGACATTATAATGCCTCTGTATCGCTCCATGGTACGACCGCACCTTGAATATTGTGTGCAATTCTGGTCACCGTATCTTAAAAAGGACATAGAGTTATTAGAAAAAGTACAGAGAAGAGCCACCAAATTGGTGAAGGGGATGGAAGGCTACTCCTATGAAGAGAGGCTAAAAAGGTTAGGGCTCTTTAACCTGGAAAAGAGACGGCTGAGGGGAGATATGATAGAGGTCTATAAATTAATGAATGGAGTGGAACGGATAAACGTGGATCAATTGTTTACGCTATCAGAATATAGAAGGACTAGGGGACATGTAATGAAGCTACGGGTAAACTATTTAAGACAAATAAGAGAAAATATTTCTTCACTCAACGTGTAATCAAACTCTGGAATCTGTTACCGGAGGATGTAGTAAGGGCTGTTAGTATAGCTGGGTTTAAAAAAGGTTTGGACAAGTTCCTGGAGGAAAGGTCCATAAACCACTATTAAAAAGGGACCCAGGATATCAATGCTTGACCTAGTACAAGCACTGCAGAACCTGTGTCTTTTGGGGAAACTGCTAGGTACGTATGACCTAGATTGGCCACTGTTGGAAACAGGATACTGGGCTTGATGGACCTCGGTCTGACCCAGTATGGCATATCTTATGTTCTTATGTTCTTATGGCTAGTCTAAGATCACAAAGACCCACACCAAGATTTGAACCTTGGCTAACCCTGCTCCCAACTCACTGCTTTAACCATTATGCTATTAGATGTCAATGTTCTGAGATGTTATTCTGGGGACGTCTATGTAGATGTCTCTATAGATGTCCCTATCGGGCATGTCCACATTTCTAAAATTGTGCCTGAACTTGTACGTGCCTGCTATTTTTTCCCCCCAGACGTTCTGGCTTTGACATCCCAGATTGCACTTAGAGGTCCCATTGTAAAATGTGTCTTTAACCTACTAATGTGGGATTTTCAACGTGGAGCTCCATGATAACTTTTAGCACAGCACTCTTTCTGCATGCTGAACCTATGCTATCAGTAGGCACGATTTAGTGAACATGTCCCTAAGATTCCTATTTTTATGTCAAAGGAAAAAACTATAGGGGCTATAGTCACAGGCATTTACATGGTTTGCAGACCTGCAGACTGTGTAAATGCCACTTAGTCAGTCATTCACGGGCACTAATATGGTTAGTGTTGCTGAATATCCACAGGTGAAGTCTCTGCATGCCCAGTGCTAACTGGAGGCATTCCAGGTGGCACCTGTCACTAGCCAGGCAGCAGCAATATTGAGCCACTGACTGGTTACCAAGATGCAGCAAAAGTCAGGAGTAGTAAAGGCTGGCCTAACTTTCAGCACTGAAGCTTAACCGGTCAGCAGCAGCTGAATATTGCCATTGCCCGGTTAGCTTTCTGGAAATCCTGCCAAGCTAGACCTTCAATCCTGGGGCCTGGATATGGTCTCGCATTAAATATCCAGATTTAGAGATCAGCAGCAACAGCTAGCCACATTCCATCAGTTAGCCACCGCCGCTGAATATAGGGCCCATAATGCTTTTATCTAGAGCAATGCACTTTATAATACTTTCAGAGAGAATTGTTAGAGATATGCCTTTGTTTCCAATTGACATAAATATTTACCATCTCTTTATGTCATTTGTATCTGAAATGATACAAATTTCATGACAAATTTTCATTTTGGGGCTTGTCTTTCCAATGCAATCCTTAAAAAAAATGTGATTAGATCCTGGCACATTCCCTTCCTGCCTGTACATTCAATCTGGGTAAAGGAAATGTGGTTGCGGGCTTTTGACACATCTCAATAGGGTTTTATTTTTATTATAGTTACACCATTGTCAAATATCAGAACAATGACATGAAAGACAAGCACAACCCAATGACACAGTCGCACAATAAGCCACAATAGCTAATAAGCCAATGTGTTCTGAACCACAATTTTTGTACAGGTTCTGCTTATCTGAATCTTTATATCTCCTGCTCCAACAATTCTAGGAGAATCCTTCTTCCTTCGGAGCTCAGCTGGCTTATGCTATTCAAAAACGGCCGCAGTGTCTTTATCTCTGCTTTCAAACTCTGCCGTCCACAATATGTTAAAGGGCCACGTAGCTCATATTACCATATGCCATTCAGTCTGTACATTTAACCCTTTAGGTTTCATGGTGTTAAGATAAAAAAAAATCCAAAAACGTTCCCTCTTATTTAGGATAGCATCACGATCACCTCCACATGCTACAAAATTCACCACTGCAATTGATCGAATGTATGATGCATCTGTAAACCATGCTTAACAATAAGGGCTGACTGAGTATTAGTATATATGCTCACGAAGCCACATTATCATGTTTCTTCGTGTACGAGCGATATATAGCTTCTCACATGGATATAAAATCAAGTAAATTACATTAAGTAGTTTTACATGTTGTATAAGTAGAAGCTGTAATTGTTATGATACTGGGTCTATCCATGAAGTTCCTACAATCGTTGCTATACAAAATACACAGGTGTCATCCTCAATAGACCACATTTTTGAAGGGCTGACAAAATTGGCAACATTCTTTCCTCTATGGAATGCTACTTTTGAGCGGTCTTTGAAACAGTCATGCAATTGTAACATCCTCCAGTGGTGGTATAGCAAAGAAGCTATTTGAGGGGCTCGAATTGAGAAATGTAAAGTACAAACCAATACGTTTTCTTCTGTTGTAATCTCTCTTTCTTTTGTTGTTAAATAAACACGTTCAGCATAAAGACCCCAAAGATATGCTTTTTTTAACTACTCTATAAGGATACCCTCCTCCAACCATCCTTTGTCTTTCAACCATCCTTTGTCTAGAGCACGCATGTCCAACTTCGAACAGGTTGTGATCTACTTTTTCCGACCAAAAGTGCCAGTGATCTACCATTATGAAAATTAAGTTTCAAATTAAATTTTAACCCAATAAAGTTGGAGAATTCCCCTCCCCCCCCATTTTTAATGAACCTTCTGTCATTTAATTGGATGTGATCAGCTGTTAAGCAAATTAAGCAAAAACAAAACAGAGAGACGAAGATCCAGCAAGAACTGTGAGGGGAAATGGAAAGTACATTTTTTCTTAAAATTTTATTGAGTAAATAACATTCTTTAACGCTCTTAATAACGTTCTTTAACTTTTATTGAGTAATTTGTGTTAAATTTAGGTTGAGTATTGATCCAGGCTGATCTTGCACAATCTTTAATATTTCACTCTTGTCGTTAGTGAGACATCTGAGCCTGCATTTCATCCACCAGCTTTTTGAAATTGGGTGAATATTGCGTGAGGGCCAGTCTCGGGGAATCCTGGAGATGTTCATCTGTCATGTTGGAACGTTGTGTACTCTTTGTCATTTTCAGATGGGAAAACGCAGATTCACAAAAATAAGTTGAACCGAAGCAGGAGTGTACAGCTTCACTGCATCTTCTCAAGTTGGGAAATTTGTCTCTAGGCACTAGCTTCCAAAATGATTCTTGCTCAGCACGGGTCTTGAGAAAAATGTCATTTTAAGGGTTAATATTTCGTTTTCAAGAGATGGCTTGTTCAATGAGTAATTTTTACTGCAGCTGCAGTTTCTTTAATGTCCACATCTACTTTGAATGGGTATGACAAGTACTCCACAACTGTTCCAATTTTTTGGAAGTCACAGAATCTATTTTCGAATTCCTGGATAACAGAACAGATTTCTGTCACATACTTCTCGTTCTGAAAAACAACATTTGGATATTGTCCCAGATGGTCCTGCGTATTAGGAAAATGATCAAAAGTGTTGTTTGCAAGGTCAGTTATCAGTAGCTCAAATTTGCTCTTGTAGGATGAAACTGTACTCATCATCTCGCCAATGCATTTGTTGTTATCTTGTAGTTCAAGGTTCATATCACTTACTGTAGTTCGCCTGTAAAGTCAGCAAGAAATGCCAGATCACATAACCACTCCTCATCTTCCAACTCTGCTTGGTCATCTCCCTTCTCCTTCAAAAAAGTTATTTCATTCAGAAAATCACAAAATCTTTGCAGAAATTTGTGCCTACTTAGCCACCTTACATCTGTGTGCAAAATGATTTCCGCTGCCCCTTCATCAAGAGTAAGATTGAAAAGCCATCTTTAAAGTGATCTTCCACAAACTGAATTTACAATTTTGAAAGTGATTTCCATGACAGTCTTTGTATTGAGTCTCTTGCTTGCCAAAACTTGCTGGTGAATGTGCAGTGGTAAGAAAGGAAATCTGGGAAGTTGTCATGCTGTCTACAGAGGGCTATGAAACCGTTAACCTCACCTGTCATTGCTCTTGCTCCATCAGTAGTGATGGAAACAAGTCTATGCAATGGAAGATTACACTTTGGGGTATGTTTACTAAACTGAGGTAATGTTACCATCGTTAAGTCCCCTGGTAATGTTACGGATGCCTATATAAAGGAGTGGGCAGTGCGCGTTACAAGGCACCTTAGGCTAACGCACGATGTAAGGTGCCTTGTATGGTGCCATATAAGGTGCCTTGTAATGTGCCTTATAAGGCATCACATAGGGCTCCTTAGGCTAGGTGCAGTATTAGGCACCCCTGGACAAGGCACTTTAGAAGGCACCCTGGGTTATGGGACCATAGGTTAAGGTGCCCTAACAAGGTTACGGTGCCCTAGCTTAGTGTGCCCTAAGGGCTGCAAGGTGCTTCAGGTTGACATGCATGACCTGTGAGGCATAGAAACAGATGTAACCCTAACACTGGACAGAGCGCTGAGGAAAGGCAATGAACAGGCGATTGAAGGAGGGAGAGCTGGGAGCTGCTGGACCTGCCACATCTGTGGGCATCCCATGTGGGGCTGCCAGTAATGTTGACAACATGTTGGGGGCAGCTATACCACAGCACAGGGTATTGGCAATGTAAAGTACTGGAAAGACAGTGGGTGGCAGATGATGGGAATACGTGTCCCCCAGTGGAAGCAGAGGTGGCAGGATAGTTACAATGATGGGTGGACAAGAGGAGTGGTGGTGCCATGCAGATCAGGCACAGGTGAGGCAAGCACGAAGAGGTGCAATGCAGGAAAAGGTACCAGTGCAGGACATGGGGTGGAAGCACAGGAAGACAGGACTCTACACAGCTGACAGACACAGATAGATGGACTGAAGAATTGTTGGCAACTGTGGTGAGGGTATTATGGGCTGGCAGCATAGATCTGCAAAAATATGACTGTTATAGGCATGCAAAATATTTGAGTTGGACAGGCATGAAAGGAGGGAACAACGAGGAATCAAACCCATGACCACTGCCTAGAACATCATTGTACTAAACAGTAGGCTATAACTCTATGGCTTGTTGCACAGCAATGGCTGGATACAGAAGGACTGCAGGTCACTGCACAAACTGTCTTCTCTGTGTGCTAGGATAGGGTACACCCACCGGTAACCATGATGCACTGCACATGCAGATCAGCGGTCTACATTTGTTCAGCAGATGGGGTATGCACCTCCCCAGCACCTCAGCTTGGAAGGTGGAACTGACCTTGTGTGATACTGGCACAGAGTAGCTACAGATCATGACATTTTTTCATTTTCCTCTGTAAAGGTTCTGTGCTCACCCTGAGGGTGAGATGGGGTGCTCAGCACCAGGTCCACAGTACCTGGGTTGGTTGCTGCAGGTTCCCATCATTGCCAGTGTGTTAGGTATTCCTTGCATTCACACCTAGGATAATCCTGTGTCCATCTGTATTCCACAGTCACGTTTAGACCCTATGGTCACTTGTTACAAGAGCAGGGGGGTGTCTGGGGTACCCACAAACTATTCGCATGAAAACAAGAAGTGCGCACCCGCAGGCAAGATTCGCGCAGGCAGGGAAAAAAGACAGGCAAAGGATCAGCAGTGATGGCAAGCTCTCGGCAGATGACCTGCTGGCATGAGCTCTCTCCTAGTGACAGGCGAGCTGCTGGAGAGATGGAGACAAGTGGGGCTGGCAATCTACCTCTGACCCCTCTGTGATCTACAGGTAGATCACGATCTACCTGTTGGACATGCCTGGTCTAGAGGAACATAATTGACAAATCCATAGAAACTGACTTACTAGAAGTCCATTTTTTTAATTGAACTGGATGGTGATTAGAATAATGCAATAAATTATTTGGAGACACTGGTTTGTCCTAGGACCTTTACATTAACTATAGGATTTTGGGTATCACCAGCTATGGGATTTTGTTTTTTAAAGCATCAATGATGGCCTAGAAGTAGGCACTATTTGGCTACATTCATGACTCGTTTTTTTCATTTTCCTCTGTAAAGTCTCTTTATCTTTTAACCTTTTCTTCAATAGTTCTTCAGACATTATGAAAACTAATAATGTTGTTTCCACAAACCAGTATTAGCTACTGCATCAGATTTTTACTTATCTCTTTGGTTCTTCTCACAACTGATTGAAACTGCTTGGGGGAAGGGGTTGATTGATGGAGGCTGCTTCAGAGGGATGGGGGTTTGTACATTGGGTAGGTGAGGTAGGAGAGTCCAGGGGCGACACAGGCCGGATTACCCGAGGTCTATGCTGAACCACGTAAGCCATCTGTGTTGGACCAGTGATTTTAAGCAGCTGCTCCCATGCCTTGGATGAGGATTTTTCTGGCTTTTTTCCCAGTGCAGCTTCTTAAATTGCTGCACCTACTTAACATGGAGAGGCATATCCATGAAATCCTGAACTTATTTTACAAGGGACTCTGTATTTGGCAGAACCTCTTATAAAATACTGACATGGACATATAAATTCCTCACTCTACATCCTTTCTAAAATGTACCTCCAAGTGTCTTGGGATAATCATCCTCCCTAGAGGTTGCACAGCATTAAATAAATACTGTATAACCAAACATTGCACATATTCTTGTATTGGTATGTGCAGGCCCGTACCTAGCCCTGTGTGAGCGGTGCGGCTGCACAGGGCGCAAAAGTTTAAGGGGCGCATTTTAGCTGTCATCTGTTGCCTGCCGCCGCCATGATTTCTTCTCTCAGTAGTGGCAGGCAATGGCAGGACAGCTAAAATGCGCCCCTTAAACCATCTCGCCGGCATGCTAAGCAGATCTGCTTAGCATGCTGGCGACTTGCACATCGGGCGTGCCTCTTCTCTCCCGCTGCGGAGGGGGGGGGGGCGCCCGATGTGCAAGTCGCACAGGGTGCAATCTACCCTCAGTACAGCCCTGGGTATGTGTGATCCCTCGCACTATTTGACAGGGACAGGGGTTTCCCAATGGTTGGGCAAACTTAATCCCTTGCTTGACTGGACATCACCAATGCTTCCTTTCTTTAAGGGATCTATTTTCACACAGTCTCCAATGTAAGGTAATTATCTTCTCCAGTAGGTAAGGTCCTGTCTGATACATCTCTTTCTGATCTTTGGGCTTGCTCAAGTCATGTGTCTCTCAACAAGCAGGCAGAGGGATGTGTAAAAACTTTGATTTGTACATGCTCATCACAAACAGACAATAAATTAATAATCAAGGATGATTTCATATGAGAAAATAAAATAGGCCCAAGAGAGCCACCAAAGCAAAACACTGCTTCACTCAAGGATAAACTGCTAATCTACCACCCCCTCCTCCCCCACAAACCCACACACCTAGGGGTCATTGGTTTCTAAAGGGGCAGGTCCATTCCAGCCATTCCAGACAGGGGTGTAGTAAAGGCTGTTAGTGTAGCTGGGTTTAAAAAGGTTTTGGACAAGTTCCTGGAGGAAAGGTCCATAAACCATTATTAAGAAGGGACCCAGGATATCAATGCTTGAACCAATACAAGCATTGTGGAACCTGTGTCCCTTGGGGAGACTGCTAGGTTCATATGACCTAGATTGGCCACTGTTGGAAACAGAATACTGGGCTTGATGGACCTTGGTCTGACCCAGTATGCCATATCTTATGTTCTTATGGGTGCTGAAGTGAAATGGTGCAAACCTCCTTACTGTTCTAACAATGGTATGGTCCTAGGGTGGAAGCATGCTGCATACCTTTCAAACAAATTATCTGAACCTTAACTCAAAGCATGTTGAGAAAATTGTTGTTGGCCCAATGAAAGGTATCAAGTGAAAGATGATCAATCACTAACAAAAGATAATACCACCAATCAAATTAAATTTAAGAGTTAATGGCTGTGTTGATAAATTCTATTAGATTTATCAATTTTGACACCAAACCTGTACATAAGTTGGGAATTTGTGCTCTTCATAGGCCATCGGCCTTAATGAGAAAGGACTTCATCACATTCTATGTCCTTGGATAAAATCTTGAATACAGCCAATGAATACAACAGATTAATATTAATAATTGAATAAGATTATTTCAGAAAAGAATCCATAGTGATAACAGCACGTGTACAGTGTTTGTCACACTGAATGAGTTTGATATCAGGATTTTATTGTAAACCGCTCTGTCTGCCTAGCCAAGGGCAGTATATCAAATCTCAATAAATCATAAACCATACTTTGATGGGAGACAACCTTGGAATACCTGGGGCTGTAGACTTACTCTGCAGAAGAAAGGCCTCGCGACTTATTTTGAGTTGTGCCTGTCATGAAAACTTAGGATTGGGTTGTCAGTCAGCATTGACTCAATGGCACACACAGTCTACATCTATTTGCAAGATACTTCTATTCTAGAGGTGTGGGGTTATGCTAGATGCCCTCTTGTGGTCCCTCCTAACACTCTCTTAGGAAGATTCTATTGCAGAATGCACACTGTTGTATAATTTTGAAAAATTGTATAGAAAATGTGTACTTATAGAAAACGACCTCCTTTTCTGAATTACCACCATTTTTATGTTGGCCTGGAACAGTATCTCACTATTCAGTCTTTAAGGCTTTTCTAAGCTTTGTTTTTTCATGCAAGGTCATTTGACATATTTCAGAGGGGATACTATTAGGGAGAAATTCATTTTATCACCTTCTCATGGAACATTTGCTGAAAATGTCCTAGCCCATGAAATAAGTACGCAGTGCACAAGACATTTATTTCCAAATTTTATCCGGTGTAACACTTAAGTCTCAAAGGGCTTTAGGTTTGTTTGGTTGCTTAGTTTCTGTTCCTGTAACTCTATATGAAACTGGAAATCCTTTTCCAATAATTCAGTATTCTAAAAAAGATTTTTCTCTCTCTACTGGATAGCATATCCGTCAAGCACCCTACTGGAACTGTGTTCAGGGGGGTGGGGCACAGTTTAGATTCATTTGACAGATGTGTTCCGTGATCTTTCAAAATGACTAAATGCTGTTGATGCTCGACTGACTTTCAGTGCACACATTTGCCTTAATGATTTATCAGTGGCAACAACTAATGCACTGGTAACTTAGTGAGGGTCAAATAAAATGAAGGGATTACTGTACCTGGTGCGATTCAGTACGCCAATGATCTGATGAAATGGAAGTTTGAGAAGGCAGTATATTTTATATCTCGCTAGATGCATCATACAATGCAAAACACTTATTTGGGCTTTAGTGGCCACATCTTTTTAAACATTTTCATCTACTTCACAGTTTTCAGAACTCATGAAACTAAAGAATCGTATTAGCATATGATGTGCCCTTGAATTAACAGTGAACATTTGTTAGATTGTATCATGCATTTATATTTTTTATACTTTTCTATGTTGCATGTTGTAATTCTATTCATGCTGTTAAATGAGATGATTCTCCTTAGAACCAGAGTTTAGAAAGAGGCTGTGATGATAGTATTGGAGATGTAATTCATGTGGGTTGTGATCCTGTCCATCCCTTACTGAGAGTAGAGGATGAGGAAGCTTTTGGATTAAGGGTGAGATTTTGTTAGAGTTTTGATGCTGATATATTTTAGATATGTTATGCTTGCTGCTATACTGAAATTATTATTGTAAACTGCCTTGACTTTCCTCTGGGAATATAAAAGTGAATTTAGTTTAGTTCATTGTACAATTTGATAATTTACTTTTGAACATAATTGGATATCAAAATAATTGGATTGTAATTGGATACAACAATCATCAATATGATCACTTAAATATTCCACTAAAAATAACAGCTAGTTTTTTTCCTAAAATCTTTACAATTTGCTTCACAGCAAATCCACAACAGGACTTTAGGACCCAATAAATAAAAGCCCTATTACTACTAGTGCTGCTAATCGTTTGTATAGCGGTACAAGGCGTACACAGCGCTGCACATATAGATGTAAGAGACAGTTCCTGCTCATCAGAGCTTACAATCTAATCAAGGCAAAACACTATGTCGGGATCCTTTTAAATGTAAAACTAATAATGGCAGCAAAGTCAAATAATCTTGTTAGCTAGATTGCAGGAACCATGATGGAATATGAGGAGTTATTAAGGAATTTAAATAATCGGACAAAGGTGAATCACACACTTGCAAATCGAACATAAAAGCTTAAATTTCATTTTTGTTAACACTGGAAGCCAGTACAGATACCTCTAAAACAGGTGTGATATGCTCTGTACTACCAACATTTGCCAAAATATTATGCTAATATATTGTTAAGTCACAATATAGTGAATTATAGTAATCTAACTTTGAAGGCACCATGTTATGTGATACACTTGACAGAGGCTTTTGTCTATCGTGATGCAGGAGCAATTTTTCTTATAAGTCTTTGAGAGTGGGCAGTCAGTGATTTTATGATTCCCCATTTCACAAAGGGACTCTACACATGAAATGGGGCATATTGATTGGGACATTCACATTTTCCCAAGTATTTAAGAGAGGTTCTGCTGAACATGAAGATTTTGTGAAATTCATATAAGGTCACCCACTAATACACATGTATTTGCCAGCATGTACAGCAGGAACAAGGATTCTAAACCCTATATGGACAGAAAAAGCAGCGTCACACTGCTATTTCTATATGTAAGTGTTGGTGATTACTGTGTAAACAGCAATTCTTTTCCTGTTTCTCCATATAAGTGCTGACAATTATATGCACAAGACCTGTATTTTAGACAATTATAGGTGTAGCCAGTTAAGAAGAGAAACCCTGATAGGCACATTTTATATTTTACAGATGACAGAAATTGCCAGATAGTGAGGCACAATTGCCTGCTCTCCATCACTCAAATCAAACTCTGTCCAAAATGAGCACCTTGCTGAAACTTATCCGTGAGTTAGAGGATGCGTAAAAGCCATTGTTAAATTTTTAAAACTATAAGTGTATTCCTTGCGAACTGGGGAAATAGATAATTGTTCATACTACCCAAACCATGCCCAAAACACTTCCCTTTAAAAGCTGTGCATTCCAAGGCATCTACACAGGTAAACAGCAGCATGCTAAGATTGCCATTTTGATGCCACACAAGGCTTCTAAACTGACCTCTCAAATCTATAAGGTAGCTGAGCAAAAGACTGAACATTTTAAATGTGTGAATTCAATGTTAATAACTTGGCCAGAAAAGTGCCTGACCTTGAAACTAGTTCTCAGTGCTACAAGAAAAGTGCATCTCCAGCATCTGAGCTATAGAAATCTTCAAAGGAAAAAGATGTATTATGGAGTCTGTTGGATCATTAGATGATTAAGGGGTAAGAGGGGCACTCATAAAAGACAAGGGCCATGGCTGAAAGATTAAACAAATTCTTTGCTTCAGGGTTTACTGAGAAAAATGTAAGGGAGCTACCCATGTCAAAAATGGAATGTAATGACGAGGATTCAAAGGAACTGAAAGAAATCGCAGTCAACTTGAATGATGTAATAAGGTAAACTGGTTAAATCAAGAGCAGAAAATCACCTGCACCATATGGTGTAAACCCAAGAGTACAGAAAGAACTCATGAATGAATTTATAGACCTATTATTAGTCATTTTTAACCTATCATTAAAATTATTCATGGTACCTGAAGATGGATAATAGAGGATGGCCAAGGCAAAGCCATTTTTCAAAAATGATTCGGGGGTGATTCTGGAAACTACAGACTAGTGATGCTGATGTCAGTGCAGGGCAAAATAGTAGAAACTATTATAGAGAACAAAATAACTGAACGTTAAAACTAGCATTTTAAAAGGAACATCTAGGAAGAATCTGGGGCATCTAGAGTGGGATGTCCAAAAAACTGGGGAAGTGTCAGTGAAGGCAGGCACATATACATGCCTTCTGAAATCTCTTCATCTCCACCCTGAAAAATGAATGTCCAGGTAGGCGATTCTGGAGATGCCTGCTTCCTGCACATGGCAAGTCCAGGTACACATTTGACAAATGTCGATATCCTCAAATTGGATGTCCTGTATTTTAGAAGGGGGTGACTATGTCTTCAGACTAGCACATCCTAGCCTGCCATGTCCCATACTCATATGTGCGACAGTGGGCCTATTATACATTTGGAGTATGTACTAACTATAGGTTTCTTTGGGCTGGAAATAACTATTAAGCATAAACTAAATTTGCTTCAATGAAAAGTAGAGAATTAATTCAAGAATCTTATGTTCCCATAGTATTATTTAACTCATCCATAAAAACTTCATAGAATATACGCAACTGGTCTCAGACTGCCATGGAGCTACGGTCTAAACTTTCAGTAACCAAATGCTTCGTTTCGCATCAAGGACCATTAAAAGTTGCATATCAAACTGCTTGAATCATCACCTATTTAAATAGCCAACATATACTGCAACCTCGCGTGCTCGTGCTTTTAAAACGTTATGCAAGTATGCTTATCTTTGATGTCTTTTTCCCTTTTTCCCCAACGCCAGTCTCAGCGCTGCCGCATTTCACTGTCCATCTGTTTCATCAGGGGTTTCTCATGCAATGTTTCTCAATCATTTGAATATCATGGCAAACAATATGATCTGAAACATAGAACTACGTGCGATACCAGTTTTGTAATATACGGGATTAAATGTCCCTGTCAGCTTCTTTATATAGGGAAAACTAGTCGCCCATTTAAGGTGCGTGTTGCCGAACATCGGAGTAAACTAAAATGCAAGATCAACACAGCCCCCATTGTTGAGCATTGTTTGAATGAAAATCACAAATTTGAAGATCTACGATGCTTTTGTGTGGATCACGTTGTAGCGGGTTATGATGGGAAATCTAGGGATCAAGTTTTGATTACTAGGGAGCAGCGCTGGATCTTCAATCTGCAATCAGTTAGCCCGGGAGGCTTGAATTCACAAATTGATTGGAATCTGTGTAGGTAAGGTGGAACTTACCCGTGCTAATTGAATATCTAGAGTAGTTAAAAAGGCTGCTTCCACTGATGGTCCGCATGCGCGGCGTTGTAAGCATCAACGCTCAACTGAGGAGAGGAGCTGGGCATGACACCAGCGGTAAAGGACACTTTTATGGTTACATTTACAGATATGGTTGGATCCTGTTACATGATTTTTAATAGAGAATTATATGTTCTGATTCCCTATCCTAGCTCATGGAAGTTATCGAGTAACAGAGAGTAACCCTGGTAGATCGAGCCCAGAGCCCACCCCGCCAACCATCCACCCCCTTTTTATCCCCACAAATTACACCACAAACTTCTTCATGGGAAACCAACTGGTCGCAGCTTTATTATAATTGTAACAATAAACATTACAAACCAGACAATCGTCTTAACAATTTTTACATAGCGGAGCCATGTCGCACCCGCCGTATAACTAGCAAAGTGCCTTGCATCCGCACCGGCCGGGTCCTACCCACGGCCAACTTCCTACCGCCCTTTCCCCGACCTTGCCATGTGAATAGCAAAGGCCAGCCAGGGCTTAACCGGGTCGGAGGCACCCTGCCCCCGCCCACACATGTAATAATGGCTCCGGACCCCGGAGACCTCCGGGATCCCGCCAACACCCCCCAGCTGCAACACCCCTGCCCACAACCCCCAAAGCCCCACTTTAACCAGGGGAGGGGAGGGAGGGTAGCCGGTCCACCGCTCGCCTGCCGTCCAGAAAGGAGGACCCGCCAAACCCCCCCCCCCCCCTTTTAATCCCTCGGCTTGGCCCCGGACACATCTCATTGGCTCCGCTCCTCCAGGACCGCGGAGCCAATGAATTCAAATGACGCGAACGTCATTGCCAAGCGCCGCACGCCTGCTCGGCCCTTACCCCCCCCCCCCCATCAGACTCACGCGGCAGGGCCCCGGCTCCGGGCCGATCACCCGGTTAGCCTCGTCCTCCAGGACCCTGCCGTCGTCCTCACAGCAACCACGTGATGGTGTTATTGAGAAACATTGCGTGAGAAACCCATGATTAAACAGATGGACAGTGAAACGTGGCAGCGCTGAGACTGGCGTTGGGGAAAAAGGGAAAAAGACATCAAAGATAAGCATACTTGCATAACATTTTAAAAGCATGAGCACGCGAGGTTGCAGTATACGTT
This sequence comes from Ichthyophis bannanicus, assembly GCA_033557465.1. Taxonomy (NCBI): domain Eukaryota; kingdom Metazoa; phylum Chordata; class Amphibia; order Gymnophiona; family Ichthyophiidae; genus Ichthyophis; species Ichthyophis bannanicus. Next base: position 57,372,993 of record CM066041.1, on the reverse strand, counting down.
GGCTATTTAAATAGGTGATGATTCAAGCAGTTTGATATGCAACTTTTAATGGTCCTTGATGCAAAACGGAGCACTTGGTTACTGAAAGTTTAGACCGTAGCTCCATGACAGTCTGAGACCAGTTGCGTATATTCTATGAAGTTTTTATGGATGAGTTAAATAATACTACGGGAACATAAGATTCTTGAATCAATTCTCTGGTTTTCATTGGAGCAAATTTGGTTTATGCTTAACAGTGTTTTTGCTCTGAAGAGTCAGACCATTGTAGTTTACTGTCAAGTATGGAAATAACTATGGCAATGATCACATTTTGTGCTTTCCCCTTGGAAGCATTCCATCCATGAAACAAGCATTTTTTTTCACCTTATTCATGGTCAGGAGCAAATACAGGTATGGATACCTCATCAACCAGGGCCAGACACAATTATGCCAGTCTGAAATTGCACCACACTGTGCATCTTCCTTGTTCTGTCCAAGCCACACCTCCACCATGCCCCATTCCTCATGAACATTCTCGCTCTGAAGACGTCTATATACCCAGATTTTAAAATAGCCCGAGGGATGTCTCCATGTTTTGATCATCTAGGTGCCAATTTTCAGACATTTAATTCACAAAATGGGCTGCTAAAATGATCCCCATATTAAGTCATGGTTTCAGTGGCATACCAAGCCCTGGATGCCGGTTCTGAGGGGGGTACAGAATCCCAGGCCCACACAGTGGTCCCAGTGCAACAAACCTTCCTTAGCGTGTTGGGTGTCTTGCCATGCTGCTTCTTCTCCAAGTACCGCTACTCCCCAACAGCAATCATTACTTAATTTTTGTCGGGCATAAACCACAAGGTGAAGAGGAAACCCCTCTACATCTCATGCAGTACATGCCCCTTTTATTTAAATTTTCTTTATTCTTTATCCAGAAACTGCACAAACTTTATCTTAAAATTAGAACAAGTCCACACTTATCTACTCAATCATCACGACGTGCACGTTTCGAAGCGACAAGCTTCTGTTTCAAGTGTCCCCAATGAGAAAGTAGTGTGTCCGTCCATTCAAACTGCCAAAAAACGCCGAATCCTCAGCAAATGACGTCAGGGATACCAAATCACTGATAGGCCAATTATAGAACCACCCATTCCAGGCAGAACCAATCACACAAAAGGAGAAACCCCACATCACAGGGGAATCCCTAAGGTGAATGGCTAGCGTTTAAAGTCCCAACCAATCAATGTCCCTATTTAGTCCAGTGGGGGCAATAGACCGTAAGGTAAAAATCCATCGCTGTTCCAATGTACATAATCGAGACATTCGGTCTCCTCCCCTAGGGTCCATCGGTACATGATCAATCACTGTCCATTGTAAATGTTCAAACTCGTGATGACAATCAAGGCAATGCTGTACCATTGGAGCTGTGAACAGCATTGCCTTGATTGTCATCACGAGTTTGAACATTTACAATGGACAGTGATTGATCATGTACCGATGGACCCTAGGGGAGGAGACCGAATGTCTCGATTACGTACATTGGAACAGCGATGGATTTTTACCTTACGGTCTATTGCCCCCACTGGACTAAATAGGGACATTGATTGGTTGGGACTTTAAACGCTAGCCATTCACCTTAGGGATTCCCCTGTGATGTGGGGTTTCTCCTTTTGTGTGATTGGTTCTGCCTGGAATGGGTGGTTCTATAATTGGCCTATCAGTGATTTGGTATCCCTGACGTAATTTGCTGAGGATTCGGCGTTTTTTGGCAGTTTGAACGGACGGACACACTACTTTCTCATTGGGGACACTTGAAACAGAAGCTTGTCGCTTCGAAACGTGCACGTCGTGATGATTGAGTAGATAAGTGTGGACTTGTTCTAATTTTAAGATAAAGTTTGTGCAGTTTCTGGATAAAGAATAAAGAAAATTTAAATAAAAGGGGCATGTACTGCGTGAGATGTAGAGGGGTTTCCTCTTCACCTTGTGGTTTATGCCCGACAAAAATTAAGTAATGATTGCTGTTGGGGAGTAGCGGTATTCCTCTTTTTTACTTTGTATCTTTTGAATACCAGCGATATTGGGATTTCCTTGTTTGATTATCTTCTCCAAGTACGGCAGCTGTTCCCTCCCGACCAAAGTCTCACGAACCACAAGACTTCAGTCCAAGAGGAAACAGTTGGAAGGCCTGGAGCAGAGGCAGCACGGCAAGCCACCCAACAAGCTAAGATGGGTTTGCCGTGCTGGGTACACTGTGTGGGCCTGGTGGCTGCTCTGGGTAAAAAGAAGCCTAGGAATGCCACTACTTATTTTTTGAAGAAATGCATAAACATGTAGTTAAAGGTGAACCTGTGGATTTTAAGGCACATTTTACAAAGGATGTCCAAGTGCAATTGTGGACATCCAAGCCTGAATGTCTGAAAAAGAAAAACCAACTATGTTCAAGATCAGGCATAATTTCACAAACATGGACTTGTCTGATATAGACGTCTATAAAGACACTGACATAGATGTCCCCAGAATAGCATTTCAGAATGGAGATGTTTAATAGCCCAATGGTTGGAGTAGTGGGTTAGAAGCAGAATAGCTGGGGTTCAAATCACAATGTGGGTCTTTGTGATCTTAGGCTAGTCACTTAACTCCGCATTCTCTGGTTGGTTTTAAAGCCAAAGCAAGCACTTTCCTAATTCTATTCTGCCTGCAGCAGATCTTCACCTGGACGTGTCTGCAAACATTTCTGAAATCGAAAGGCAATGTCTAAGTCCATTGCAACTCCCAGATACGCCTTCACCACACCCCCTGCCTACTTGGATGTTTCTGCACCAGTGACATCTTCAAAAGTAAAATGATTCTGGGGCATGGTCTGGATAGAAGAAAATGTTACATGTACATTGCCTATCTCATATAGGGAACACATGTGGAAGGCGTAGATTGGGCATGTCATATTTACACCTGCTCTCTGGCATGTTTCGGTTTCTAATCGGTGCTAGTTTCATGGAGTCCTTCCCAGGACATTTTAATTGGGTAGACATAGAGTCCTCTAGGAGGATTTAAGAGTGGCTGGATGTCTAGATTTGCAAAATGGCCAGAATACACGTATGAGTGCCATCATTTACACGTGCATGTTCCCATGCTGATTTTTCCCACGTGTGTTTGTTTGTTAAATGGTATCTCCTGCTGCATGTGGATGCTGATCCCAGTGCATTCCTGTGCTTTGGAGAAGGGCGCAAATATGTCCGTCTCATATCAGACTTACATCTGCCCACCCTCACATCTAAACTTGACATAGAATTGTAGATGTTTTCACTTGGATCGCTGCAGCCACATAAATGGCCTTTCTAAAATATTCCTTATAGTGTATCTGAATTTTCAGGAAACATGACATTCCCCCTGAGGAAATTGAAAAGTCATGGGATAGGAGGTTGTATCCTACTGTGGATTGGGAACTGGTTAAAGGATAGATAGAACACAGAGAATAGGGTGAAATAGTCAATTTTAGATTAAAGAGTCCGTTTTCTCCGCAGAGTAACTGGCAATGTGTGCCCGAGCATGCTAGAACATGTGGCACCAGCTAGTATGTGCTAGGAAAAGACTTCCTAAGTGTCCTAAATAGTACTTTTAAAAATATGAGAAAATATGTTTGCACTCAATGCATAATTAAGCTCTGGAATTCATTGCTGGAGGATATGGTGCAAGCAGTTGCCAGTCCTTTTTAATACCTAGCTATAGCTAAGTTCTTGGATGAAAAGTTCATAAACAGGTACTAAGGAGAGCTTGAGGATATGTTGCAAGGAATCTCACTACTGTTTTGGGATCCTGCCCAATGCTTGTGACCTGGATTAGTCACTATTGAAAACACGATATTGAGCTTTGATGGACCTTCTAATCTGATCAAACATAATGATGTTTATGTTCTTATTATTTATATCCAATAATATTCGGTCCACTAAAGCATGGGAAGGGTCTTGGATGGAAATGGAGCCAACTATGAAAAACGTCCATGAGGGTGGGCTGTGAAAAGCTAGTTTTCAAGAAATAGAATATTAATAAGCAAGAGACAGTACAGTAACTCTTCCTTGACTTTTATGAGCGGACTTGAATGACTGCTGGTATAAATAATTGAACTGGCGCACCATTTCATGACAAAATGTGTTATATAATAAATTCACTATGTACAATAGAGTTGACAACAAATAGGAACTCTGATTTAGTCATTTTATTTAATTCATTGATCACTTTAGGGTTTAATTGGAATATCTGAATTGTGCATTTTTATACCTAGAATTAGTCTATAGAAAAAAAACTATGGTACATAGAATATTACAAGAAAAGAAAATCAAACCGAGATTAGTCCACTTATTCAGTTCAGATATTGTTTATCTAACAGAGGCTTCTATTGTATCCATCTTGTACCATCGGAGAGTTTGACACAAACTAGGGTGATGCGGGTAGTACTTAATTTCTCAGTTAGTCCTTGTAGCAACTTCATCTGGCAGGACCTCTGTAAAATTCATTACAGGGTCTACGCACTGCTGGGTGGGAAATGTATGAGATGAGTAGCAGTTCATCAACAAAAGGGATGAGACTCTGACCCCTAGCATTTCCAATAGTTTAGGACCCTTCATGGTGAAGTTTGCTACAGATGCACATTAACTCCATATGGGGTCATTCTGAAGCAGACGCCCAGACCCGCTAAATGCCCGGATCGTAATGCTAGGGACAGCACTCCCCGTACGTATTGCCGGTTTGTACGGGGAGCTCGGTTTGTAGGTGGGAGGGGGTGGGCGGGGGGAGGAGCGAGGGCAGGCAGTGGGAGGCGACTGACCCTGGACGTACAGGGCTGATTCAGTGGGATGTCATGGCACTGCGACTCCATTCAGAGGGCTGGTTGAGTTACTCGGGTAGGTGCAGGACGTATGACTGATCAGAATCGGGACATGACCTGCACGTCCAGGCCAGTAGACCTAATTCTGATCCTGTGGGCACATCAAGCCCCCGTGAAATCAGAATCGGGTCTACCGCTGAACGCACTGATTCTAACAGGCCTACAGGAGGTGGACGGCCAGCACAGAATGACCCCCATAGCAAAGTCTCGCATGAAAATTAACTATAGGGCAACCAGCAGAAAAGATAAGTGCACCTGTTTTCAAAAGGAAATTAAATTAAACAAAATTTTATTTTATTTTCATAAGAACATAAAAGATGCCATAATGGGTCAGACCAAAGGTCCATCAAGCCCAGTATCCTGTTTTCAATCCATCCAGGTTACAAGTTCCTGACATAACTCAAATGTAGCCAGTTCCATGCTACTTATCCCCAGGGGTAAGCAGTGGTTTCAAAGCAAACAGCCATCAGCCCGAGCCAAGACCAGTCTGCCAAAAACCCCAAACCAGTACAGCAAAATTAAAAACTTAAATTTACGCCCTCTCTCCCTCCCCCACTCCACAAAATATATCTTGCCTCATCTATGGGGTCTCAAACATCTAAATGGGGCAGGGGTAATCCCCAATTGCCCCTGTTGTACTAGCTCAGTATTTCATCAGCTAGCTCTGTGGTCATTTGTTGTATGGTGTGTACTCCAAAATGGCGCTGGCCTCGGGGCTTACTGGTTTCCATTTGGTAAGAGAAAGAGTGACTAAGAACAGTTGTTTCCCCATTTGGACTTTGGAGACCCCATGGATTAGGTAAGATGTAACTGGAAAGAAGACTGGAGGAAAGTTCTGGGTGCTTTGAATTTTTAAATTTTGACTGCACTTGTTTGTTTGGGGTTTTTGACTGGAGAGGGAGAGACATTTTTTTAGTATTTTGTTTCAAATAAATGAAATGAAACAGAATAAACCCAAAACAAAATAAAAGAAAAAAAGCAAAAATGAGAGAAAGAAGAAACTAAAAAACAAAAACATCTGAAGTGCACGTCCTTCGCGCAAATCACTGTCTATTCACACAAACAGCTTTGAAAGTCTCCCTCCCTTAAAAACCTGAATTTAAAACTATTGAATAAAAGTTAAGAGTTGTTCAGATGTTCAAAGAAAACGATGGATGGAAATGGAAAATGGAAAACTCAAAATGTGGCTTAATACACAAGCTAAAGAAATTCGACGGCAACCTCACATTGTTGATACATGGAACCTTGTGTTAATTTACATGTCTCTTGGTCTGCACACTGAAAATAATTTTCTTTCCTCTGCTCTCCATGGAGAAAGTTCGGAAGCATTTAAATGAACAGTGTGGAGAAAAAATCTGCGATATCAGTGCTGTTATGCATCAGCAAACCACAGACAATTTGCTACCAGTCAGAAGGGAGTCGCTTTGTTTAAAGCTTGTACAACTGGTTATTAAAAAAACATTTTTGAAGGAAAGCAATTAAGCCGCCCCGATTTTATTTGCAAAGTACAAGCATGCATTTGCCCAATGTTAAGTTCATCCACGGCTTGCTGAGCTTGTATTACAACTGTAGTGAGTTACAGTAGTAAGAGACTGAGCAGTGTGGATAGTCTTTCCCAAGAAATACATAGCATATGATCCACCTCTTCTCAAGAGCATGCAATGTACAGATAAGAATACTTGGTTTCAAGGTACTTGGCACTCATATGACCATCTAGGATGTAGACTCCTATGGAGATTAGAGGCTTGCATACCACAAAATAGTTTTGCATTTGCTTTCAAAACAAAACAAAAATTAAATACCAAACTTTAAGCTTTCCTGTTTCATTTTAAATGAAAATTCATGTCTGGTAGACAAAGGGGCCCTTTTACTAAAGGGCTCTATGGTGTTGCACCTAATGTGACAAAAGCCCTGAAATGATGGCATGTTAGACGCAACAAGTCCACGTTAACTGTTGGGGCGTGGAAAGCATTTCTCTAGCAGTTCATGCAGAGCCCTGTCCCATAGCGTGTGCGGGTGGACCTAACACCACCTATTGAAGCAGAATTAGGTGATCCCGCGCTAATGCAATTAGTGTGCAGTGTGAACCCCATACTAACTGCACAGAGCACACCCCGCCCACTCTCCGCCCCTGCCCCGCCTACTCTCCGCCCCTGCCCCGCCCACTCATGACCCTAAGCGAGTTAGACATGTCCCAACGTGCATTTGGCGAGCCAGAACATGCATTGTATCCTAACGCCATTTAGTAAAAGGCCTCCAAAGAGTTCAATATTCAAAAGTTACCCTGGAAAAACATGTGCTTGAAATGGGCAAATCTAGCGGGCTAAAAATGTGGCCTTTCCAACCAGCTAAATCTCTAAGGATAAAATTACAAGATGCATCAATTTAGTTAAAGATATCCCTGGGGCAGGCTTTTGAATATGGCTGTTTAGCACAATGGTCAGAGCTAACCAAATGAACTAACTCTGGCAGGACAAACAGCAGCCTAAAGCTATGCGATCGGCTATTGAAGGGATGGATTTAGCTGAATATTCAGCTGCATACCTACTAAGTGTAGCTGAATATCCGTTCAAGGATGACCTGGTAAATTCACCTTGTTGTTTCACTCTTCAGGCTGTTGAAAACTGACTCCACAATGATGTCAACTCGTAGATTCCTATAATCATTACTACTGCTTACTATATAGTGCATTGTATAGACTGTTTCTCCCACTTAGAACTTACGTTATGGTCAAGAGAAAACGACAAGACAAATAGGAGGGCAAACTAATTAAAAGCACTGATTTACTCATATTCCCCTATCAATCTTTCAGTTCAATAATATCTGGAAAACCCCTTGATGAAAAGGCACTTGGGGGGGGTAACCTGCTTGGCATGGCAAGTACAACCTTGAAAGACATTAGTACAACTCTGAAAGATTAGATGAGGGACAAAATAGGGGTGGGGACTGAGTATTGGATTCCACATGGACTTTGTAGGTGAATGGACAGGTCATCTTGCTCTTTGGCTGCCATCATTCGTTATGTTAGTTTGTTGTTCTTCATTTTCTAGGTCATCTCACTCATTCCTGTCTATCGAATGATTTGGTAGTAAAGTCCATTTTATTTTTTTAAAAATGCAATCACGGTGATTTAGGATTTGAAATTCATGGACACCGATAGTGTGTCCTCCACCTCTTCCATAAATGGACAATATCGAAAAACTTTCTCACCCTGTGTACAGACCTCTGAGTCTGATCCATGCCACTGCTCCTTCCAACTGTCTGCCTCTAGTGGTGGATTGCATGAGCACCTAGAATGAGTCCATTCGCACCCCCAGATCCCATGAGCTGCACTGATGCCTGGAGGGACAGGACCACTGCTGCTATCATAGTGGACTGGTTCAGTCTTCATGCCTTTTCGAGTTGCTATTGATACTCTCATAGTCTGGAGGTCTGCACGAGGAGAGAGGACAAGTGATCAGTAAATACAGCTCTGAATAATGGATGGAAGGACTATGATCAGAAATCTACAGAGGCCTAATGCACGCAAACCCAGCCTACGCAGTCATTTAAGACTTCCTTCACTATGGTGCTCATACACGACGAAGGTAAGTTCCAGAGTCTGAAGACTATCATTTTGCTGGACTGTGAGTGCTGTAGATAACAATCAACAATGGTGTGGGAGCAACGGTTTTGCCAAGTGCAGACCTCTTATGGCCTGGTGTGAATACATTTTTGACAGAATGCACTGATGGGGCAGTGCATAGATAGAAGTGTGGGCATGCATTTTTCTCATTCCTTTAGATTGTGCTCCCTGTCCCTTTTCCAGAGGGGACCAACACTGGTAGAGCTAACTTGCACATCTGAAAAAGGAATAAAGGAACTCGTGCCTAGGGGTAGCTAAGACGGTCCACATTTTTAAACACTTTTTGCTTTATTCACTTTAATTCAGCTTCCCTAGTGGCCCCCACAGTTTTTTTGAATTTCAAAATTGGTTATTCACTAACTTGCCCATTTAATATTTATTAAAGATTAGAACCATGAATGTTGTTGTTAAGTGCCGTCGAGTCGGAGTCGACTCATGGCGACCCTCTGGATAGCTATCCTAAATTGTGTTCGGTCTTCAGTCAGGCGGCTCATTGTTGACAGACTGGTACCCGTAGCTGCTGTTATTGTAGCAATCCATCTCATTGCTGGCCTTCCTCTTTTGCGTTGACCTTCTATCTTGCCAAGCATGATGTCTTTCTCTAATGATCTCTCTCTTCGCATGATGTGTCCGAAGTATGAAAGTCGAAGTCTTGTCATCTGAGCTTCTAAAGAAAGCTTAGGTTTGATCTCTTCTAGTACCGACTGGTTTGTTCTTCGGGCAGTCCATGGTATACACAGTATTCGCCGCCAGCACCATAATAACCATGAATAAGAAAAGAAATAATCCCTGCAGAGAAGAAGGAAAATGAGCTATACAGTGTAAAAATCCCGCAGTAATGGGGTGAATTCTGTAAAGTAGTTTCCATTTTTATGCAAGTTTTACATTCAGGAAAGAAAGAACTCTTATAAAATGACTTGTGCAAAAAAGCGGCATGCCAAAAGAGTGTGGAATGTTTATGGCGGCATGCATAGGCTTTCGGGGGGGGGGGGGTAGTTTGAGTTGTAATCTATGCACATATTTTGTAAAACATGTGCATATATGCATAAAATCCAGCCCAAATTTATACCTACAGAGCAGGGGTTGATTTGTTCAAGGGTGTGTGTGTCCTTCTGGGCCTCATTTTGGGCACCTATTTTGCCTTTGTAAACCAGACACCCAGAATCAGACCCAATAGCCTGCAAATGTTGGCACACAGACTTACACCTCATCTGAAGTAGGTATAATGATGTGTCTGTACTCACATATAATTATAAAATACAGACATGCTGCTCTGCTTTATACACATGCTCTTCCTGGGAATTCCTAGAGGCGATACCATGTCACTGTACATTGTCCTACACATCTACACTGCCACACAATCCCATTGCATCTAAAATAGGCTTTTCATGTGGAAAACCTTTAAATAATTGACCCCACAAGTATAGCACTACAAGCCCAAAATTAGGAGGATTGTTGAAAGAGAAAAACACAAAAATATAAGGACGCAATCAATAATCTCTAATTGTCAGCAGTACATACCTTAACCCCATTCTTTATAGCTAATTTGCTTCATAGGATTGCAGAAGAAAACAAAGAAAAATGATATAAACTCATTTAAGACTTATTTCAGGTTCTTTTTAAGCTCACTGGTTGTGATGCAAGATATTTAGGCCTTGCCGTTTTACTTTAACCTCATCATTACTGCTGCTTAGAAGGCCAGGGTCAACTTCTAAATGAAAAGTAAATCCTTCGTTCCTTAAAAGATCCAAACATCTTAATTGCCTTCTCTTGTCTCTGGTAAACAATTGAGATTGCTTTGCTAAAATTTCAATGCCACAATAGCAAATCAGCGCAAGTGCAAAGAGAATGAGACCATAAATCAAGACCGCTCGGAAAGCTGGTTGAGAGCTCAATGCCAGACTGAACAATGAGAGAGAGCGCCTTCTTGTAATGGAATGGTGGAAGGAAAATCAACACTGAGGAAGGACAATGCATGAGTGCTGGATAGGAGTAAGGAAGATAGACGTTTTCCAAAAATTCACACTCTTACTAAACACAACACCGAGTTATAGCATAAAGCTGTAGCTCCTTTTTCAAGGGAGACCAGGCTTTCAGTATGGACTTCAATCCACTCTCAAAGTAACGTCCTTTAAGGGGAACTGATTTTAGTCTGTTCTGCTTAACCACAAATAAACTGCAGCGTGCCACCAGTTTTCCCTGTCAGGTCCTGTTTGTTTCAACAAAATAAATAACCAGGGACTCCTGAGAGTTCCCTCCAGCATAACACTGAAATAGTTATTAGCAAACAATGAATTTACCTTAAAAATGTGTGATCTGCATGTAAATATAATATGCATTTTGCATGATTAAATTTTCGATAGTGTGTCTAACAGCAAAGTTAGGTACATAATAATAAGCATGCACGAAACAGTCTGATATTTGCACTCAAGATAGGGACATGTTTACTAAAGATTTTAATGCATGTTAATTTCATTAACGCTTGATAAGTCCCACAGCCTTTTTATTTCTATGAGTGCAATGACACTTAATTACTTTAATTTCATTAACGAGCGCTAAGATTTAGTAAACATGCCCCATAATTGGTATTTGAAGGCTGACCTGTTATCTAGCTAAATGTGTGCACATAACCAGGGATAGTGCAAGGCTTGGGTATCTACTACCATTACTATTTATCATTTATATAGTGCTACAAGGCATACACAGCACTGTAGAGAGACATGTAAGAGACAGTCCCTGCTCCTAAGAGTGTACAGTCTACTCAAGTCAGACAACATAACTGTGGATTAGGATATACTGTTTCTAGGGGAATGGTAAGGAAACACATAGGAGGTGACAAGGAGATTTGGAGGAGTAGGATCCAAACGCAGTCTCAAAGAAGTGAGTTAGCTTGGATTTGAAGAGGGCCACAGATGGAGCCTGATGTACCGACTCAGGTAGTCTGATCCAGGCATTAGTAGCAGCAAGGTAGAAAGATCGAAGTCTGGAGTTGGTAGTGGAAGAGAAGGGTACAGATAGAAGGGATCTGCCAGAAGAGCGGAGTTCCCAAGGAGGGGTGTAGGGAGAGAGGAGAGGTAGTGAGGAGCAGCCGAATGAAGGCACTTATAGATCAATAGTAGAAGTTTGAAGTGGATGCAGAGACGGATAGGAAGCCAGTGAAGTGACTTGAGAAGAGGGTTACATGAGCATAGCGACACTGGTGGAAGATTAGTCGTGCAGCTGAGTTTTGAACAGATTGAAGTGGGGAGAGAGGATTCAGAGGAAGACCAGTAAGAGAAGGCTGCAATAGTCTAAACAGCAGGTGATTAGTGAATGGATGAGGGTCTTAGTAGTGTGTTCAGAAAGGAAGGGACAAATTTTGCCAATACTGTAGAGAAAGAAATGGCAGGTTTTAGCTATTTGCTGGATGTGTGTGGAGAAGGACAGGGAGGAATCAAAGATAACTCCAAGGTTGCAAGCTGAGGAAACAGAGAGGAGTGGAGTGTTATCCACAGAAATAGAGAAAGGGGGGATGTGGGCTTAGGGGGGCAAGGTAAGGAGCTCAGTTTTGGCCATGTTTAGTTTCAGGTGGTGAGGAGACATCCAGGCACTAATGTCAGATAAGCAGGCAGAGATTTATTTATTTATTTATACCGCACTCTTTAGAATCAGTGTGGTTTACATGTATGCTAACAGGTACCTTTTATTCCTTTGTCCTTGAAGGTCTCACAATCTGTGTACCTGAGGCAATGGAGGGTTGCGTGGCTTGCCCTAGGCCACAAGGAGTGGCCATGGGACTAGAGACACCCAGTCCCTCTAACCTGAAGTTTTTTGTCCCCATGTGGGAATTGAACCCCTGGCCTTCTGGCCTGAGGTAACTTGTCCCAACCACTGAGCCACTCCTCCAGCCCTGGATACCTGGAGAGATTTCAGGTGCAGAGAGGTAGATCTGGGAGTCATCAGAGTAGAGATGATACTGAAAACTGTGGGAGGAGATGAGCGCACCAAGGAACTGAGTATAGAGAGAAAAAAAGGAGAGGTCCCAAGACAGAGCCTTGCGGTACATCAACTAAACGTGGGATAGCAGTAGAGGAAGATTCACCAGAACATACACTAAAAGTGCGGTGAGAGAGATAGGAAGAAAACCAGGACAGAACAGAGCCCCTAAATCCAAGTGAGGACAGGGTATCAAGGAGATGGTGGTGATCAACATTGTCAAAAGCAGCAGAAAGGTCAAGAAGGATAGGCTTGAGTAAAGGCTCTTGGATTTGGTGAGGAACAAGTCATTTGAGATTTTGGCAAAAGCTGTCTCAGTAATATGAAGGCAAAAGCCCAGATTGCAGTGGATCCAGAAGGGACTGAGTGGAGAGAAATTCAAGACAGCAGCGGTGAACCAAACATTCAAGTAGTTTAGAAAGAAAGGGGAGGGGAGAAATGGGTCAACAATTAGAGGGACAGGTAGGATTAAGGGTAGTTTCTTGATGAGCGGTGTAACCACAGCATGTATGAAGGCTGCAGGAACAGTTGTGGTAGAAAGTGATAGGCTGAGGATATGACAGAAAGACGGGAGGATGGTGGGGGAGATGGAGATTTGTAGGTGGGTGGGGATGGGATCAGAGGAGAAGATAATGTTTTCTTGATATACACCCAGGCTGAAGGGTATCAGAATGGTTTACAATTACTACAAGCAGGTACTGGATACATTCCCTTTTCCTCAAAGGGCTCAGAATCTATGTGTACCTGAGGCAATGGAGAGTTAAGTGTCTTCCCCCAGTCTCTCCAGCCTGAGCTTCCTGTCCCCAGGTGGGAATTGAACCCCTGGCCTGCTGTCCTGTAGTACCTTGTCCTACCCTCTAGGCCACTCCTCTCTCTAAACTCTAATATGTCTAGCCCCATGGGATCAGAACCGCGATCAGGCCTGTACATGCAGGTTGGGACGGCGATTCAGCCCAGCCTGCACATACAGGCCATGCCCAAATAACTCAGTCTGGGCTTTACAATGGAGGCGCGGCGTTATGGCATCTGGTTGCCATGGCACCATGGCTCCAGTGTAAAGCCATGATCCTCAGCCACCGGCTCCTGGAACTGCATTCCCTGCAGCCTGGCCCCCAATCCGGCCTCCCAAGGCCAGGGCCGGTCTGCAGGGAATGCTCACTGCCCCCGCTTTCTGGCCTCGGGTCTGCTGACCCCTGACAACTAGGGAAGTTATTCCACCTCGGAGATGGAATAATTTCCCTGTGCAGGTCGCTGGCCCCGGACGTAAAAGACCGACATTAGAATCAGCCCTGTACGTCCAGGGTCGACGACCGTGCACCACCCGCCCTAACTCTGTCCCCTATCCGCCCCTTCCCCATCCCCATTTAACTTCCCCATACAACTGGCGGGGAAGTTAGCCACCGGCGGAAAGGGCTATTCATGGTTTGGAATGACCCCATTACTGAATACATTTAGTTGTTTAAGTCAACATAGGTCCATAATGCATCTGTTTAACTTGAGGTGAGGTCAGGATTATTATGTGGGTAGGGCCTAAACTTACTCAGAGGCTGGCAATATTCAGCCGCTATCAAGAAAAATGTAGCCATAAGCGTAGACCACATACATAGCAGTCCTAACTTAATACAGATGACTTATCCAATTCAGTTCAGGATTGCATGTTCAGCAATCAACTTTTATAGAAAAACTGACTGAAAATATGCATAAAGATATCCATATAACTTATACAGAGATCTTTATGCGTTGGTCATACCACAGAATATTGCCCTCCCAAGTCATACGTCCGCCATCTTAAAATTCAGTGGATCATAATGACACAGTCTCAGTTCAAATTGCCAGCAGCCAGATTCCATTCAAGGGCATTTACCAAAATGCTTTTCTGTATAACCAGGATTTTGCTTCTCGTCTAAAGGCGAGAAAAATCGCATTTCATAATGTTATGCCATTATCGGCTTTTGTACATCCTTTCAGGAAGTTCTAAATCCCAATGAACACATTTGGTCGTAAGCCATCATAAGCCACTTTCATTACAGCTTTGACATTACCGATCTGACTTGGTCCTGACACAATCCTTCATCCAAACCGTGCTGCGTTTCTAACAGCGATGCTCTAGCCTAATTCTGCTTCAGGGAATCATGTTAAATATGCCAAATCACCTTATACCTGAAAAAAGGTTATATTGGTTGCTCCAAAAATGTTTCAGATTGGCATTCTAAAGACTGCCCATTGGGACCGAGCATTGACCCAGGATCAAGCCAGATAAGCAATGTCAAAGTTGTAATGAAAGTGGGTTATGATGGTATAACATTTGACAGAAGTGATTTCATATTTTATTAAAAGGACTGTACGGGCTCAATATTCTTCTGGGCAGGCTATGCGCCGCATCAGCTCATAGCCCTGGAAACTGCCAAAGATAACTGGGCAGCAGCAATATTGCATGCTGCCTGGTTTTTGTCTGCACCATAAAGATAGGCAAGGGTTTTCCTGGTTATCTCATGCCCCCGCCTCTGCTCCACCCTGGAGGGTCTCCGACACACCCTGATGCCTGCTGGATAGCATCGGGGCACATAGGGGACGTAGATGGGGATATTCAATGGCACTACCCATGTATGTAACAATACACAAAACAAATAGCCAAGAGCAGAAAAAGAGTAATCCAACAATAAAAGAACCTGCTCACAATATTAAATATATAAACTACACAATTTTTAACTTATATCCCAATATCATTTCCAGGCAATAATGACCTCAGATGTCACAACTCCACATCTAGTGATAAATCATCATAGGGTGTTGATAGACGCTCACATCACCGGTCATAGCCTCCCTACCTTCCTAAAGAAATTATACCAAATCACAATGCATCCAATACACCCTTAATTACAACCCTGGGAAAAATCTCAAAATATCTTTATAACAATAGAGCAAATAACAATCACTAAAATATATTCAAACATACTCACCATACTCACAAATTACACACATACAATCTCATTCTTTCATACTAAAAAACAGCGTCAATATGATGTGCGTCTGCACTATAGTTTCAAGGCTGAACGCAGCCTAAATCAATCACAGAGCGATACCTGCAAATATAATAAAGAATAATGAAAGCTCAAAATTCACCAGCAGTAGCATAAAAATGCAGATAAGTTATTTGCATTTTTATGCTACTGCTGGTGAATTTTGAGCTTTCATTATTCTTTATTACATTTGCAGGTATCGCTCTGTGATTGATTTAGGCTGCGTTCAGCCTTGAAACTATAGTGCAGACGCACATCATATTGACGCTGTTTTTTAGTATGAAAGAATGAGATTGTATGTGTGTAATTTGTGAGTATGGTGAGTATGTTTGAATATGTTTTAGTGATTGTTATTTGCTCTATTGTTATAAAGATATTTTGAGATTTTTCCCAGGGTTGTAATTAAGGGTGTCTTGGATGCATTGTGATTTGGTATAATTTCTTTAGGAAGTAGGGAGGCTATGACCGGTGATGTGAGCGTCTATCAACACCCTATGGTGATTTATCACTAGATGTGGAGTTGTGACATCTGAGGTCATTATTGCCTGAAAATGATATTGGGATATAAGTTAAAAATTGTGTAGTTTATATATTTAATATTGTGAGCAGGTTCTTTTATTGTTGGACTACCCATGTATGTGCCATTGAATATATCCATTGAGGTATTTACACGGTTTACGTGGCTGTAAACAGTGTAAATGCCCTTGAATATCAGGCCCTCCATGTACTGAAATTAATATAGGTATCTTCGGGCTAAAACTGATATGACAAATGGTTTATTAGTAGTGGCTGGCAGGACTTGCACATAATGGACCCAATGTAGAGACGCAAATATCAGAGTTAGACATCCTGGTAGGACATCCAACCCCCATTCTGGCGCAGCACTCAATCCTGAGTCCAGCCCTCCCCGCATGTACTGAGGAGTAGTGCGGGAAGCACTGGATGGGAGGTAGGAGGGGGAGGCCTGGAGGTGGGGAGTGGGTGGAGCAGGAGTGGGCCAAAGCACCCAGACATACAGGGCCTATTCAGGTCACGAGCCTGTACGTCCGACAGAGAAGAGATAGACGTGGGACTTATTCCACCTCAGAGGTGCAATAAGTCCCACTGACTGCAGGTTCAGGCCAGGCAGCCCCACCAAACCGGCAGGGCAGATGCAGGGGTGTCCCCACTGCCCAGTCCCGGCCCTGGCTATCTGCGCCAAGAGTCAGGAAGTGAGGAAATGAGGGCTTCCTCCATTGCAGCATTTCTGTGCTCCTGCTGGGAATCCCAGTGCCATGGCGATAGGACCCCATGGCACCGGCACACCAGCAGGAGCATAGAGGAGCGAGATGGGCTGTAGGGAGGATGTCCTGCACCGCTAAATCGGGACTAAGCCAGGCCATCTACATGCCAATCCTGCAACTGTGGGACCGTCCAGCTCCTGCGGTTGCAAAATGGGGTGCAATTTGGAGCCGTCCATTTTTTGAACATCTGCATGGCCTGGATATGCCCCTGTTGAGATTGGGCTCAATATTGATACTGATTCATCATATAAAAGTAGATTGGGTTCCATGTTGTATTTGGATGTTAGAGAGAAGGGCATGGTCATTAAAGGATGAAGAATAGACAATTAAATTAAAAACCATGAACCATTGGCATGCAACTTCCACTTATTATTCGCCCTTGTGCCTAACTGCTAAATTGGAAATCCTGTGTCCTTTGACTGGTATGGTGATAAGCGGTTTATTTCCAGTTTGTTTTTTAACAAATACAAGAAATGTTGTGTGCTTTATTTAATAATGGGCCTCTTCAGCTAAAATGATTTTCACAGTAAATAATTCAGCAATTCATTACTAGTGTATCTAGTCCAGCAAAGATTGCTTTTGTCCTAATGTGTACTATTGAGTTTGTTGGAAAATAAAAAGACATTGGCCAGTCATATCTAATGCTCTTCTGTCAACACTGGGCTCAGATTTACAAACAGGCTAAGATGTCAAGAAGAGGCTTAATGCCTTCTGTAAAGTGTTTATAATCAGCCTGATAAGAGCGGAAGATAAATTTGATCAGCTCTTGTGACTCTCACTATTGCTAATAGTGCTAATAATTTGCATTTATAATAGCACATTGTAACCTGACTTGATTCCATTATGCTTTTGTAGCTGACTATTTTTTTAAAAGCAAACATACATTCCACTCAGGCTGGAACTAGATAGCCTAACTGTCCATTTTCTAGTACCAAGACTGATAAAACATCCAAAGCTTTGAGAGAGACCACTGATGTGTTACCGGCTTACCATTGCGTAAACTGAGATAAGGACACTGGAGCAGCCCGTATATTTCTGCAAAATGCATCATTTGCTAAATGCCGCACAGCTGTGGTAAAAGGCATCCTGGGAATTGTCCAGGTTTAATGTACTAGCAACATCTGCTCTTCTCTGTTGCTTCTCCTCGTAAGCTTCTCTAGACCTCTTCAATGACTTCTTCTTAGTTCTCTTACTCTTCTTCGCTTTTGCTTGTCTGTGTCCTTACTTCTTCCTGGTTGTCTTCATTTCTCCTCTACTGCTTTTTGAATGCTTTAAATCTTTATTTTCTTTAGTGCTTCTTTAGTTTTCCTCTTCACTGGGTCATTATTTCTTTCAAGATCTTGCAACATCCTGCTCTGAAGATCTGTTGAGTAAATGATGAGGTGCCGTTAAACATAATTACAGAGTGGCCTTTTTTCCAGCGTCCCATTGAGGCACATTTGGGTTTCCTTCCTAACCCATTGGCAGATTCAATTGTTTTAAGTTTAGGTGCTTTTGCTTCTCGGATGTATCTTCCTCCTCCTGGTGGTGAAAACTAACTATAGGTGAGCTTTCGCTAATAGATGATACACCAGACCCAATTCACTAAATTAATTCCATGCAAAAATATGTTTAGCTTGGAGGGTATTATTTTATAGCATGCTTACTAAAATTGAATTTAATATCCTATTCTCCCTCTTAAACACACTCGTAGTTGGCACAGAAATACTCACCCAAGGTTTTATCCTGTTCTTTCTGGACATCTCTGCGGCTTTTGACACAATGTCCCATCAAATCCTTCTCAACCAACTCCACCACATTGGTGTCTGAGGACATCCCCCTCAAATGGTTCCACTCTTACCTTTCCAACCGAAGTCAACAAATAAAAATTCCATAACAAACCTCAGATCCTTTTACCCTCACCCAAGGAGTACCTCAAGGCTCGTCCCTCTCCTCTCTGCTATTTAACATCTACATTCAACCCCTGTGTACCATCCTCCAAAAATTCAGCGTGAAATATTTGATCTATGCTGCTGATATAATGATTTCTACACCTTTCTCCACGTCTGCTCCTGACTACTCCGAAATCACAAGTTGCTTCGCTGAAGTAATCAAATGGCTCCACCTGCACAATTTATCCATTAGCTTCAACAAAACAGAACTTCTCCACATTTCAAAGAACCCCAACTTTACCCTCCCCCCTCCCCTGCCTCCATCAGGATTGGTAGCAATGACATCCACGTCAAAACTGAGATCAGATACCTTGGAATCATACTCGATCAGCAACTGGATTTCAAAGCTCATATGCAAAGCCCCACAAAAGCTGTATATTATAAGCTCAAAACTCTGCGGAACCTATGCCCCTGCCAGGCGTCCATCACGCCTCTATTCAACTACTGCAATTCTGTATATCAGGATTTACACAAGCATACTGTGCTCCCATTACTGCTCACCCAGAATATTACAGCTTGAACCATCTGCCAAATTTCAAGGCAAACTCATATCACTCCCATCCTCAAACGTCTTCACTGGCTACCCATCAGCTCAAGAATAAAATACAAAATCCTCACCATCATCCACAAGACGCTAAACAAGCAATCCTTGGAGCACCTTCAGACTCTAATTCACACTCCCAGTATTAACAGACCAAGAAGGAACAGCACTCAAAACCTCCTCAGCCTTCCATCTCACACCCGCAAGAACAATTAGAACACACGACTTGGAGCATTTGCACTGTATGCCCCCACCCTCTGGAACTCACTCCTCCCACAATACGAAGCATTAAATCCACTGCAGACTTTCATAAGAAACTAAAAACCGATCTATTTTAAGAACACTAAGGCACCGGATCCCAGCTAGATACAAAGGAACATGACCTTTCACAAACAAACATGATCTCTCCACCCCACCTCCATGAAGTCTCCCCAAAACCCCTATCCCACCCTCCCCAACCCATACTCTATTATGTAGTTCTTACACCTTATTTAAACCTACAAACAACTTATCTAATGTTTTATTTATAAGTTCCATTTCTCCCAGCTGTATACTTAGTTCATTGTATGTACCTTTATTAGTTATATATCTAGTTCATTTCGTCTTATGCAAAAGGTTCATTGTATTCACTCAGTTCCATGTAAACCATTTTGACTTGTAGAAAAACTGAATATGAAAAATTGTTAAATAAATAAGTATTCACTAGCATAACGATGAGCGGATCATATGATAACTAAGATAAAGTGAGCTAGCTCACACCATTTTGGAGAACGATACCAGTGGGTCAGGAGCAAATGTGTATTGTTCCTGCTCCTTGCCAACCAAAGGAGCCTTGGGTAAGCTGAATGGGCCAAGGGATGCAAAAGTTGGGGTTTGGAAAGAGTAGGTGTGAGTAGGGCAATTACAAGGCATGCATACCAGGTATGGAGGCTAGAGAGAGCACTAGTAGAAGTTCACAAGTAGTTTGATTTTCCTTATTGATGCAAGCCCCATCAATTAAAAACTCCCCATGAAATTTGAACCAATCCAGGCATTTAGATTACTGCACCTTAAATATATTTTAAAATCTCCTCTTTATGGCCTATATGCTATGAAATCTGGAAGTATGACAAAAAAAGAAAAGAAGAATTACATTTCTGCAGAAATAAACTAGCCTGGATAGTTTTATTCTCACAGCATGAAAGACTGAATATTCCCGGATATCTGACCTTTTGCATGTGTTGGGGATTTGCAATGAATGTGTCTCTTGATGCCCATCGAACCTGTGCTTCTAAATAAATAAAAAGAAGGCTGTTTGCTAAAATACATATGCAATGGTAATACCCTAAACTGAGAGCGGGAGGTAGCATAGTCTCACGCTAACTGTTTGGGAGTTTGCCTGGCATGTCCCCTTGCAGTTACCTTGGTGGGGGATGCACCTTACCAGTCTAACAGGCCAGCATATATAACACAGTGTACTTGCTGCAAGACACTGAGAAGGCAGTAAGAGCACCCACGCTAGCAGCAGCAACCACAGTTAGTGAGCTCCAATGATGACTGCGCTAACCGTGGTGTACTTTCAACATTCATACTTCACCCCTAATCTGCCCGGTCACTACCCACACTGCGGCATGCTTAGTGCTTGCTAAACCCTGCGCTATTAGCAGAGTTTAGTAAACACGCCCCTTAACATACTAATGCGATTTAATTGCCAAATAAGGAGAATGCTCATAGTGGCTTATAAAAAACCTCATAAAATATAAAATGCATCAAATAAAGACTACAACTAGTAACCTGACTGAGTGGGATAAGGCAAAGATTGTAGCAGTCTATCTGAGAATAAAAGGAACCAGTTGACTATGTTACTGGGATGACAGAATGAATGAAGAGGGGGCATCGATGTCACCATCATAGTGGCTAATAGAGATGAAAAATGGTTTTCTGATATTTCAAACTTACTTTTCACTCTGTTGCTAAACCACGGTGATAATTTATCATAGCGGCTTAATCCTGGCATCGTTTCCTCCCTCTGTGGATTCAGCCTGTTAGTAGAGAACTTGCATAGCGACTGAATATTGGAATCAAGCTATGCTCAGGCGCCAGGTGATGAAGGCAGAGTATTGACTTTTCTCTGGGAAGAACAAAAGCGAGATGGATCTGCACGACTAAGATAAGGTCAGAAAATCAAAGTAGCATCCAAGTTGGACACAGAAGGCGGTGTATGTGTGTAAGACATCTACATCTTAATTAAGGTGAATTAATTCATTCTT
Organism: Ichthyophis bannanicus; assembly: GCA_033557465.1. NCBI lineage: Eukaryota > Metazoa > Chordata > Amphibia > Gymnophiona > Ichthyophiidae > Ichthyophis > Ichthyophis bannanicus. Next base: position 57,351,505 of record CM066041.1, on the reverse strand, counting down.
GGCCATGCTATTTTATTAAACAATGGCGTGTTTGAAAGCTGGCAACTTTCCTGGTTTCCTTCCCATCCACAAATTAGAAATCACTTTTTCAGTTATGTCGGCACTATCTGGGGCCTGCAAGAATGTTCAAAAATGAATACTAGTGCTATTTCTATAGAGATTGATTCCCTGCCAATCTATCAATTTGATCCAGTTTATCACTCCAGTCTCCCAGCATTTTAGCCTATCTACAGAAATTAAAAGTAATAAAAAATTGTTCAAAGCCAAGTCCAATCAATCAATAGAAGTTAGTCCTTATAAAGGCACATTTTACAAAGGATATCAAAGTGCAAATTGGAATGTCCAAGTCTGAACATCTCTAAAATCAGGAAGTACATCCTACGTTTGGGCATGATTTCACAAACGTGGACTGCCTGATACGGACGTCTGCAGGGATATCTACAAAGACATTGCCAGTATAGCATTTAATACTGGAGACATCTACGAGACATGCAGCGAATGTGCAAACCCAAAACAAGTTTCCTGAAGACACCCTATATAGCCTTGTAAAGGGTACTGAAGATAGTGTAAGGCCAACTTCTTGACACAGGAGCAGGTCAAAGTTTGGACGTGGGCGCAGACAGCCCTAAGGGTTCTAAGATCAATTGGGGATGTTTGCCTGTAGCTATACACCCTGGACATGACTCCGTCACACCCCCTGCCTATTTAGATGTCCCTGCAGCACAGATGTCTAAAAACTCTATTTCTGAAATCACTTCAGGGACATCGCTGTGATTTAGACATGTTTTTGGACATTCAAATCATATGTGAGGTTTAAAATGACCTCCGTAGTTTCCCCTGGGAAGAAGATTCTTTGGTCCCCAAGAAATCTCTCCAGGAATCCAGGCTCAGATCTCTGCCTGCTTATCTGACATTAGATGTCTCACCGCCTTTTGAAATTGAACATGGCCAAAACTGAGCTCCTTATCTTTTCCTCTAAGCCCACATTCCTCCTTCCTCCCTTCTCTATTTCTGTGGATAACACTCTACCCCACCCTGTTTCCTCAGCTCACAACCTTGGTGTCATCTTTGACTCTTCCTTCTTCTTCTCCTTCTCCACACATATCCAACAGATAGCTAAAATCTGCTGTTTCTTTCTCTATAATATTGGCAAAATAAATCCCTTCCTTTCTGAACACACTTAAGACCCTTATCCATTCTCTAGTCACCTCCCATCTAGACAATTGCAACCTCCTCTTCACAGGTCTTCCTCTGAACCCTCTCTCCCCACTTCAATCTATTTAAAACTCAGGTGCACGGCTCATCTTCCACCAGTGTCGCTATGCTCATGTCACCCTTCTTCTTAAGTCACTTCATTGGCTCCCTATCCATTTCCGCATCCAGTACAAACTTCTACTACTGACCTATAAGTGCCTTCATTTGGCTGCTCCTCACTACCTGTCCTCTCTTATCTCTCCCTACACCCCTCCTTGGGACCTCCAATCTTCTGGCAGATCCCTTCTATCTTTGCCCTTTCTCTTGCATTACCAACTCCAGACTTTGATCTTTCTACCTTGCTGCTCCTTATGCTTAAACCTGTTGTCTCTTTCTCTATAACATTAACAAAATTCACCCCTTCCTTTCTGAACACACTACTAAAACACTTGTCCACTCTCTAATTATTTCCTGTCTCGACTATTGCAGCCTCCTACTTGCTGGTCTCCCTCTGATTCATCTCTCTCCTCTTCAATCTGTTCAAAACTCTACTGCACGACTAATCTTTCACCAACCTCATTGTACTCATATAACCCCTCTTCTCAAATCAATACATTGGCTTCTCTTTCTTTTCTGTATCCAATTCAAACTTCTCCTTCTGACCTATAAATGTATTCATTCTTCTGCTCCACACTACCTTTCCTCTCTACTCTCTCCCTACACTCCTCCTCGTGAACTCTGCTCTTCTACTGGCTTGCTTCTCTCCTGGCCCTTTTCTTCCACTGCCAGATCCAGACTTTGATCCTTTCACTTTGCTGCTCCTCATGCCTGAAACAAGCTATCTGAATCTGTATGTCAGGTTTCATCTCTACCCCCTTTCAAATCTGTGATGAAAGCTCACCTCTTTGAGGTTGCTTGTGGATCCTGGTCCCTTCTTTTCCTTGTGTCTCCTTACCCTTCCCTATTCTTGTTGTTTGTGTTAAGTGCCATCGAGTCTGTGTTGACTCATAACGACCCTCTAGATAGTTGTACCCATAGCCACCTATTTCTACAACACTTCTGTAACTCCAACAACATCACCTAGACAGTATCACATGACAGTCTCTACAGTCTCTCAATCCAACGCCGCCTAACCAATCTCCTACGATAACTTTCCACTTCATTCAACCATCCCCTTTAGGGCCTGTATCATAAACTCAGCTATGATGCAATCCCCTTTTGTACATAATGTATAAAGTTCACCTGTTATCCATGTTTAAATCCCCTGTTTTATGTAAGTTCAATGTCTGGCTGTTCCACATTGTACAAACCTGTTCCTTGTAAACCGCGCTGAAGCCGAATAGTGCGGTATAGAAAAACATTAAATAAATAAAATAAATAAATAGCTGCTGTTATTGTATTGATCCATCTCATTGCTGGCCTTCCTCTCTTTATTTATTTATTTAAAATGTTTTATATACCGTCTTTCTATGATTCAAGACAGTTTACATGGAACTTAAATAACAGTGTAGATACAGCAGTTGTACAGAGAACAAAAACTTTTTGATGGTTAACAGGCATTGACCTTCTACCCTGCCAAGCATGATGTCTTTCCCTAACGATCTCTCTCCTCGCATGATCTATCGAAAGTATGAAAGTCGAAGTCTTGTCATCTGAGCTTCTAAAGAAAGCTTAGGTTTGATCTCCTCTAGTATTGACTGGTTTGTTCTTTGGACTGTCCATGCTATACACAGTATTCGTCACCAGCACCATAATTCAAAGGTATCCATATTCTTCCTGTCTATCTTTTTTGCTGTCCAACCTTTGCATCCATTTGACGTTATTGACAATACCTTGGCTTGAACAAGTCAAATCTTTGTATGTATCTTTGTCTAGATCCTTCATAGCCATTCTTCCAAGAGCAATGTGTTGTCTGATTTCTTGACTGCCTGTCGTTTCTTTATTGATAGTTGATCCAAGTAGGTCAAGGTTGTCAACTATTTCAATTTTTTCTCCATCAGTGATGAACTTATTGATTTTGCCAGTTGTCAGGATCTTTGTCTTCTTTATGTTAAGGTGCAGGCCCATTTTAAGACTACGCTCCTTGATCATGAGAAGCAAAGGTTTCAGATCATCTTCACTTTCAACCAGTATTGTAGTGTTATCAGTATAGCAAAGGTTGTTGAGTCTTCTACTGATCTTCACACATATTTCAGTTCGCTGACACCCAACAGATTGAGTTGTAGACATTCCATGTCATTCTTGACCACCTCCAACTTCCCTTGGTTCATGCTTCATATATTCCATGTCCTAATATGTAAGACGTCTTTGCAGCTTCTGACTCTCATTTTATGTGCAGTTACAGCAGCAGTCAGATGTTGCGAGGGCTTTGAGTCAACCACATCACAGCCACGCAACCGGCATGACCGCCGCAGCCCTTCCCCCCCTTTTCCCCCCCTCCAACCCCCACCCCTCCCCCCCCCAAGAAGCACCACCTTACGCCATGGGGGTCTTTCAACAATCATATCGCTTTATTCACAACAGTGGTATATTAACAACAATGGTATTTAACAGTACATAACAACTGTTGGCCACAGCATGCACGTGACCGTCAGCAAGACACAGTCTACAATGTCTTATATCACCTCTTTTCCTTTTCTTGCCCCCCCCGAGAAACACAGCCACTATCCTGCCGCCTTTTGCCCATAGCAGGAGGGAACTTCTTTAGCCGTGAAAGCTTTTCTCCGTCCCTTATTCTTTCGTGTCCTTCAGCCAAAAAGCTGTTGCGTCTGCCGTTCAAGCAGCCTTGGCAACTTTTTCCTTGCCCCCCCCCTTTTGCCTGCCGTCAAAGCAAGGCACTGGGGGGGGGCTCTCTGCGTGGTGTTCTTGTCACCATCTCCGTCTCTCCGGGGTGAGGTCCGTGTATCTCTCCCGTACCTCTCCCCCTTTACTTAAGGCCTAGGCTGTGTTCTCTCCCCGGGTGCGTTTCTCCTGCCGTCTTGCATGCTGCGACGTTTCCCCCCCCCCCCCTATTCGCGCCTTGGGTGGTTGGGGGGGGTGTCCGGCTTCTTCCTGCATGGAGGGGGGGGGCTGGCAAAGAGACTGCACTCGCGCCGAGCGCGCTTTTTGAATGCGGCTCTTCGCCCGCCCCCCCCTCGCCTTCCCCCGCCCCTCCTCTCGGCCGCGGCTCGCCGGCACGTGCCTGTGCCCGGCCGCGCTGATTCGCGGCCGGGTCTCAGCCACGCAACCGGCATGACCGCCGCAGCCCTTCCCCCCCTTTTCCCCCCCTCCACCCCCCACCCCTCCCCCCCCCCATGAAGCACCACCTTACGCCATGGGGGTCTTTCAACAATCATATCGCTTTATTCACAACAGTGGTATATTAACAACAATGGTATTTAACAGTACATAACAACTGTTGGCCACAGCATGCACGTGACCGTCAGCAAGACACAGTCTACAATGTCTTATATCACCTCTTTTCCTTTTCTTGCCCCCCCCGAGAAACACAGCCACTATCCTGCCACCTTTTGCCCATAGCAGGAGGGAACTTCTTTAGCCGTGAAAGCTTTTCTCCGTCCCTTATTCTTTCGTGTCCTTCAGCCGAAAAGCTGTTGCGTCTGCCGTTCAAGCAGCCTTGGCAACTTTTTCCTTGACCCCCCTTTTGCCCGCCGTCAAAGCAAGGCACTGGGGGGGGCTCTCTGCGTGGTGTTCTTGTCACCATCTCCGTCTCTCCGGGGTGAGGTCCGTGTATCTCTCCCGTACCTCTCCCCCTTTACTTAAGGCCTAGGCTGTGTTCTCTCCCCGGGTGCGTTTCTCCTGCCAACCCCGGCAACAGCGACTCCTCGCTTGTTGTCGGGGCCCCACACATCAACGCGCCGCTGTGGCCAACATCCGCTTCCTCCATAGACGTTCTATCGCATCCTGTATGTCACAGAGAAAAATGTCCATTCCGATGTCGGACAAGTGCACTCCATCAGGGCGGAACAGCCCGGGGCATCTCTCCTCTATTAGGTCATGCGCGATGACGCATCCCCCTATGGACCCCATGAAGCATGCCATCCATCTGTTCACTTTTCTTCTAGTCCTCTCCACTGCCCTATGAGAGTTTTCGCCCCTCCACACTCGTCGGGGTGTGATGTGAGACCATGCCAATAGCGTCTCAGGAAATGTGTTTGCCAGCGTTAGGAGGTCGCCTTGCATCCTCTTGGTGAGCTCAACGCTGCGTGTGGATGCGAGGTCGTTGCCTCCCAAGTGGATTACAATTATCGCTGGATTCCCTGCGGATCTCCCCCTTTGGAGCAAGGACGGCATTAGCTGGTCCCACACCATACCCCGTCGTCCCAGCCACAACACGGCCACCTCTGCACCTGGAAGTCCTAGGTTCAATCCCATTGGTCTACAACGCGCCCTCTTCTGTGCCCAGTGAACAAATGAATGGCCACACATCCACACTTCACGCGGCCCTCTGTCGTAGCCTATTCCTGCATGGAGCACAACCAGAAATTATGATTATAACAGTATCTATCCTTGCAATGTACATTCGCTTAGACACAGTTCTTTTATCCCCGCCACCCACTCATAGTCCTTTACTACCGTCTTTAAATGGGGCATGTATCTATTCGGTTCTCTCTATTTTTTTTTTTTTTTATTTATTTATTTTTTTTTTTTAAAGGTGCCCCCCCTGGCCTTACGGCGCTGGACGTATATACAATTTGTATCTATCCGAGCGCCATCGGCCTATTTTCATTATCTGCTCTCGAGTCATTCCGATGTTGGCCGCCGTAGAAGCAGCCCCAATACGAAAGGAGTGCGAGCCGTATAAGCTTGCATCCCTTCCAGTGCGTTCGATTATAAGCTTCAGTACTCTGCTGAATTGAAAACGCGATAAGGGTGTTCCATTGGCATGTATGAACCAATGGTGATCTGAGTGCGCCCTTACTTGTTGGTATGCTAATGCATTTTGGACTGGGCATGACGGGTCATTGTGCATGGCCGACAGCACTACCTGCGCCCCTTTTCCATCCGTGTCAGTCTTGGACTTGCGTAACTGCAATACTATCGTTCTAGTGCGTATGCACACATCACGCTTTACTAGCCCTCCTCGTGGGGTCATTTGCTCTGATGCTGATGACGCTACTAACTCCCCTACCCGGAAGGCTCCGTAGAAGGCCCAGGAGAAGGTGCATCTAAACAACCTCGTCTCGTAGTCGTCGTAGCACACTAGGCTGGTGAGTACCATCAGTTGTTGGAGCATCTGATGCGTGATCGGGCGGCGTTTGTCCGTCTTCTGCGGCTGTTCCCGGGACCAACCTCTCATCACTTTCTGTACAATAAACCCAGCCATGGGGCTCCGCTTCCCCATTGCCTTTGCGAAGAATGACACAGCCGCTAAACGGACCTGCACTGCGGCCTTTGTGCAGCCATTAGTTTTGCAGTGCATAATCCATCGCAATATTGTTGCCACTTTTAGTCTGTCTTCCCGCTGAATGAGGGCCTCGCTGCAAAAAGTCTGGTATTGCTCCCATGCCGCTATGTATCTGCGCCGGGTGTTCTCGGCTAATGCTCCCAACAGGAGCCCCCAGATCTCGGTGGACCAAACTCCCAGACTTGATGCGGGACCGCTGTCTTGACTCCGTCGGCCTCGGGCGCCAGCTGGTGAAACAGCCTGATCTTAGAACGAGAAAGAGCATCAGCAATGTTATTATTCTCGCCCTTGATGTGGGTGGCTCTCAGGGTTATATTATGCGCCAGGCAGAGCAAGACTATCCTCCTTAAGAGCGCCACTACCCTTGGGGTTTTGGCTCTCATATTATTTATCGCCCACACCACCGCTAGGTTGTCGATGCGGAAGGTGATCGCCTTATTGGCGAGCTCGGGGGCCCAGATACAGAGGGATACCATTAAAGGGAACAGTTCCAAGAACGTGATGTCTCTTGTGATCCCGACACTGTGCCACTCCTTGGGCCATCTTTCAGAGCACCACGCCCCTTTATAGTATATGCCGAATCCGATCCCCCCCGAGGCGTCGATGAAGAATTCCAGTTCGGCATTAGATATCGGGGGCGCTTGCCAGAAGGCCAGGCCATTGAACGCTCGAAGGAAATGCAACCAGACCTGGAGGTCTTCGCGCATCTCCCTGGTGACTCTGATGCGGTGGTATCTCTTTGCGATACCTCTTGTCGCCCATGCCAGCTGCCGGCAAAACACCCTCCCCATGGGTATCACCCTGCATGCAAAGCAAAGGAGGCCCAGCATGGACTGGAATTGCTGTAGTGTCGCTTTTCGCTGGCTGTGCAATAGGTGCATCTCTTCACCCAACTTGAGCACTTTTTCCACTGGCAAGCGCGACCTGTGTGCAGGCACATCTATTTGTATGCCTAAGAAAGTGAGGACACTTTTTGGGCCCTCTGTCTTCTCTTTTGCTAACGGGATCCCAAAATCTCGTGCCGTCAGCTCGAAGATATCCAGTATCCTTTTGCAGTCGTCCCGGTCTTTTCCCACGAATAGGAAATCGTCCAGGTAATGCACCACTGTATTGGGGCCGGCCAGATCTTCGACCACCCAGTGTATGAAGGAACTGAATTGTTCAAAGTATGCACATGATACTGCGCATCCCATGGGCAAACATTTGTCATAGAAGAACTCTCCATTGAACGAGAAGCCCAACAGTGGAAAAGATTCAGGGTTAACCGGCAGTAGGCGGAACGCGGACTCAATGTCCGCCTTTGCTAGTTGCGCTCGGGGCCCCTTACTTCGTATGATTGTAATCGCTTGGTCCATGGTTGCATATTTGACTGAGCATAATGCCGGATCAATGTAATCATTGACGGACTGTCCTTCGGGGTATGATAGGTTATGAATTAACCTAAATTGTCCTGGCTCCTTTTTGGGTATCACTCCCAATGGGGAGACTATTAGGTCCTTGAATGGGAGTGACTGGAAGGGACCAGCTATTCTCCCCATACCTAATTCCTTTGCTATTTTGCTGCGGGCGATCTCGTAATGTTGTTGGACGGATGGTGGGTTTTTTTGTAAGCATGCTTGCTTTCTGTTCTTTAAAATTAGGGATGGAATGCGGAAACCTCGTGTGAAACCTTCTTCTATACTAATAGCTATATCCCGCTTAGGATATGCTCGTAGCCAAGGCCGCATACGCTCAAGGCTGATGGGTGTTGGCGCCACCCAGCTCAGTGGCTCGCTGCGGCATTGCCCTGTATGGCTTTGCATCCCTTGCCGCTCTACATGTGAGGGCGGGATGTCCACCCCCGCATCCCGAGCAGGAATGTTTGAATTTACACGGCTGCCAGTTACAACTCCCCGCGTTGTACTGCCTGCATGCTCGTCTCCCGGCCCACAGATTGGCTTGCCGCCCTTGGTTATTCTGAAAGGGCTGTTGCCATGTGGTGCTCGGGAGTGGCTGATGCAACCCGTCCTGACACAATGGCCTATTATGTGCCATTTCCTCTCCCCACATGTCCAGCACTCTATGGTGCCATGCTAGGGTGGGATCGTCGGCCATGTTCCTCCTGAACTTCACATCATAGTTTAGCCAGGCCCATCCCCCGTATTGCTTATGTGCGCGAGTAATCGTGTCCAGGTACTTGGTCAGGTATGGGCCCGCTTCGGGTTCTTTTTCCATCACCACACTCATAAAGAGGTGGAATGCCGCCACCCAGTTGTTGATAGATTTGGGTATTTTTGGTTTCCTATCCCTCTCACTTCTTGTCTCCCTATCTTTACCGCTAGTTGACTCATCCTCTTGATCCCTGAGTAGGAGAGAGAATATGTCAATATATTCTCTCTTCCAAATTCTCTTTTTGATCTTTTTGGGCACCGACACGGCCAGGGAGCTCACCCCGCAGCGTGGATCACGGCTCATGTCATGCCAATCCATCCGCGTTCTTTGGGCCGCTCCCGTCGGCGTGCATGTGTCGTCTTCACCCCTCTGACTTTGCCCCGACCAGGCCTCTCTGAGGGGGTGGGAATGTTTTGCGCTCTTCTTCCTCTTAACTTTCTTTAGTGCATAGCGCATCACATCTGCCCATTCAATGTCCCTATCACTATCTGAACTAGACCTATCTGATGATGACGTTGATGACTCTGGCGCCCCCTTTTCGCCACACGACTTACCCTGTGCTTGGTTGGTCATGGTTACGCTGGTGCTCGTCGATGGCACTTCTTGGTTCGTAGAGCCCGAAGCTCCCAACCGTTGCTTAACTGACTGCAGGCCATGCTGTGTAACCTGCTCCCGGACCATCTGGAGCAGGTCGTCAAGTTCTTGGTTCTGAGGCGGGGCCATGTTCCCTGGTTGCTGTGGCGTCCTCTTCCTGGCGCTTTGACGCGGTTCTGATGCTGCTGCCGGGGCCGTTGCCTCGCGGTTAGCCCTCTGATTCCCTCTCGTGTTTTGTTCGGCCGCTGCTCGTGCTTTAGATGCCGCTGCCGCCTTCCGTGGCTCGCTATTGCCTCGCGGCCGAGGAGCCTTTGGTGTTCCCTTCCTGGGCATTTCACCTTTAAGATAGAATGCTATGCAAAGGCAATACATTTACATTACTAACAAATCTGGTGCTATCTATAAGCCCATGATCTCCCTGCCCCCGTTTTTTTTTTTTTTTTTTTTTTATATCGTCTTACTAAGTAGTGGCCAGGGTAAAAGGCTGAGCTACCGTCATTCATGATGTCAACTATATTCCGGTCCTCTCTTAGCTACCCTTGCCCCTCTGGCCTCACTATATATATCTCCAGCATGTGCTGCTTCTCACATCTCTTCCCTTTCTCCCCCCCCCCATCACTCCCGGCCCTCCCCCCTTTCCTCCCCTCCCCCCATCTTGCTCTCTGGGCATGGCCCTGTGTAACTCACATCTTGGCCGCTCACCAATTAGTTTTATTCCTTTATTACATATATATATATATATATATATATATTTATTATTTTTGTTGTTTTTGTTTTTTAATATTACCCTCTGTCCTTCACCATGCAGGTAAGCTGGAGAGCTGACTGGTTGGCAGGCAGGCCCCCTCTCACTCTCCGTGTGCAGGCATATGGCCGCCACGGCCCCCCTCCCACAGTTTTAAACCTGCTGTTAGTTTATTTCTCCCTTTCTTCTTCTTCCCCCCTCCCTCCTTCCGTCTCTATATAATTATATACTTTCATACTTGCTGTTGGTTGTAAAGGTCGTTCCTCTGCCTCTTCCAAAGAGTCTCGGCGATCTACACTCGCTCCTCCACGTGGAGGGGGTGGATCAGCCTAAGCACTCTTCTTCCCGATTCCTTCAGGCCGTTAAAGCACGTGTGGGAGCTGGAAGGAGCCCTCTTCCCTGCACTGCTCCTCCTCTACGGCTCTGTCTCTGTACCGTCGATCGGAGGTGAGCCGATGCTTTCCCCAGTGCTGCCCGTTGCTCTGGCGGTCCTTCTCAGTCACGGAGGTGTCCGGCTTCTTCCTGCACGGAGGGGGGGGGGGGCTGGCAAAGAGACCGCACTCGCGCCGAGCGCGCTTTTTGAATGCGGCTCTTCGCCCGCCCCCCCTCGCCTTCCCCCGCCCCTCCTCTCGGCCGCGGCTCACCGGCGCGTGCCTGTGCCCGGCCGCGCTGATTCGCGGCCGGGTCTTAAATGCTGGCTTTACTCTGAAAAGTCTTCAGCTCCTCCCCAGTAGCCATTTGAGTGCCTTCCAACCTGGGGGGGGGCCTCATTTTCCAGCACTATAATGCAATTTGTTTTGTTGTGACTATCCACTGTTTTTTCATGGCAAGATAACGGAAGTAGATTGCCAGGCCTTTCTTCTGCGCAGGTAATTCTAGTGTTGTTGCCATTGTTCCAGAAATGTGATCCTCCACTGCCAACACCATCCCATTCTGCTGCTGCCCAGATGGGTGGTTTTTCTTGGTCTGGCACCTCAGCTGAGACCTGTCTATCTTTGGAGACCCTGCCATTAGTTAAGCTACCATTGCCTTAGCTCTCAGCATCACCAATGCACAGAAGCCCTCCCAGCACAACAAGCTGTAGCTATCCTACTCTTATTTTTATCATTTGTCTTGTCTGCCTTAATTTGATTGTAAGCTCTGATGAGTAGTGACCGTCTTTATATGTGTCTGTATAGTGCTGTGTATGCTTTGTAGCGCTATATAAATGATTAATAATAGTAGTAGTAGTAGTAGTACTATGTCAGCTAATTATGGTATAGAAAAGGGCAAATCATATTGGTGAAAGAGAGAAAAGAGTGAACCAACCCCGGTCTGGTATTTTACCATGGAGGATGTTAGCGCTTACACCTCAGTTTCTATTGTGATCCAGGAGGTATGTGTATTCACTAGCACACATCTAGTTTGCTAGGTCGACTTAAAAAATGTAGTGGCATGTTTACTAAACTGCGCTACCTGGTAGCATGGGGTTCAGACTTGCATTCACAGTGCGGCGGCGCAGTTAAGATGACTATTCGTTGCACCCGTGGCAGGTTGGCTGTGCTACAGCATGGTAACTGCAGGGAGATGGATGCACACGCCCTCCTGCAATTAGCCCAAAGCTCCATGCAGATAGTGCGGCCCACATGTGCGTTACTGGTGCAGGGCTTAGGAATCATGTCCCTTAGTGTGTGCTAAATCGATTTAATGCATGTTGACCAAAGAACTAGTGTGTTAAAATGTTCTTTTGAAACGTGTGAAACAAGCCAAAAAAAAGTCTGAAATTCAAGAAACAAGCCCAAAGAAAACAAAAATGAACCAAATATTAGTGCCCTGTGTGCATCGCTACAGTCTGTAATGGTGAGCTAATAAATGCCACTTACAGGTTGACTATTCAAGTTTTCAGGGGGGCTTATGGCTGTGATCTCAAACCACAATTTTTCAGTCTTTAGACCTTATCGGATTGAAGTGAGGCCTTCTCATCCCCCTGGAACGTTGCAAGGGCATGTTCAGAGTCCAGCAAAATTCTGCTAATGGTGAATGAAGCAGGAACGGAAAGTTTAAGCCTTCAAAACAATAACCTATCTGTTCTTTTTTTAAAGGACTGCTTTAGATGTCCAAGAGCGCATGGTTCAGAAGGATGTATCCTTGAAGGATAATAGCAATAGAGGGAAGTTAAGGTATTCTGATAGGGAGGTTCCAATAAAGATAAAAATAATGAGATGCCTTTAAGTAGAGAGCAGACAGAGCTGAAAGATTCCAAATTACCCCTGTCAACTGATAACCAGATTGTTAATATGAATAAAATATAACCACTAAAATGCCTTTATGGGGGAGCCAGATCCCTCTTGGACACTGGTCACTGCTGGCGTTCACACTGGGCAGCCTCATCCACCACAGCAGCTGATTGGAGAGCCATTAAAGACCGGGCTCCACCATAAAATGTGGTCGCTGGTGCGTGTCTGTAGGAGCATTCAAAGGGCAAGGTCCCCTTTGGAATACTTAGGAGCTACCATAGCCAGGAGAATCACATCTCTTTGGTAAGAAGAAGAAGAAGCTGTCTCTTCAGCCAGAGAAAAAGGTTGTGATAAGTCTCCGTCACATTGTAGTTATGTCCTCTACTCCAATGGTAAATCCTGGATCTCCTCTGGATTCCTTAGAGCCACTGAGTGATACTAAACAAAAAGACATTCAAGCGTCTCAGAGGAAGTGGTTGGTAGTGCCTCCCAGGTCCTGGCAAGTATGCGGCTCACTTCCATTACTGTTGCACGGGAAGAGGAAGACTTTGTGGGGAATTTGGATACCAATGCAAGGGCAGCTTACTTGCTACAACCTAAAGAGGTAAGCTTTTTTTTCTGTCTCAGTTAAGCCAGTTTGAAGTTCTCCAGATAATGTTACCTTGAAGGACATTTTAATAGCTATCATGTCCCTGGAGTCCTCATTAGGCTCCTCCCTGAAAGACCTTTCTGACTTCACCGTGGACACTGTGGCAAATATTTCAGAACTGAAATATGAGATTGCAGAGCTACTATTCGTAATCTGTGAACTATTATTAAAAGCATCTGTAGTACCTGAAGTCTGGCCAATTTAATGCCAATTTTTAAATAAGTTTCCAAGGCTGATCCAGGAAACTACAGACAAGTGAGTCTGGTGTCAGTACAGGGCAAAATGGTAGAAACCATTCTAAAGAATAAAATTACTGAACATTTAGATAAGTCATGGTTTAATGGGAGAAAGCCAACATGATTTAAACTAGGGAGGTCTTGTCTTACTAATTTGTTCTATGTTTTTGAAGATGTGAATAAACAGGTAGATAAAGGTGAGCCAGTTGATATAGTGTATCTGTATTTTCAGAAAGTCTTTGACAAGGTCCCTCATGAGAGACTCTTGGTGAAATTAAAAAGCCATGGGATTGGAGGCAGTATACTATTTGGATCAGGAACTCGTTAAAAGATAGAAAGCAGAGAGAAACACTAAATGGGCAATTTTCTCAATAGAGAAGGGTGAATAATGAAGTACCCCAGGGATCTGTACTGGGTCCACTGCTTTTTAACATATTCATAAATGACCTGGAAGTGGGAATAAGGAATGAGGTGATCAAATTTGCAGATGACATAAAATTATTCAAAGTTGGTAAAATACAAGAGGATTGTGAAAAATTTCAAGAGGACATCCAAATGGCAGATGAAATTGAATGATGGCAAGTGTAAAGTTATACACCTAGGAAAGAACAACCCAAACTATGGATACATGATGCAAGGTTCCACATTAGGAACCACCACCCAGGAAAAGGATTTAGGTGTCATTGTTAAAAACCCTATGCCAAGTTAGAAACCCTCCGCCATGTTATAAACCCTCCGCCAAGTATACAGTGGTGACCAAGAAAGCAAATAGAATACTAGGAATCTTAAGGAAAGGCATGGAGAATAAAACCAAGGATATTATAATGTATCTGTATCGTTCCATGGTGTGACTGCACCTTGAATTTTGAGTGTAATTCCGGTCGCCATATCTTCAAAAGGATATAGCAGACTTAGAAAAGGTACAGAGAAGAGCCACCGAAATGGTCAAGAGGATGGAAGGATACCCCTATGAAGAAGGGTTTAAAAGATTAGGGCTCTTCTACTTGGAAAAGAGACGGCTGAGGGGAGATATGATAGAGGTCTATAAATTAATGAATGGAGTAGAACGAATAAACGTAGATTGGTTGTTTACTCCATCAAAAAGTAGAAAGACTAGGAGACACACAATGAAGCTACAATGTAACCCATTTAATACTAACAAGAGAAAATATTTTTTCTCTCAACACGTAATCAAACTCTGGAATTCGTAACTAGAGAATGTAGTAAAATGTAGTTTGCTTCTCTGTTCTTTGAGAAGAGCAGTGCTCCTCCTAAACACTGTGCTGGAAAGGTGAATTTCACTTCTCGTGAGTGAATTTGCTGACTTTCTGTAAGTTCTATCTGACTGTCTGTCTCTCTCCACATATCTATTTATTTATTTGTCATTGTTAGTGTGCTCCGTTACCTTACTGCCTCCTTTATTTTGCACTTTGGTTTAGCTTTTCCCAGCTGAATAACTTGCCTTTTCCCATAACTAACTGGAACTTTCCTTTCCTTTTTTCTTTTACTATCTGGCCTGTCTGTGTTGGCCAGGTTAACATTTATTCAATATCTATGCTTGCTCTGTCTCCATTGTTGCATAGTTTAAAACTTTTTCCTGTCTCTGCTTTTAGTCTTCCTGAATGACTAACCCCTCCCCCTTGCTGAGGTATTCTTCAGCCTCCTTTTCCTGTCTTCCAAATGTGCTTAGCTCTGTTTGCCTCTCTGTCCTTTGAGAACAGCAGTGCTCCTCCTAAACGCTGTGCTGGAAAGGTGAATTTCACCTCTCGTGAGTGAATTTGCTGACTTTCCATAAGTTCTATCTGTCTGTCTGTCTCTCTCCACATATCTATTTATTTATTTGTCATTGTTAGTGTGCTCCCTTACCTCACTGCCTCCTTTATTTTGCACTTTTCCCAGCTTTTCCTAGCTGAATAACTTATACCCCACCCATCCCGTGGCTCACCATCTCTTATAGCTGTCATCTGCTTATTACCTCATCTACGCACAGGTGCACCTAATCCCTTTGGGCTCTCTCCCACCATCTATATCCTCTGGCCTTTGTTCTCCTCTCTATTCTTCTTTTATGGCTCCTCATCACATTGTCTTCCTTTTCTTCATACTCCTTAACTGTCTCCCCTCCTTCCAGCACCCTCACTCTTCCCCTCCATATCTCCCCTTTACTATCCTTACATCCCCTTCCATTCTGTCTTCTACCCTATCATCAGCTCTTGAGCTTCACCACCTTCTCTCTCTAATTCAACCATCTCCCCTCTCTCTAAGGCAACCTCACCCTCGTTTTCACTGTACTGTCTCCTCTCTGCCCCATATTCTGCTACTCCTTCTCCTTCTCTCATCTGGAGATATCAATCCCAACCCCGGCCCTCCTAGACTTCTGTCACACTCCAAGAAGAGATCCTCATGCAACACTTCTAATCTTATTCATATCCTCCTCCATTCCCCTTCCTCACTCCCTTTCTCATGTGCCTTGTGGAACACACACACTCCATCTCTAATAAACTTGCTTTTACTCATGATCTTTTTATCTCTAATGCTCTCCATCTTCTTGCTCTAACTGAGACCTTGGTCCTCCCAGAAGATACTGCATCTGTTGCGGCTCTCTATCATGGGGACTATTAATTCTCCCACATGCCTCGTCCCACTGGCCGTGGTGGTGGTGTTGGGCTTCTACTTTCTCCTTCTTGCCAATTCCAACCCCTCCTGCTGCCTCGTTCTCACTCCTTTCCCTCTTTTGAAGTCCACTCCATCCACCTTTTCACTCCACTACCTCTCCAGGTAACTGTTATTTATCATCCTCCTGTCAAGTCTGCTTCTGACTTTCTCACTGACTTTGACTCGTGGCTTTCCTTCTTTTTGGATTCCTCTTCTCCCACTCTTATTCTTGGGGATTTTAACATTCATGTTGATAGCCCCTCTGATCCTTATGCTTTAAAGTTCCTCTCCCTTACCACCTCATTTAACCTCAACTTTTCTCTACTGCCCCCATTCACCAGTATGGCCGCTGCCTTTACCTGGTATTTGTCTCTAGTTGCTTACCCTCTAACTTCTATAGCTCAGCTCTTCCCTTATCTGACCATCACCTTTTAAGCTTTACTCTTCATCACCTGCCGCCTCAACCTCATCCTGTCTTCTCCAACCTATTCAGAAATCTTCATGCTATTGATCCTTTGGTTCTCTCTTTCACTTTTCTTCATCTCTTTCCTCCTCTATGTCATCTAAGTATGTTGACGAGGCAGTAGCTTCCTATAACTCTGCACTCTCCTCTGCTCTGGATGCTCTCTCTCTGCCCATGCCACGTCCTTTGAGGCATACTGCACCCCAGCCGTGGCTTTCATCCACTACCCGCTATCTACGTTGCTCTGCTTGCTCTTTTTGACCTCTCTGCTGCTTTTGACACTCTTATTCTTGGGGATTTTAACATTCATGTTGATAGCCCCTCTGATCCTTATGCTTTAAAGTTCCTCTCCCTTACCACCTCATTTAACCTCCAGCTTTTCTCTACTGCCCCCATTCACCAGTATGGCCGCTGCCTTGACCTGGTATTTTTCTCTAGTTGCTTACCCTCTAACTTCTATAGCTCAGCTCTTCCCTTATCTGACCATCACCTTTTAAGCTTTACTCTTCATCACCTGCCGCCTCAACCTCATCCTGTCTTCTCCAACCTATTTAGAAATCTTCATGCTATTGATCCTTTGGTTCTCTCTTTCACTTTTCTTCATCTCTTTCCTCCTCTATGTCATCTAAGTTTGTTGACGAGGCAGTAGCTTCCTATAACGCTGCACTCTCCTCTGCTCTGGATGCTCTCGCTTTGCCCATGCCACATCTTGTGAGGCGTACTGCACCCCAGCCATGGCTTTCATCCACTACCCGCTATCTATGTTCCTCTGCTTGCTCTGCTGAGCATACTTGGCTCAAATTCCATTCCTTTGAAGACTTTCTACACTTCAAAATCATGTTTGTCTCTTTCCAGTCATCCCTAGCTCTTGCCAAGCAAGACTATTATGTCCATCTGACTAATTCTCTTGCCTCTGACCCTTGCCATCTCTTCACTACTCTCAGCTCTCTCTCCTCAAGGTGCCTCCACCTCCGACCCCTCCCTCCCTTTCTGCCCAAACCCTGGCTGACTATTTCTAGGACAAAATCCACAAGATCACCCTCCAATTTCCCTCAAAGTCAGCTACTTCCCCTCTTCCTCCTCTTCACTCCCAACTTTCCCCCTCTACCTCTGCTACCCTCTCTTCCTTTCCTGTTATCACTGAAAAGGAAACTGCACACCTTCTTTCTTCCTCCAAACTCACCACCTGCTCCTCTGATCCTATCCCTACCCATCTCCTAAGCCCCATCTCCTCCACTGTTATCCCTTTCCTTCTCTCATATTCTCAACCTATTGCTCTCCACTGCAACTATCCCTGCAACCTTCAAGCATGCTGTAGTTACACCTCTCCTCAAGAAACCCTCACTTGATCCCACCTGTCCTTCTAATTATCAACCCATCTCCCTCCTCCCCTTCATTTCTAAACTACTTGAATGAGCAGTTCATCACCGCTGCCTTGACTTCCTCTTTACTCATGCCCTCCTGGATTCTTTACAATCTGGTTTTCATCCTCTACAGTCTACTGAAACGGCTCTTGCCAAAGTCTCCAGTGACTTGTTCCTGGCTAAATCCAAGGGCCTTTATTCAGTCCTCATCCTTTTTGACCTCTCTGCTGCTTTTGACACTGTTGACCACAACCTTCTCCTCGATACCCTGTCCTTGCTTGGTTTTAAGGACTCTGTACTATCCCGGTTCTCCTCCTATCTTTCTCCCATTGCTCTTTCAGTGTTAGTTCTGATGGATCCCCCTCTGCTGTTATCCCACTCTCAGTTGGTGTACCACAAGGATCTGTCTTGGATCCACTCCTTTTCTCTCTATAACCAGTCCCTTGGTGTGCTCATCTCTTCCCAGGGCTTTCAGTACCATCTTTATGCCGATGACTCCCAGATCTATCTCTCTATGACTGAAATCTCCCCAGCAATCCAGACCCAGATCTCTGCCTGCCTTTCTGATATTGCTGCTTAGATGTCTCACCGCCACTTAAAATTGAACTTGGCCACGACTGAGCTTCTTATCTTTCTCCCTAAAACCTCCTCTCCTCTCCTCTTCCTTCCTTCTCAGTCTCTGTGGATAACTTTCTACTCCTTCCTTTTTCCTCGGCTCGCAACCTTGGGGTTGTATTTCACTTCTCTCTCTCCTTCTCCACACACATCCATCCGATGGCTAAGACCTGCCGTTTCTTTCTCTATAACATCAACAAAATCTTCCCTTTCCTTTCTGAACACACTACTAAGATGCTTATCCACTTCTTAATCACCTCTCGTCTTGACTACTGTAACCTACTCCTTGCTGGTCTCCCTTTGAATCATCTCTCTCCCATTCAGTCTGTTCAGCACTCTGTTGCACGGCTAGTCTTCTGCCAGCCTCGTCATGCCCACATTACCCCTCTTCTCAAGTCACTCCATTGGCTCCCTATCTGTTTCCGCATCCAGTTCAAACTTCTCTTGCTGACCTATAAATGCATTCACTTTGCAGCTCCTCGCTACCTTTCTTCTCTTATCTCTCCTTACACCGCCCCCCCCCCCTCGGGAACTCTGCTCTTCTGGCAAATCACTTCTATCTGTGCCCGTCTCTTCTATTGCTAACTCCAGACTTCGCTCCTTTCACCTTGCTGCACCTTACGCCTGGAACAAACTACCTGTGTCTGTACGCCAGGCACCTTCTCTAACCCTCTTCAAATCCAGGCTGAAAACTCACCTCTTCTCTGTGCTTTTGGTTCTTGACTCGACTGATCTCTTTGCTTCTTTACCACTCCTCCTTGTTTTATCCCTGTCTACACCTTCTGTGTTGTCTGTCTTGACTAGACTGTAAGCACTGATGAGCAGGGACTGTCTCTTACATGTCTGTGCAGTTCTGCGTAGGACTTGTAGCGCTATACAAATGCTCAGTAGTAGTAGTAGTAAAAGCTGTTAGTGTAGCTGTGTTTAGAAAAGGTTTGGACAAGTTCCTGGAAGAAAGGTCCATAAACCATTATTTAAAAGGACCCAGGAAATCCACTGCTTACCCCAGCACGAGCATTGTGGAACCTGTGTATTTTTTTGAGAACCTGACATGGCCACTGATGGAAACAGGATACTGGACTTGACATACTTGGTCTGACCCAGTATGTCATTTCTTATGTTTTTAAATCCCGCGTTTTTTTCAGCAAGGGGTTACTGCTGACTGATGACATTTTCATAAATAGCAATGAGGTCTGATCAGCTCTCCAAAAGGCATAACCAGAATTTTATTCAACGACTCATTTGTTCCATTTGTTGTTTTGTCATCTTTTCAGTTAATTCTTTTGCTTGACATCAAGAAGAAATATATGTGTATTTCTTTATAGAACCTGATTTACCATCCCCAGATTTGAAAAGGCTTCTTTCTATGGAATGTGATCATTTTATCTTAGTGTGTGTTTGCAGGCAGAGCTGCCCCTTCCATCAAGTGAAGTAGGCAGTTGCCTAGTTCACCAGCCCTCTTGGGAATCTATTGCCACCGTAGCTGTCTCGTGGTTTCTGCTCATGACCTTTGGCCTCTTCTGCCCCTTCCTCCCCCTCAGATGCACACTTCAAATCAGAAATGTGCATTGGAGGGGGCGGAAAAGACTGAGGATCAAGAGCAGAAGCCACAAGGCAGTGCTGGTGACTTAACGTAAGTGCTGCCTTGTGCTTTCTGAACTAATGCCGCCATTGCAAGCCCCAGAGAAGGGTAACGGTGATAGCAATAGGGGCAGGTGGCCCATATGGGAGGAGGGAAGCAGGATAGAGGGGCACACCTAGGGCGCCTCCGATTCTTGCACCAGGACTCTTTACAGGAAATATCTAGTCAAAGAAATTTTGCTCGTATAAACCATGGTCACTCCCTG
This sequence comes from Ichthyophis bannanicus, assembly GCA_033557465.1. Taxonomy (NCBI): domain Eukaryota; kingdom Metazoa; phylum Chordata; class Amphibia; order Gymnophiona; family Ichthyophiidae; genus Ichthyophis; species Ichthyophis bannanicus. Next base: position 57,331,372 of record CM066041.1, on the reverse strand, counting down.
CACTGGACAAAAGGGATCTGATTAATGGTTTCAGTTGGAGAGAAATTCTGTTGAAAAGGAGAAAACGTTTCATGCAACACTTTTGTATATAGAAATGGTAAGGGATGGCTTGCATTGGTTTGAAGAAGTTTGTGAGCTATGCCTTTTCCTGAAACAGCCACACCTCTCTGCTGTGTTGCAATTAGCTTTGATCTGAAGCTCCATGATAGTTACATTTTTTTACTAAATGAACAACACTTCAATATTTTTAAGGCTCCTTCTTTGGGATATCCCAATACTATATATTTATTTTATACTATTCTGCCTTACATTTCATAATATCCAGTTGGTTAAAATTTCATAAACAACATAACATAAAAATACCATCATTTAAGTTCGAAGACCAGTATTCAAAGAAATTTATCCTAAATTGGCCTCTCTGAAAATTTACTAGGGCTATATTCCTAAATGTATACTCAAAATTTCTCTGGACTCCTAAATTTAGAAGCATAAAAAGAGGCTGACAACTCTGGTGGATTTAGGACAGGCACAGAAAGTTAGGAGCTTAGCAGTGATTTTTAGAACTGCGCTTATAAAAGGCCTGCCATTCATTTGTTTAGATTTATGAGCCTAGATTCATAAGCATAGGGGAACATATTCAATGGTGGTAGCTGAGCTACATAAAAACACCTAGCCATTCCTGCCAACACTTCATTTCAAAGTTGATATTCCGTTTCAAGGCTCACTGGGTAGTGGCATTGCTATCTGGTCCGTGTAGATATTTGGCCACTAACTGTCTAGCAAAAAACGGTTAAAGTTAGGACAGCTATTCAGTTTAGCTAACTTTAACTAACTCTCTTGCCACTGACCTTCGCTGTCTCTTTACAACTCTCAGTTCTCTCCTCAAGGTGCCTCTGCCTCCAACCACTCCTTCCCTTTCTGCCCAAACTCTAGCTATTTCCATGACAAAATTCACAAGATCACACTCCAATTCCCCACGATTTCAGCTACTTCCCCTCCTCTCTCTCTTCACTCCCAAATTTCCCCCCAGTACCTCTGCTACCCTTCCTTTTCTATGATCTCTGAGGAGGAAACCACACACCTTCTTTCCTCCTCCAAACTTAACTACCTGCTCCTCTGATCCTATTCCCACCCATTTCCTAAGCCCCATCTCCTCCACTGTTGTTCCTTCCATCTCTCATATTCTCAACCTATCGCTCTCAACTGCAACTGTCCCTGCAGCCTTCAAGCATGCTGTGGTCACTCCTCTCCTCAAGAAACACCTACTAGACCCTACCTGTCCTTCTAACTACTGACCCATCTCCCTCCTCCCATTCATTTCTAAACTACTTGAACGTGAAGTCCACTGCCATTGCCTTGACTTTCTCTCCTCTCAAACCCTCCTGGATCCTTTACAATCTGGCCTTAGTCCTGTACATTGAACCAAAATGGTTCTTGCCAAAGTCTCCATTGACCTGTTCCTGTCTAAATTCAAGGGCCTTTACTCGATCCTCATCCTTCTTGACCTTTTGCTACTTTTGACCCTTTGACCACAACCTTTTCCTCAAATCCTTGTCCTTGCTTGGTTTTAAGGGCTCTGTACTATCCTGGTTCTCTTCTTATCTCTTCCATCACTCTTTCAGTGTTCTGGTGGATACTCCTCTACTGCTATCCTGCTCTGTTGGTGTACTCCAAGGATCTGTCTTGGGTCCGCTCCTTTTTTCTCCATATATCCAAGCCCTTGGTGCACTCATCTCTTCCCATGGCTTTCAGTACCATCTTCATGCTGATGACTCCCAGATATACCTCTCTGCACCTGAAATCTCTCCGGCAATCTAGGCCAGGATCTCTGCCTGCCTTTTCGACATTGCTGCTTGGATGTCTCACCAACGCTTGAAACTGAACATGGCCAAAACTGAGCTTCTTATTTTTCCCCCTAAACTCTCCCCTTTCTCTTTTCTCCATCTCTGTGGATAACTCTCTACTCCTCCCTGTCTCCTCAGCTCGCAACCTTGGGGTCATCTTTGACTCCTCTCTCTCCTTCTCCACACACATCCAACTTATAGCTAAAACCTACCATTTCTTTCTCTAGAACATCAATAAAATTTATCCATTCCTTTCTGAACACACTACTGATACACTTATCCACTCCTTAGTCACCTCCTGTCTAGACTATTGTAACTTACTCCTTGCTGGTCTCCCTCTGAATCATCTCTCTCCTCTTCAATCTGTTCAACACTCTGCTGCATGGCTAATCTTCCACCAGCCTCATTATTTAGACAATTTTGTATACCATCTTATCCTCAATCAAAGTGGTCACAACACAATTGGGGGATACATTTAACACAAGGGAATATGAGACATATACACTAAATACTTACAGGGACATGAGCAATGGAGAGTTAAGTGGCTTGCCCAAGACCACAAGGAGCACCTGTGGGACTAGAAACCCCAGTCCTTCTGGCCCAAGGTTGCTGTCCTCTAGTGGGATTTGAACCCCCAACCTTCCAGCCTGAGGTAACTTGCCCCAACCACTAGGCCACTCCTCCTTTGGTGCATACCCACGGCAGGCACAGCTGCAGCATGGAACACCACAGGAGAAGTGATTTTTAAGCACCAACACTAGCGGGGAGAAGCTTGGCCATGTTCCAAGTGGCCATGTCACTTCCTGAGTAGGTGGGACACTACAGCAGGATCGGGAGACAGTGCAGGATGACAGACACCATAGTTGAAGTATTCTGCCTGAGCCCTCGATGTTCCTTCCTGTGGAATAAAGATCTGGAATCAGGACGTCAGGAGAGTGGCTTCATTTTTCTTCAGTCTCTCCTCTTAAATGTCTCAAGGTGTGACAGAATCCAACCCAAAGGAAGCAGAAAGGTTATCACAAATGCTCACAGTCCAACAGTGGTTTCAGGAGTTCCTACTTTCCCCTTGGCGGGTTTTGGATGCGATGCAGACCAGCTTGGGAAGTAGGGCCGCAGCAGGTCACCTCAGCAACAGAATGGCACAAAATCCCCTCAACAACACAGCAGCAGCCATGTGTCTGTGCAGCTCTGCGTACATCTTGTAGCACTATACAGATCTTCAGTGGTAGTAGTAGTAGTTTAGCCAGTTTAGCTATCTGGTTATTGGCCTAATATCACCGCTAACTGGCCCTGATCCACCCAAAGACCAGCCTGGTTTTAACTGGCCATTTCCTTCAGTGGTCTGTGGGGATGTTTAGTGGCACTAACCAGTAAGTGAAACTAAATATTAGGCTGACTGTGTTTTAAATGGTCAGCAACTAGTTGGAGAATGCCCCCATAACATTAAATCTCCTAAACTTATGATAAATTTTTAAATGGAAACTCTGGTTAAGTTTGGCTGAAAATAGGGCACAAATTTAGGAGTTTATCTTCAGAGCCTCACTTGGTTTGCAGCTTGTCATGCTGTGTGGGCTTGTATGCATCAGTGTTGCTGAGAGCTAGGCTATCTGTAGTATAACTACTGGCAAGGTCTCCCAAGATGAGCACGTCTCAGCTGAGGTGCCAGTCTAAACCAAAACACCCATCTGAGCAGCAACAGAATGGGATGGCGTTGGCAGTGGAGGATCACATTTCTGTGACAACAGCAACAATACTAGAATTACCTGCATGGAAGAAAGGCCTGGCAACCTACTTCCATATCTTGCAATGAAAACCCAATGAATAGCTGCAACAAAACGAATCACACTATAATACTAGAAGATGAGACCTGCAGGTCAGAAGGCACTCAACTGGCTACCGGGAATGTGGTGAAGACTTTTCAGAGTAAAGCCAGCATTTATGATGTGGTTGGAAAAAAGACCTTGGGACATCGGACTGCTGATGTAGCTGCACATGAAATGAGAGTCAGAAGCTACAAAGATGACTTACATTGGGACATAGAATGTATGAAGCATGAACAAGCAAGGGAATCAAGGGAAGTTGGAGGTGGTCAAAAATGAAATGGAATTGTGTACAACTCAATCTGTTGGGTGTCAGTGAACTGAAATGGAATGGCTTTGGACACTTTGCATGTGCTGATCACATGGTCTGTTATGCTGGAAATGAAAGACAAAGAAGAAATGGTGTTACATTTATAATTAAGAAGAAACTTGCAAGAACTGCAATGAAAAGCAATGCAATCAATGAATGCTTATTTTCTATTTATATAGGGGGAATGTCCATCAACACTATTATTCAAGTATATGCCCAAACAACAGCTTCAGAAAAAGAAGAAGTGGATGAGTTCTATGAACAAGTACAAGCTGAAATTGACAGAACATGCAAACAGGATATCCTGATAGTCATGGGTGACTGGAACACAAATGTTCGCAACAAAGAAGAAGGCAAAGTGATTGGAAAATATGGACTTGGCAACAGAAATGAAGCTGGAGAAAGACTGATAGAATTCTGCAAGACCAACGATCTGTTCTTACTCGTTTGTCACGTTCCATGTAACTTGAGTTCTCATGTAAACCAGTTGACACGCTGATAAAGCTGTATATAAATACAGCTAAATAAACAAACATCTTCTTCCAGCAACACAAGCAGTGACTGTATATATAGACTTCACCCAATGGACTGTACAAAAATCTAATTGACTACATCTGTGGAAGTCAACATCAAAAAGCACAATAATATCAACAAAGACATATTCTGGAGCCAATTGTGGTACAGATCACCAAATACTAGTATGCAAACTTAAGCTAAAGCTGAAAAAGAGCAAGCCACTCATGAATGTAGCAAACTTTGACCTTGAGAATATACCATTGGAATTTAAAGACTGCCTGCAAAATCGATTTGCTGCTTTGGATACAAATGACAGACCACCAGAATAGTTACAGAATGACATCAAGAAAGTTGTGCTCAAAGAAAGTGAGAAGTCTACAAAAAGTGAAAAAGCAAAAACTGCCAAAATGGATGACCGAACAAACTCTGAAAATTCCCCAGAAATGCAGAGAACTAAAGCCAGAGGAGAAAGAGATGCAGTCACAGAATGCAACAGAGATTTCCAATGTGCAGCAAGATGAGACAAGGAGTAGTAGTACAATGATGCATGCTAGGAAACAGAATCAGAAACTATTAGAGGGCGAACAAGAATGGCTTCTCTAAAGCTACGAGAGTTAAAGAGAAAATTCCAGCTTTCGCCATACCTACAAGACTCTGCCAGGAAATTTGGAAGATAACATAATGGCCAACTGACTGGAAAAGATCTGTGTTTATACTAATACTCAAGAAAGGTGATACGACTGACTGTGGAAATTATCATACAATTATTATGATCCCACATGTCAGCAAGATTCTACTTAAGATCATCCAGCAAAGAACAACCATACCTGGAAAGAGAACTGCCTGAAGGAAACAGGACTCAGGAAAAAGTGAGGAATGATAGACATTATCGCCAATGTGAGATGGATCTTTGAAAAGACAAAAGAATACCAACAGAATATCTATGTATTTTATTGACTACAGTAAGCCTTTTGACTGTAAACCATGTGAAACTCTGGGCCACATTAAGAAGCTTAGGTATACCAGAACAGCTGATAATTCTCTTCCACAACCTTTACATTGTTTAAGAACCAACAGTTCAAATGGAACAAGGAGAAATAGAATTGGTTTAAAATCAGCAAAGGTGTACGACAAGGCTGCATACTTTTCCCCCACCTGTTTAATTTATATGCAGAACAAATCATCAGAGAAGCAAGACTGTGTGAAGAAAACTGAGGTGTGAAGATCGGTGGAAGACTCAAGAACCTTTGCTATGCTGATGACACCACAATACTGACTGAAAGTGAAGATGATCTGAAACCTTTGCTTCTCGAGATCAAGGAATGTAGTCTTAAAATGGGCCTGCACCTTAACGTAAAGAGGACAAAGATCCTGACAACTGGCAAAATCAATAAGTTCATCACTGATGCAAAATAAATCAAAATAGTGGACAACTTTAACCTGTTTGGATCAGTAATCAATAAAGAAATGACAAGCAGTTAAGAAATGTGATGATCATTGCTCTTGGCAGAATGGCTATGAAGGACCCAGAAAAGATTCTTAAGAGCAGAGATGTCTGTCTCCATACAAAGATTCAAAATTCACAGCCATGGTATTTTCAGTAACTTCTTCTGGATGTGAAAGTTGAACAGTGAAAGTGATAGACAGGAAGAAAATCGATGCCTTTGAATTATGGTGCTGGCAAAGAATACTGTGCATACCATGGACTAAACAAAGAACAAACCAGTCGGTACTAGAGGAGATGAAAGCAAAGCTTTCTTTAGAAGCTCAGATGACTTCCACTTTCATACTTTGGACACATCATGCAAAGAGAGAGAGCATTAGAGAAAGACAGACAGGATGCTTGGCAAAGTTGAAGGTCAACGCAAAAGATGGCCAGCAATGAGATGGATCAATAGAATAGTTTATTTACTTGATATGCTGCCTATAGCAGATAGCAGCTAAGTAAGTTACATTCAGATACTGTATGTATTTCCTTATTCACAAATGGCTCACAATCTAAGGTCATATCTGAGGCAATGGAGGATTAAGCGGCTTGTCCAAGGCCACAAGGAGTGCCAATGTCTTCAGTCCCTCTAGCCTGAGGCTGTTGTCCCCCAATGGGTATTGAACCCAGGTCCCTCTAGACTGAGACTGCTGCCCCAACCATTAGGCCACTCTATGGATGCCACTCTATCAACACTGAACCGCCTGGCTAAAAACCGAACACAGTTTAGGACAGCTATCTAGAGGACTGCCATAATATCCACTCAACGGCACTTAGCAACAACAACCTAAGAGCATAAATTCAGCAGCTCAGCTTTTTTGAGTATTAGGCCCATAATGTACAATAGGTACACAAAAAGCAAGAGACGAATCGTCAGGATGATAGATATTGGTAATATTTATTGGACAAACCCCAACGCGTTTCGGCGAAGCCGCCTTCCTCAGGGGGTATACAGCTAAAAACATATAAATAAAAATAATAATAAATACAATAGTTCTTTTATAATACAAAAAGCCCCATAGGGGATAAAACTCAAATACCGCATAACAATAAGACACATGAATAAAGTAACATGACATGCTAAACAATAATAAGCATACACAGGCGCAGGAACAAAGACATGTCATAAAACCAATGAATAAATTAAAATAAAATATGGACATGAAATCTACAATGTAAAATAGTCAGGAAACCCAAAGGGCATCTGACAAAACAAAATAAAACACGAGTATAGCACTATAAAACTATGACATGTTACAAACATATATAAAATAGAGAAATTATAATTAGTATAATCTTCTGTATATAAAATAACAAGTACGTGAATGCACAAGCATATAAATGGATGGTATACTTACAGTAAAAACTGTATATTGTGGTACTGCAGACCCTCTGCAGACAGAAGAAAATGCTTTTAACTTAGAAAAAAGAGGCAGACACCGGCTGCAGCATCGCGAGGAGCCATATAGGGGGAGCAAGAGGGACCTCTGGAGGACTGAGGAGCCACACCCCAGAGCCAATGATGCAATACCGGCCTGCACCCAATCCAAAAAGGGAAGAATTCCTTTTAAAAGCCCAGACACAGGAGACACAAGGGGCACAGAAAGGAAGCTAACCCTGGAAGGAGAAAGGAGAGCTTTCCTGGAAGGAGAGAAGGACCAGGGAATAGGAGTCCTGACAGAAGGAACCGGCCCAGCAGACTCAACAGAACCAGGTGAAGGAATTCGCTTCAAATATCCCAAGAGGGGAGAGGATACACTTTCCAAGTGGGAAAGATACAAAGAAGAAGCTAACCCTGGAAGGAGAAGGACTGTGCCAGAGAGTCCTGGACCTGAGTCTGGCAGAGGCCAGCAACCTTTGAAAGACACAACGAGGAGTAACCAAGAAGGAGGTGAAAGAGTTACTTTGAAAGGTAACATTCCTGGCCCAGAGAGAAAGAAGCTGTGGTGCAAGTGTGGCTTAACCCCAGCAGAAGGCCGCCCGGAGAACTGGAGGCCTACCTTGGTGTCAGAGAAGCCAAACCACAGCAGGAACAAGCATCAACCCTCACGTGGCCGTGATAAACCCAAAAGGAAAGGTAATCACTATTTTACTGATTGTGATTTTATGAATGCTGTGACGCAGGAGGAGCAGGGCCTAGAGGAATGCTGTCCTTCTAGAACTATTTGTGCTACAAAATACAAACCTGTGCCAAACAAGAAACTCTCTAGTATAAGAGCAGTAGGCAAGAGAAACTGTCCTCACTCTAGAGGTGTACAAAACCAAGGCTTACCTTTGGATGCAGTGCATTGGGACATCGTACAAACATTGTATAAAAAGCCTGAATGCGAGCCACTAGATATTTCTGACTGTGAACCAATGCAGGTGGAATTCCCGGATGACCTTTCGGACCCCGAGATGGATTGCAGCTATTGCCTGGCAGAAAGCTTTGAGCCCTTAGCCAAGGAGTAGAGCTGTGGTCTGGGAGGAAGGTTTGAATCTGTGTTTCTTATAGTACTGCTGTGAAGTTAACAGGTCTAACTCAGTTCATGTTTCTTTTTCTTTCAACCTGAAGCAAGGACATTTTTGTGTTGATGTAAATTCTGAGCTATTGAACCTATTTGCAATACGGGAAATAAAAGCCTTTATTCTCCCTACACTCGGACTGTTATATTCTTTGGAGCTTTGGTTACCCAGAAGGCTACCAGGACTATAAAAACCTGGGCCCTGTCTTTGAGCTAAACTCCACCATAAAATATTTTTGTGTTCACTCTCCCTGCTGTGACATCCCGGTGCCACCAGGGGGGCGGTGTGACAATATGCAGAGCAAAACAGTAAAGTAAAGCAGATACTAGTGAGCCTATTGGAGCAGTAGTGCAGACTTCAATAGTATAACTAAACGGGAGAGGAGGACAAGAAAGAATAATAATCAATTTAGGATAAAATCTAAATAAGAAAATGAAATAACAAGTGGTGAAACGTTGTGAAAAGATAAACAACTCATTTTTGTGATCAGGAAGTTACAAAGGTGATAAAATAACCATATCATGCGTAGACCCGATATCAAGGGTAAACAATTGCAAACAAGGTGGACAGTAAAAGAAAATAAACGTGTGCTCACAATATCCCGGGTGATATGAATATGTGAAATTGATCTTTTAGTCATATATAATTACACTGTGGTTTTGTTTAAAGTTTCAATCTTGAAAAGACACTCAAATGGAAACAAAGTGAAACTGAAACCTAGACATTTAATATATAAACTATAAACAAGCGGACATAGCACGCACTCAAGAAACAAAAAAAGAAGAGAAGAGAATAGCCGATTGTAGACAACAGGGAAACTCATGTACAACAAAATTAATTTACGCTTAGGGAGATCGATGACTCGTATTCAAAACCAATATTATGCGCAAAGAAAACATAGTTGTGTAAGATCAGTCTGACAAAAAAACTCCGAAGTGAAACCACGTAAGGAGAAAGTGCAGGGTGCATAGCTAACGTGCATACTAGCAAGATAATGAGTGAAGCAATAGCTTAATAAAGAATAGAAAGATTGTGTATAAACAAAGCAATGTAAAATGATAAAAACATACCTAGAAACTACAATATCATTTAAAACAATCGCGGAACCATTCAACGTGTCAAAAAACAAGCCAGCACAGCCTTCAATGACAGTGAAAAACCAGGAGTGCTCAAAAGCAACTTAAAAACGCTATCGATCTCCGCGCCAAAAACGAAACCGAGACCGGGGGGGGGGGGGCGGAGCACAAAACATGGTGATATACTTGCACTGTTCACGGTAAAAAGGAACTGGTATCAAACCGAGCCAAACGTTAAACAGTCTGTCGGATAATAATAATGAAGACCATAAACTCGTGTTATAAGAACTGGCAAGATGAAAATACATGTCCATAATACATATTGATAAAAGGTAATACATAAAAACTCTAATAAATAATTAAATAACATGCAATACATGAAAGAAATGTATACAATGAATAATAAATTAAAAAAATAAAAAAGTAAAAACACTGGTAACTTTAAGAACAATAAAACCACGTCATAAATAATGACATACAAGATTGCAAAAAATATAAATATAAAAGTGACAACAGACTTATAATAAGGTGTATGTATATCACCATATCAATGAACAATTATGAAGTTTTAAAACAAACAGAAACAATTATATGCAATGATAGTATCTACAAAAAGACAGACAAATCAATCTCCTGATTCAAACCTGAAGGTTCTAAACTCCTACATTCATAAATATATCTCTGTTCAAGTTTTAAAAAAGCCTTATTAATGTCACCTCCTCTCCAATGTGGGGTCACTTTTCTCAAAACTAAAAATTTTAGATCACTAACTTTATGTGCAGCAGTAATCCAGTGGGCTACCAAAGGATTGTCAGGGACATTTCTTGTGATGTTGCTCCTATGCTCAATAATGCGTATACGTATCTCTCTAATAGTTTTGCCGATGTATATCTTCTTGCATGGACACATAATTAAATATATCACATTCGATGTCCTACAATTAGTATAGTTTTGCAAATATATCTTATGATTAGACGTAGGATGTGTGAAGAAATTATTCACAGTGATCGCATGGAGACAAACCGAACAGTTTCCACAACTGAAATGGCCCTTTATTTTCAGGGGCTGATTATATCTAGTTAAAGCGGAGGGGACCAAGAGGTTAGATAAATTGGGGTTCCTTTTATAGGCCACCATAAGTTGTTTAGATTTTAAAGACGGAATTGAACTAAGCAGGTACCATTCCTGCCTAAGGATAGATACAATCTCCTTGGACAGACTAGTAAATGTCAGGGCACAGACCGCCCTGTCCTTATCCTCCATGCGTGTTTTCTTTTTTAATAAAGTTGATCTATCTGCCACACAAGCTCTTAAGTATGCCTTTTTAATACATTTTTCCGAATATCCACGTTCGGAGAATTTTAGATGCATCTTAGCTGCTTGATGTTCAAAATCAGAAGTGCTAGTACATAATCTCTTCACCCTTAAAAACTGACTGATTGGTAAGTTGTTTTTTAGAAATGGATTATGTCCACTATCATACCTCAAAAGGGTATTGTGGTCCGTAGGCTTCTGATAAAGGTCCGTCACAAAACCCTCATCACCTTTCTTTATCAATATATCTAAATATGAGATCTCATTCATACTAAAAGACCCTTCAAATTGTAAATTTTGGTCCAGGGTATTGAGCCAAAGGAAAAACTCGTTGAGCACAGTCTCAGTCCCTTCCCAAATTATAAGGATATCATCGATATACCGTTTCCAAAGTAATATATTCGATGAATAAGGATGTATGTTCAAAAATTGTTTCTCAAACTGTGCTACATATAAGTTAGCAACATCGGGTGCCATGGGAGAACCCATGGCTACCCCTTTTATCTGTTTATAAACTATCCCTCTAAAGCTGAAATAATTTTCCATCATTACTAATGCAGCCAATTGGGTGAGGAAAAAAGTGGGGATACAAACAGGCCTGGGTCTGAGGATGAGAGTGTTGGCTAGTACATCCAAAGCCGCTTGTTGGGGGATATTAGTATATAATGAATTTATATCGAGAGTGACTAGAAGGAGATCTTGATGGTATCCAGTAAAGGATTGTAGAATATTGATGATATGGGTGGAATCTTGTACGTATGACGGGATAGAGGCTACAAAGGGTCTTAAGAAGATGTCAAGGAATTTCGATAATGGTTCCAAAAGGGACCCTATTGCAGACACAATGGGCCTACCAGGGGGATTCTCTAAAGACTTATGAATCTTAGGTAATACATATATAGTCGGTATAGTAGGGTGTAATACAGTTAAATAGGATATTTCATGTGCAGTGAGGTAACCAGCCTCTTTTCCAATAAACAGCATAGTCTCAATCTTCTGTTTCAACTCCTGTGTAGGATCATCATATAATTTAAAATAGAAATCATTATTATTAAGTTGTTGCAATACCTCTGCTATATATGTTTCTCTATCTAGGACAACAAGGGCACCACCCTTGTCGGCCGGTTTTATGATGATGTTATTATTAGATTGTAGCTCCTTCAGCGCCAATTTTTGTGGCTTAGTAAAATTGTAAAAATTATTTGAATTATCCCTTTGGTAAAGTTGATCCACCTTAGACAAGACCACACGTTCATAAGCAGTTATCATCACATCAGTATTGGGAGGGACCCATTTAGATGGATTTTTCACAACCGAGGAGTCAGGAGCACCTTTAATGTTAGTATCAAAATAATCAATAATTTTCAATTTCCGGAAGAACTTAAAAAGTTCAATATGTGCAGTAAACTTATCATGTTGTCTTGTGGGGACAAATGACAGGCCCTTTTCCAAAACCTGAACCTCTAAATCGGATAGTATGTGTTTAGAGAGGTTAACAATGTTACTTACAGGTCCCAATTTAGACGTATTTTGGCCATAAGACCTTGAGACTGTCTCCTGGTGTGTTGTTCCTGTTGTATTGGTGGGCGATCCGTGTGTCTGTCCGGACGATAGTAAGGTGACCTTGTGGATATGTCTTTCCCACCTCCCTTCCATAAAGAATCCATGTGAAAATCCCGTCTAGGGCTACGTTGTTGCTTTTGGGCAGGAGGTGGAGCAGAGGAAACCAAGGAGCCAGATGGTTCAATATGATTATTAGAATGATGTCTAGATCTTTTGGAGATCCTCTCTTGTTCTAAATTGGGAGAGGCCGATCTACGCCGATCCCTATGTTCAATATAGGACCTAGAATATTGATTATTTCTAGATGAAGGCCTTGGAGAGTCAATCTGTCTCCTATGTGATGTACTTCTACGTCTATCACTTTGATCATTCTTGTTATATGTCCAATAATAAACTGTGTTATACTTATAATCCACTTGTTATTTCATTTTCTTATTTTGATTTTATCCTAAATTGATTATTATTCTTTCTTGTCCTCCTCTCCCGTTTAGTTATACTATTGAAGTCTGCACTACTGCTCCAATAGGCTCACTAGTATCTGCTTTACTTTACTGTTTTGCTCTGCATATACAGTTTTTACTGTAAGTATACCATCCATTTATATGCTTGTGCATTCACGTACTTGTTATTTTATATACAGATTATACTAATTATAATTTCTCTATTTTATATATGTTTGTAACATGTCATAGTTTTATAGTGCTATACTCGTGTTTTATTTTGTTTTGTCAGATGCCCTTTGGGTTTCCTGACTATTTTACATTGTAGATTTCATGTCCATATTTTATTTTAATTTATTCATTGGTTTCATGACATGTCTTTGTTCCTGCGCCTGTGTATGCTTATTATTGTTTAGCATGTCATGTTACTTTATTCATGTGTCTTATTGTTATGCGGTATTTTAGTTTTATCCCCTATGGGGCTTTTTGTATTATAAAAGAACTATTGTATTTATTTTTTTTTTTATTTATATGTTTTTAGCTGTATACCCCCTGAGGAAGGCGGCTTCGCCGAAACGCGTTGGGGTTTGTCCAATAAATATTACCAATATCTATCATCCTGACGATTCGTCTCTTGCTTTTTGTGTACCCGCTGGTTCTGCAAGAGCGCTGCTCTTTGCTGTGTTTGCCATAATGTACAATATAAATATATTTCATACTAAAACCAGTGCATTTTTCCTAGCAGAAAAGGTGACAGTACTCATATGCAGGGCTCTTTCATTAATAACCGGGTAGTCGTACACGGCGCTCCCAACCTGCTTATCGTACCCCCTTTCAACCAGCTCTCCCTTTTCTACCCCCCCCCCTCCACCACTTACCATTCACAAATGCAACAGACAACCGTTATTGGGTAACAAACTGGTCGCAGCTTTATTTGCCAAGTTAACCTCTATAACATGCTACACCAGCATAATCAACAACAATGAACACTCCCCCCAACCCCTTCAGATGGGGCAATGTGTCACCAGCCATGCTATTAGCAAAGAGACCTCGCCTCTGACCTGGCCGCCTTCACCTCCACTGGCCAAATTCCTAAAGCCCCTGTCCTACTTCGCCATATCACTAGCAAAAGTCTACCCAGGGTTGTCCAGGCTGTGGGCACCCCACCCACGCCCCAATTGGCCTAAGACTCCGGACCCCGGACACCTCCGGGATCCCGCTGCCCCCCCCCCCACCAAGCTGCAACAACCCTAAGAATCTGAACTCCCCACATCCCCTAAGGGTGGGTGGGTGGGTCGCCACGCTCCCTGCTCCTTTCGCATGTGCTCAGCCACTGCCACCACCGGCCGAGCACATGCGCTGTCTCACTCGGATTGGCTCTCGCACGCCGAGAGCCAATCATTTTAAAGGACGCACCAGCGTCCGCATCCCCCTTCTGTGGTCCCCCAACCCCTCCTCTTCAACTGGGAAGCGCGCAGCTATTAAGCATCACTTGTTCTGCCTTCATTTTACCCACACTAACCTAATACATTCACATCCAACACCTCATCTCACCCACACAGCATCTGACGTACCAACAACATAACCTCCAGTGATTTACAAAAGAAACTCACCATTAGGAACATTCACAATCAGCATGACTACATACGACTCTGTTACATAATATAACTTAAATAATTATAATTTATAAGCTCCTTTGTTTGAACTGTATATAGTTACCCTGTTACTTCCAAGTTACAATCCCTGTTTCAATGTAAGCAAAAGATCTTGTTCTAATGCAAAATGTTGTTACAATGTAAACCGCACTGATACTAAATAGCTCGGTATATAAGAATTTGTAATAAAATAAAATAAATAAATCAATCCCATAACAATCATTACAATAATAAGCTGGGAAGGACAGGGAAAAGAATGAGAAATGAATACAGAAAGGGTTAAAATAATTGCTTAATAATTGTAGAATATCTGCATGTGTTTTATGTGTAGCTGTAGATAAAAGCAGTAGAAAGCTGTAGCTGTCTATGAAGATAATCTGCATGGTATGATCTCTCCATGCAGTATAATATGCTTCACTTCTGTGTAATGAAAAGTATTATCTGACCTCTGTGCCCTCAATCTTACATGTATACATGTTTTTCTAATAACTACCCAAACCAATAGCTTGTTTTTTGTAGGTTCAATTTACTCCTGGCACTTAGAATACGTCATTAACTTTGCTTATCAGTATGCATTCCACAGTTTTTGAGATGCCATAAAAATGGGTATAGAGACACTCTTAATTCAGTTTCATTGATTTACAAAGCTTATTTCCTACATGCATTTCAGATTTTGACTGGGGCTGGTGCTGCACGTTAGAGTCTGAGATTTATGATCAATAGATTAATCAGTTGTCAGAACACAAAATATCAAAAGTTCATGTAATGCTAGAAGGAAATAATATTCTGCTTGGACCCCGAAGCAACATCAATCCCAGTACGGCATCGTCTTCAGAAAAAACTCACTTACGATATCTTTGAATAATTCTTATGTGACGTAAAGTATCACAACCAACAAAGAATTCCATTTTTGCCAGCATCAATATAACTACTAGAAACCTTCCCCATCATTTTAGGCTCATTTTTGAAACTTATGCAAAAGCCTAAAACTGTTTTTTTGTTTTTTTTTTTGCTGTCTACTTTGATAGGCCTTTTGCACGAAAGTGTTATTTTTGTGAAATGACTTCTACACTTTCAAATCAATCTTCCTCATCGTCCAATAAGGCAGTTTCCATTCTCAGTGTTGCCAGCATGTTGACTAGATCAAAAAAGCAGA
This sequence comes from Ichthyophis bannanicus, assembly GCA_033557465.1. Lineage (NCBI taxonomy): Eukaryota > Metazoa > Chordata > Amphibia > Gymnophiona > Ichthyophiidae > Ichthyophis > Ichthyophis bannanicus. Next base: position 57,315,687 of record CM066041.1, on the reverse strand, counting down.
GGTCAAAGGTAAGGACAATACATTTAATATTAATATAGAAATGACAAAAGTTTGCTTCCCCAGTGTTCTCGCCAATAAATTTTAAGTTGGAAGGTTGATGAGTAACCAAAACTCATGTGGGTCAATATTCAGCAGTCCCTAGTTTAGGTTATGCACCAACACCAGGGCTTAACTTAATCTATATATTCAGAACCAATAACAAAAACCGAAGGGACAGCCTCACAAAAAAAACAAGAGTGCTAACAAAAAAAAGGGAGTGAGGGAAATAAATTATAACAAACAGATTTTATTATGCCCAACATGGCCGTGTTTCAGAAGATGATACATGCATCAGGGGCAGCTATAAAACCATAAAATTATTTTATTTATTTAACTATTTTTATACCACTTTTCACTAGGTCAAAGCGGTGTACATAGAACAACAGATGCAAATGCTATATTGAAACAGTGAACGAACTTATGTACAATTGTTGAAATTTATATACATTTTCTGAAGTTACATTGGGGACAGTATGCAAATCTATGTACAGAAATGGTAGGTTGTATATACTTAGCCAGACATGGTAGATTGTATATGCTTAGATTGGGATGAGTACAGCAGGAGGGAGAGTGGGGGAGTGAGGGGGAGATTATGTAAGCGAGTGAGGGGGGGATTACGTAGTGGGCCCTAAGTGTTCCGTGAATAGGTGGGTCTTGAGATGTTTCTGGAAAGTGAGCAATTTATTAATATTTCAGATTTTTTTGGATAGTGAGTTCCAGAGGCTTGGGGCATAAAGTTTGAACACTCTTGTGTATTCATATTGACTGCTTCTGGTTTTCTCATGTGAGATGGTCAGCATATTTTTTGTGACTTGCCTTCTTGTCCTGGTGGGATTTGTTGTGATTAGCAGTGTTTGTAGGTAGGAGGAGGATTGATTGCTGATGGTTTTGAAGGTAAGTAGGAGTATTTTATAATTGACGCGGCTCAGGAGTGAGAGCCAGTGGAGTTGTTTCAGAATGGGGGTATTATGTTCGAATTTTGAGGCTCCCTGTAGAACTTGAGCAGCTGTGAGCAGTATGAAATGGGAGTAAAGTGAATTTTGGTAGTCCTTGAAAGATTGAGTTGCAATAGTCAATATCCATTGAGATGATGGACTGGAATGTTGTGCAGAAGTCAGGAGGGTCCAGTAGGGGGTCCAGGTAAATGTTATGGTAGATTGTGCTTGTTGTATTTTGTATGTGTGGTTTCAAAGTAAAGTGTTGATCCAAGGTTGTGCTCAGGTATTTGATCTCTTTCTTAGTTGTCACATCAATGTTGTTTAATGTCAGGGATGATGGTGAGATGAATGTTTCATCCTTGGTAATGAAAAGTATTTCTGCTTTTTTGTAATTGATCATGAGGGAATTTTTTTGCCAGCCAGTGGGTGATGTTAGTGAAACAATTTAGGATTCCTTTCTATGTAGGTTTGGAGGTGATGAAAAGTGCATAGATCATTATGTCATCTGCATAGATGTGAAATTTGTGGAATTGTATGACTGGGCATAGAGGTCGCAGGTAGATGTTGAACAGTAGTGCTGATAGTGATGAGTCTTGCGGAAAATCTTGTGTTTGTGGGAAAGGGGTTGATGTGCTGTTGCACATTTTTACTTGTTGTTGCCACTCTTCTAGGTATGAATGGAACCATTGTGCTTGCATCATCCAAACTGGACCACTTCACCCCCCTCCTAAACCAACTTCACTGGCTCCCCATCATCTCCCGCATCAAATATAAGGCTATCCTAAACATCTTCAAAATCATACAAGACACTTCAGCAGGCATTCTTAAAACCCTCATCACCACGGAATCAAACAGACCCAGACAACAAACCACCAATCACACCTTAGCTACCCCCAAAGGCTATGTAAAAGCCAAACAAGTAACATCAGGAAGAGCTATCTCATTAGCCGCTCCTTCTCTTTGGAATTTACTCCCCGACCATCTCAGAGCCATCACCGATGCCAAGGATTTCAAGAAAAATCTGAAAACAACCCTCTACTCCGAACACTTTGGCAGAGGATGTAATAAAGGTTACTGGAGGATGTAGTAAAGGCTGTTAGTGTAGCTGGGTTTAAAAAAGGTTTAGACAAGTTCCTGGAGGAAAGGTCCATAAACCATTATTAAGAAGGGACCCAGCATTGTGGAACCTGTGTCTTTTGGGGAAACTGCTAGGTACGTATGTCCTAGATTGGCCACTGTTGGAAACAGGATACTGAGCTTGATGGACCTTGGTCTGACCCAGTATGGCATATCTTATGTTTTTATGACATCACCTTATTCTCAACAATATTCCCCTATTATATTCATACACTTAGCCTTTGTATATAAGTTTAGTTAAATTAATCCCTGCTTGCTCCTTTCCCCATTTTTTGTAAACATTTGAGTACATTGTAAACCGCTTTGATTTTAGGATAAAGCGGTATAGAAATCCAGCTAAATAAATAAATTATATCACTACATTTTATAGTCCTATGGAGCAAAGTCTTTGAAGAAGAATGTTGTGATTGACAGTGTCAAAGATTGCTGAGAGATCTAAGAATATCAGGATATATCCTTGGTGAAATGTTTTTGGGTTCCTTTTATGAGTTTGTTCATTAGAGTAGTGAGGAGGTTTTCAACTCCATGGTGTAGCCTACAGCCCTGTTGTTGTGGGTCTAGAGGAACATGATTTTTGATGTACTCTTGGAATTGATGGAACATGGTTTTCTCTATTTTGGATAGGAATGGAAGGCTGGTAATGGGTCAGTAGGATATGGGGTCCTTTGGGACTAAATTTGTGTTTTTTAGGGTGGGGTAGATAGAGATGTACTTCTGGCTTTTCGGCATTAGGCATTGTGATAGGAGAGCTGGGTGTTTTTCAGAAGGAATGGGCTTAGATCAGTTCTGGTTGCTTTGATTCTGCTCACTGGGCAAGGATCTAGTGGGGAGGTGGTTGTGTTAAGGGCTGTGATTGTGGATTCTCTATTTTCTTTGCTGATGGGGTTAAAGGAGGTTCATAAGTTGTTAATGGTTCCAGCATCTGTTAGGTCAGCGATCTGTGGGGTTGGTGGTCCAATTATAGATTTATAGTCGTTTGCTAGGTCACGAGGACTCGGGGAGGGGGAGGGGTTATTCTTGTTGGGTGTTTTTGTTAGGCTTTTTACTATTTCAAATAACTCCCTTGGTTGGTTGATTGAGGCGTTGATGAGTTTGGCGTAGTATGTTCTTCTACACTTGTCTGTTGTGGATCGGTATTCTGTTAATAGGGCCATGTAGTTGTTGTGGTCACTTGTACATTTGGTCCTTCACCATTTGCGTTCTTGCTTTCGCAGTTGTTTTTTGAGATCTCTGAGATCTGAGGTGTACCACTGGGTCTGGGTGCTTTTTGAAGGGATGGTGAGATGTGGTTATTATAGCTGCAAAATAAACATATATCACAAAATACATATATGCACTAATAAATACATGAATAAAGAAATTATAAAATCACAAAATAAAATTAAAAAATAAAATGTTATACCAATTGGAAAATCAGACAACTGAAAAATGAGAACAGTAGTGGTGGAGTGACAAAGACATAGAAACTTAAACTTAGCCTTAACTCGGCAGGAACCAACTTAGCAGGCTGGGACAGTCCTTTAGCAGCAGTTTTGCTTATTTTCACCCATTTAGCAACCCAGACATTGTCCTTGTACCAAATTTCAACAATCAAGATCGAGTTCTATGGGCATGAGCTCTTAGAGATGGAAATGCAGGCACAAAATCAGTCAGCACTGATTGAAACAACCCCTTAAGTATCATCTCTAATGTTTCCTGGCTTCAAGAAGCTGCAGCTTCAAGGAATTGGTACTAACTCATCAGAATCAGGTCCTCTCTCTCAAAAAATGAATTTAATTATTTTTGAGATTCTCATCATATGTATTTGGCAGAGGTTTATTTTATCTGGAAAGATTATTTGACCCTGAAATTTAACTCGCCAGTATCTAAACTACATAATATCTTTTCAGCATTAAGTAAGAATTTGCTACGTTTACTACTACTTTTAAATGCTGTCACTGAAAATAATCTTCTCCATACTGGAGATGTAGTGTTGCAATGTCAAAAATATATTCTAAGGGATACACAAAGTACAGATGTAGCAAAACAGCCTTAGTCTATATGACAAGATTTCAAAGAAACATCATTCTGTAAGTGGTGCGTGGGAAATGCAATATTTTGTTTATAGAAACTTTTTGTAAGCGATATCGCAGAAGTGCTGTTGGAAAGGTTTGCCTCTGTGGATGATTCCAAAATCTGCAACAGAGCAGATACTCTGGATGGTATAAATTACATGAAGGAGCTAAAAATGTCTCCGGAATGTTCAAGAATTTAGCAGCTAAGACTTTCAGGGCATGCCTACTAAGCCCTGTCTGCATGTTGACCATGTTACCAGTGCAGGGCTTTCGGCTAATTGCAAGGGGTACGGGTACATCTGTCCCCTTGCAGTTACCTCACTTCAACACCGCAAACTGGCCATGGGAGCAATTAATGTTATTTGAGCTGCAAAAACCCAAAGGAGTATTGGAGCATAGGGGGTGAAATTCTTTTGCACATGAAAGAACAGGGGGGTCTGGGTATGATCATATTTAATGATCTTAAGATGGCCAAACACATAAAATATGCAAAGGCAAAGATACTTGGGTGCTTAGGGAGAGGAATGACCAGCAAGAAGGACAAGTCGATAGTGCCTGAGTATAAATGTGTGGCGAGAACTATGCACAGATTTTTGAGTCTGTCCAAAGGGTAGCTACTAAAATGGCCCATAGTCAAGAGTAATCTAAGGAAATATCTCTTTATGGAAAGAGTGGTGGATATGTAGAATACCCTTCCAGTAGAGGTGGGGGAGATGAGAAACATGGAGGATTCATGAGGGAGAGGAAGTGATTGTAGAACTTAGTAGCTGATAGAGATGGGCAAATTGAACAGTCCGTATGATCTTATTTGCCATCATTTTTATGTTTCTATGTAATTTTGTAAGGAGGGGGCTTGAATTCAGAGCAACTAGCTCTCTTGATCTTAGCGTCTATGGTTAGCCTGCTGTCTTGGTACATATTTGGCACCAATGACATAGGAAAGAGTGGGAGGGAGGTTCTGGAGGCCAAATTTAGGCTTTTAGGTAGGAAGTTGAAATCCAGAACTTCCAGGGTAGCAGTCTCAGAAATACTTCCTGTTCCACGTGCAGGATCCAAAAGGCAGGCAGAGCACTGGAGTCTCAATGCATGGATGAGACAATGGTGCAAAGAAGAGGGTTTTGGATTTGTTAGGAACTAGGGAACATTCTGAGGAAAGAAAGGACTTTTCTGAGGGAATGGGCTCCACCATAACCAGGATGGAACCAGGCTGCTGGCATTAACCTTTAAAAATGAGAAAGAACAGCTTTTAAACTAGATAATAGGGGAAAGCCAACAGTTGCCCAAGAGCGCATGATTCAGAATGATGTATCTGTGAAGAATACTAGCAAAAGACTGAAGTTAGGGCATATTGACAGAGAGGTACCAATAAAGACTAAAGTAACTCAAATGCCCTTAAGTACAGAGCAGACAGAGCTTAAAGATTCCAAACTACCCCTGCCTACCGATAACCAGATTAATATGAATAAAGTATCACCTCAAAAATGTTTGTATGCAAATGCTAGAAGTCTAAAAAATAAGATGGGAGAGTTTGAATATATAGCACTAAATGAGAGGTTAGATATGATTGGTATCACAGAGACCTGATGGAAGGAGGACAAACAATGGGACACTGTGATACCTGGGCTATCGCAATGATAGAGTAGATCAAAATGGTGGAGGGGTTGCGCTCTATGTTAGAGAGGGCATTGAGTCACACAGGATTCAAGTATTGCAGGAAACAAAATAGACTGTAGAATCTCTAAGGATTGATATTTCATGTAAAAAGGGGAAGGCTTATGGCAGTGGGGGTGTACTACTGACTGCCTGACCAGAATGAACAAATGAATGATGAAAAGTTACCATACTTTAACAATAATGGGTGATTTAAATTACCCCGGTATCAACTGGGTAAGTGTCATGGCAGGACATGCTAGGGAGATAAAATTTCTAGATGAAATAAATGACTGCTTCTTGGAGCAGCTGGTTCATGAACTGACAAGAGAGGAAGCCATTTTGGACCTAGTCATTAGTGGTACAGAAGATCTGGTGGAAGAGATAAGGGTTTTGGGGCTACTTGGCAATAGTGATCATAGCATGATCACATTTGATTTCATAAAGGAGGAAGGACAGCAAGGAAATCCACAATACTACCTTTTAACTTTAAAAAGGGATACTATGATAAACTGAGGAAAATAGTTAAGAAAAAACTAAAAGGAGCAGCTGAAAAGGATAAAGATTTACATCAAGCATGGGCATTGTTTAAAAATTCTATCTTGGAAGCCCAGACCAACTGTATTCCACGCTTTAAGAAAGGTGGAAGGAAGTCCAAAAAACTGCCATCATTGTTGAAAGATGAAATCAGAGAGGCTGTTGCAGCCAAAAAAGCATCTATCAGGAAATGGAAAAAGGAGCCAAATGATGAAAACTACAGGCCAGTGAGCCTGACATCAATACTGGGCAAAATGGTAGAAACCATTATAAAAAATAAAATTACTGAACATGTAAGTTTATCAAATAGTTGTAATATATTTTCCTGATTCATGGAGTGGAGGAGTGGCCTAGTGGTTGGGGCAAGGTACTTCAGGCCAGAAGGTCAGGGGTTCAAATCCCACTAGAGGACAGCAACCTTGGGCCAGAAGGACTGGGGTTTCTAGTCCCACAGGTGCTCCTTGTGGTCTTGGGCAAGCCACTTAACCCTCCATAGCCCATGTTCCCTGTAAAATAGTTATCTCCAAGTTATAATGCCCTGTTCAATGTAAACCTCACTGATGCAAAAATAGCACAGTATATAAGAGAATGTAAATAAATAAATGTAGATAGTTATGGTTTAATGGGAAAAAGCCAACATGGCTTTAGCCAAGGTAGGTCTTGTCTTACTAATCTGGTATATTTTTTTAAAGGTGTGAATAAACAGGTAGACAAAGGTGATCTAGTGTATCTGGATTTTCAGAAAGCCTTTGACAAGGTCCTTCATGAGAAACTCTTGGTGAAGTTAAAAAATCTTGTACTACTGTGCATCAGGAACTGGTTAAAAGATAGAAAGCAGAGGGTAGGGCTGAATGGCCAATTTTCCCACTGGAAAAAGATGAATAGTGGAGTGCCCCAAGGATCTGTGCTGGGTCCACTGCTTTTTAATATATTCATAAATGACCTCAAAATGGGCATAATGAATAAGGTAGTCAAATTTGCAGATGACCCAAAATTATTCAAAGTTGTTGAAACCCAAGAGGATTGTGAAAAATTGCAAGAGCTCCTTGATAAACTGGAAGACTGGATGTTCAAATGGCAGATGAAATTTAATGTGAAGAAGTACAAAGTTATGCACATAGGAAAGATCAACCCAAACTATGGTTACATGATGCAAGGTTCCACATTAGGAACACCATCCAGGAAAAAGATTTAGACGTCATCGTGGATAACACATTGAAACCTTCTACCCAGTGTGCAGCAGCAGCAAAGAAGGCAAATAAAATGCTAGGAATCATAAGGAAAGGAATAGAGAACAAAACAAAGGATATTATAATGCCTCTGTATCGTTTCATAGTGCAACTATTCCTTGAATATTGTGTGCAATTCTGGTCACTGTATCTTAAAAAGGATATAGCATTATTAGAAAAGGTACAGAGAAGAGCTATCAAAATGGTAAAGGGGATGGAAGAATACCCCTATGAGGAAGGCTTAAAAGGTTGGGGCTTTTCAACCTAGAAAAGAGACAGCTGAGGGGAGATATGATAGAGGTCTATAAATTAATGAATGGAGTAGAACGGGTAAACGTAGATTGATTCTTTACGCCATCAAAATATAGAAAGGCTAGTGGACATGCAATATAGTGTAACCCTTTTTAGAGTAATAAGAGAAAATATTTTTTCACTCAACCCGTAATCAAACTCATGCAATCTGTGAATTATCATTAAAATAGTCTATAGTACCTGAAGACTGGCCAAAGTACCACCAATTTTTAAAAAGGATTCCAGGGTGATCTGGGAAACAACAGACCAGTGAATCTGGCATCTTGTGCTAGGCAAAACAGTAGAAACCATTATAAACAACAAAATTACTGAACATATAGACAGTCATGGTTTAGTGGGAAAAAGGCAAGCATTTAGCCAAGGGAGGTCTTGTCTCACATTCTTGAAGGTATGAATTAGCAGGTATATAAAGGTAAGCCAGTGGATATAGAGCCTGATTCCGGAAAGGTAGAGTCCAGGCCATTTGTACGTCCCCAACGAAGACAGGGATGTTTGGACCCAATTTTGGTCCACGGGAACAAAACGTTCCCACAGGAGGCAGAATCAGTCCCGAGGATGGCCCGGCCTGCCCTTTCGGCCTGCGGGGACATCCTCCCATAGGCGTCCCAGCCATCCATGGCTCCAGCCCCCAAATCCCCGCCACCCGACCCACACTTGGCCTGCCGTGGCCTGGATCGGGCAAAGGGGACCCTCCCGTACCCAGCCACAGCCCAAGGGGTGGCTCACCTGCCCCAATCCTCCTGATTTTGCTGTTTTATACCACCTCTGAGGTGGTATAAGCAGCACATTCCAACGGGCCCGACAGCACGTAGAAGGTCGTGACCTAAATCGGCCCTGAACGTGCTGACGGGCTGATCCACCCCCATTCCGGCCTGATCCCACTGGATCATCCCATCATGATGCACAGGACATATAGAAAGAGCCAGTGGAGGAATAGGGTACAGTCAGCTTGTGGGGCCCTGCCTTTCAGAATGACCTCCATAGTGTATCTGAATTTTCGGAAAGCTTTTGACAAGGTTCCTTATCAATAATAGCATTATCTGGTATTGAAAGTTTTCAGAAGCAATCAAAGGCAGTTTTATTTAATTGGATATACTCACGGAATAGGTATATCTTGAGACTATGCAGTCCCATCTTACAGGCGCACATTTAGAATAGGCTAATTGTTTTGTTACAGATGGTGTTATTTTAAACTTTGAGTGCTTTATTGGAAACTGCTTAGATATTAATAAGCAGAACATAAATCTTCCAAATATATAAAATAAATGAGAGACCTTTGAGGAAATTAAAGCAGGGTAGAAAGCAGCTTCCTATTGTTGAAAAGGAAATGGTTAAAAGATAGAAAACAGAGAATAGGGCTAAAGGGCCGATTTTCTCAACAGAGAAAGGTGAATAGTGGAATATAATACAGTTGCCAAGAAAAGAAACAGAATGCTAGGAATCATAAGGAAAGGAATGGAGAATAAAACAGAGCGGCGTTATAATATCCTTTATCATTCCATGGTATGATTTTACCTTCACTATTTTGTGCAATTCTGGTCACCACATATAAAAATGATAGAACTGGAATCAAAATGATGAAGGGGATCAAAGAACATCCCTATGAGGAAAGGTTTAAAAGGTTAAGACAGCTTGGAGAAGAGACAGTTGAGCGGTGATATGATAGAGGTCTATAAAATAATGAATGGAGTCGCAAGTAAACATGAATCAGTTGTTTGCTTCTTCAATTAAGACAAAGACTAGGGAAGGCGCATGAGGTGGGGTTGGGCCCAGTGGTCCAGATGCTTGGTGGGGAGTGGGGTGCTTGCCGGCAAGCCGCGAAATTCGAATCGCCCGCTGGCAGGAAAAAGCAAAGTCCCTTGCTAGATCTGACCCATGCACAGCGGGTGGCCTGGCAGGAGTGTTTAAAAGGGCCAATCAGACCCGAGAGAGGTGGCAAAGCAGAAGCGGCCACATCACAGAAACAGACTCATCGGGCGCGCACCAGGGGCCGGAGTGAACAGCTATTTGGCGGCAATCAGCAGCTGTAGAGGGGGACGCTGCTGTGTGAATCCAGAAGAAAGGCAGCAGCCCGATACACAAAGGCAGGCCTGGGAAGGAATGTTAGAGGAAGCACATTCCCCCCCCCCCCCCCACATTCCCCAGCAGACATAGGACCCAACAGGAAGAGCTGAGGGCAGGGTGCATGACACCCCCTCCCCCACAAGGACACCAGGAGGCCAGCAGGGTATTAGAGTATTCTGAAAGGTCAAAAGAGCCACACACATTACTGATACAAGAACAGGGGACCAGAGTGGGACACAAGGGGGGGAACATGGGTGAATCAGTGGCAACAGTCAAGACGGCCAAGCAGTCTGGAGGACACAACTGGGCGAGGGGGATGATAGCTGGGACAGGCTGCTCAGGGTCCTGGGGCAACTAAAGGCTATAGAAACATGATAGCAGAAAAAGACCACATGACCTATCTAGTCTGCTCTTCCATATCAACCACTATAGTCCCCTTTTTTCCTTTAGAGATCTTCTGCGTTTGTCTATATTGCAAGCCCAACAAGGTGCTGCAGACAGTGTCCCGAATAGGGAGGGGGGGAGACGAGGACAACAGTAAAGCAGCAAGATAAAGACAAGGTTGCGGCAGTGGACGATAACCAGCCCAGAGGTTCATGGCCTGCAGAATACATTTGCACTACAAGTGGGATCGACAGCCGTGTCCCTTCACAGGCGAAAGAAAAGATATGGAAAAATGAGTATGTTGTTGTACTTTCACTGTTGCCTAAAGAAATCAATAAGGTAAGTGATTGTGCGAAGTGTCAGGGAAAAGGTAAGGCTAATGACCAGAGGTCGAAGCCTGTGATAAAAAACATTTACTTATTTATATTATTTAATAGTATTTATATACCAACTTTCCTTAAATCAAGGTGGTTTACATTGAACTCAGTTGTTTACATTGTAACAATACAATTTCCATTCAACTCTGTACCTTATATGCATTATTTGTGTTTCTCCCCATGTACGAGGTTTGCTCAGAAAGTAATGCCCCACATGTTTTTTCTCAGTCCAGAATGAAGATAGAGGTGTGAAATTGAAAGGGTAGTAACTTGGAACTTCAAAGGACACATGTGTGTAATTTTACAGCCATCCAACAAATAGTGAGTCGGTTGATATAGTGTATGTGGACTTTCAGAAAGCCTTTGACATGGTCCCTCATCAGAGACTTTTAGCAAAACTAAAGAGTCGTGGGATAGGAGGCAGTGTACTACTGTGGATCAGGAACTGGTTAAAAGATAGAAAGCAGAGGGTAGGGATAAATGGCCAATTTTCCCAATGGAGAAAGGTGAATAGTGGTGTGCCCCAGGGATCTGTGCTGGGTCCGCTGCTTTTTGACATATTCATAAACGACCTGGAAAGTGGAATAACGAGTGAAGTTATCAAATTTGCAGATAACACAAAACTATTTAAAGTTGTTAAAACACAAGAGGATTGTGGAAAATTGCAAGAGGATCTTGATAAATTGGAAGACTGGGCATCAAAATGGCAGATGAAATTTAATGTGGACAAGTGCAAAGTTATGCACCTAAGGAAGAACAACCCATACTATGGTTATAGGATGCAAGGTTCCACATTAGGAACCATCACCCAGGAAAACGATTTAGGCGCCATTGTGGATACCATGTTAAAACCTTCGGCCCAGTGTTCAGCGGCGGCCAAGAGAGCAAATAGAATGCTAGGTATCATAAGAAAAGGAATGGAAAATAAAACAAAATATATTATAATGCCTCTATATCGTTCCATGGTGAGACCGCACCTTGAATATTGTGTGCAATTCTGGTCGCCGTATCTTAAAAAGGATATAGCGATATTAGAAAAGGTTCAGAGAAGAGCCACCAAAATGGTAAAGGGGATGGAAGGATACTCCTATGAAGAAAGGCTAAAAAGGTTAGGGCTCTTTAACCTGGAAAAGAGACGGCTGAGGGGAGATATGATAGAAATCTATAAATTAATGAACGAAGTGGAACGGGTAAACGTAGATCGACTGTTTACGTTATCAGAATATAGAAAGACTAGGGGACATGCAATGAAGCTACAGGGTAAACTATTTAAGACTAATAATGTCTTTTGGGGAAACTGCTAGGTACGTATAACCTAGACTGGCCACTGTTGGAAACAGGATACTGGGCTTGATGGACCTTGGTCTGACCCAGTATGGCATATCTTATGTTCTTATGTTCTTATGTTCTTATGTCTGTGAGTGACACACGGTACAAACAACGAGCTGTGGTGGAGGAGAAAAAGTCCTGCCTCCACCACCAGTCCAGATCGGCACATCACGAGTTGGGAATTGTCCGTACAGCTTTCCGTCAGTAGAGGTAGTGCAATGGCAATTATTGACTCTTTGGGATATTCAAAGGTGTGTGCAAGATGGGTTCCGTGAAGTCTCACAACCGAACACAAGCGCCAAAGGAAAGACATCTGCTCTGATTTGTTGGCGCGTTTTGAAGCTGGGGGGAGGCCTTTATCCCAGAGTCAATAATTGCCATTGCACTACCTCTACTGACAGAAAGCTGTACGGACAATTCCTGACTCGTGATGCGCCGATCCGCACGAATAATGTCATCAGCGCGCTGCAACTTGTCTGGACTGGTGGCTGCGGCAGGACGCCCAGACCGCAGCCGATCTTCCAGTTCTGTTTTACCACTTCCTGAAGCCTTTACTCTCTTCACCCATAGTCCAATGGTGCTCCTATCTACCGCAGAACTTCCATGCACAGCACACAACCGTTTGTGAATGTTTCTCACACTTTCTTTCTCCTCCACTAAGAATTCAATTACAGCTCGTTGTTTGTACTGTGTGTCACTCACAGACGCCATTTGAAGGATCACTACCGCCTCGCTATTTGTCGGATGACTGTAAAATTACACACATGTGTCCTTTGAAGTTCCAAGTTACTACTGTCACGCCCCATCCCTCTGCCTAAGGCTTAGAGGGGTAGGATTGCCATTAACTTCTCTTATAAAAGGTTGAATAAACTATTTTTCTCCAGTGAAGCATGCTGGGAGTTGTAGTTTTGGCCTTCTAAGATGAAGTGTAGTCATGAAACCGAAAGTAAAGGCAAATGACAAAATTTATTCCCCAAACGCAAACAAAGTCCATGTGGACTGTAACAGGATACTTCTCCAGGGGAAACTTTAGGTTATTTACAACTTAGGCTGGATGAGCTTCACAGTCAGTAATTATATGCAGCTGCTTATCAATATAACGGATAAAGAAAACACAGCTTCTTCATTCAATAAAGTAAAAATATCTTCTTTTTACCTTTGTCTTCATTAAGCATTCAAATGTACATGCAACAGGTATCTTCCCCTTAAAAAGAGCAAGTTCCTACCTTCAGCTCAGGCTAGGTTTCATTACTCTACTTTTCAGGAGACTTTATCTTTTCAGCTATTCTTTAGCAAAGGGACTCAATGCTAACAGCTTGACATAGATTACAGTCCATGAGTACTTCTGGAGGCAATAAATCCTGCTCAATAGGCTCAACCTGCATTTCCTCTGGCTCCGGTAATGCAGTGCCCTGCTCTGAGCTTTTAACATATGTCTCAGGGTCTATTCTCTCTGAAGATCCCTGTGTCTCTCTTGAGCACAGCTCCACCCGGTAAGGATAAATTGTACCTGAAGCTGTGGTCACTTCTCCCTGGCTGTGTTCACCAGTCTCCCTCCAGCTTCTGGGAAACAGTCCCTGGTTCACTTCCCTGAGTTCCTTCCTGGAGCTCTGCCACGGCTCCCTGTTCCAGGCTTGGCTCCTTTGACTCCTGTGCTGAGTCCTGGGCTCCCACCTCTGAACTCTCTGAACCTTCTGATCAGGAACTGGGGTTTGGAGCCTTCTCTGCTCTCTCCTTCCGTGCTCTCTCCCTCGGGTCTCTCTCTTCCCGTGCTCTCCTCCTCCAGGCTCTCCTCTCCCAGGCTCTCCCCCTCCGGGCTCTCCTCTCTTTCTCTCTAGCCAAGGTTTATATCCCTGCTTCCCGGGCAGTGTCTCCCCCTCTCTGGACAGGTGCTTGCAATTATCTTCCAAGCCTGCAACTACGTCAGCAGAGCTTGGGTGTGGCAGCCTAGGTTTGGTTTCACTCTGCTTGCTTTCTTTATGCCAACTCTGAAACCTGTGCCCTGCATTGATGTCACTTTTCTTAAAAGCAAAATCATCAGTTTCTCCTATTTCCATAGGCTCACTACAAGCTTATCACACTACCCTTTCAATTTTACACCTCTATCTTCATTCTGGACTGAGAAAAAACATGTGGGGCCTTACTTTCTGAGCAACCCTCGTAGATCCCTTACCAGACTATTTTTACAATTTTAACAGTTTGATTCTTAATTTGTTCACACAGGGGGAATCACTAACAATTTTTAACAAATTTATTCTTGATGTATTTACAAGTGTAAGTTATTTACAGTTGGGGGTGATTCTTTGTGTTTATGTGATATTGTTCCTTATTCATTTTCTGGTGCCTGAGTAGAGAAATTGTTTGAATTATTCTATGTGATATTGCCAAAGTCTTCAATTTTTTCCTAGTTTTTGGTGTCTTTTGTGGTTCTGATATCCTCAGGGAGGGTGTTCCATAAATTTGATGCATACAGTGATAAAGCCCTCCTTGTTTTGGAGAATTTAGCTGGAGTAGCTAGTATCTTTTTGCTGTTTGATCTCGCTGGGTGGATCTCAGGATGTTTTGTTAGTTCTTGAAGTGACTCAGCTGATTCATTCTGTAGCATTTTGAATATGTTCATAGTTACCTTGAATCTTGCACAACTCTTTATAGGAAGCCAGTGTAGCTGAGCCAATATTGGAGTTATGCTTTCTTGTTTGTCCCTCTGAGAATGCAAGCTGCAATGTTTTGTACCATCTGAAGCGAGTGGAAGGTGATAGCCGGAAGACCTTGATACAGTGAATTGCAAAAGTCGAGAAGTGGCATGATTACTGCTTGTAAGACTGTTCTGAAGTCATTACAGCTTAGGAGGGTTTTAGTTTCCAGATGATTTTTAGTTTATAGTATTTATTTTGTGTTGTTCTGTTGGTATGTGCTTGATCGAGGATAATCCCGAGGTATTTTACTTCACTTTTGACAGCTAGTTGTCTGTCAAGTAGGGCTATGTTTCGAAGAGGAGTGAATCTCTTGTTCCTTGTTATTGTGAGTGCTTCTGTTTTCTTATAGTTTATACTGAGATTCTTGTTATTACGCCATTCTGAGACTTGTTTGGGGCATTCTGCTATTGTTGCGTAGTCTGGAGTTTCAGTATCAAAGGATGTGTACAGCATGATGTCATCAGCATACATTTTGTAGTGGATGTTATATTTCCGTATGACCTCACAAACTGGCTGAATATATAGGTTAAACAGCAGGGCTGATATAGCTGACCCTTAAGGGACTCCTTGCTTTAAAGTGAAGGGAGAGGATGTTTCTCTTCCGCATCTAATATACTGTTGTCTGTCTCCTTAAGGCGTTTCAGCAGGATGGTGTGTGATAAGGCGTCAAATACAGCTGATATATCGAGGAATATTGGAATCCTGCCCTTTTTTACATTGTCTATTCCTCTGATAATATAGTCAACGAGTGCTGTCAGTAATTTTTCCACCCCATGGTGTGGATTGAATCCATGTTGGCATGGATCCAGTGGTGCATGTGTATTGATATGATCCTGCAGCTGCAGCTGTAGTTTTTTCTATGATTTTCATCATGAAAGGTAAGCTTGACACTGGTCAGTATGATGTGGGGTTTGCATTGTTAGCTTTCTGGCTTTTTAAGATAGGCCTGATTGATGCCAATTTGAAGGTTGCAGGTATTTGTCCCTGTGTGAGGGATGTATGTCTTATTTTGTGTATGAAAGGGGTGAGTTCTTCCTCAGCTGACTTGGACAGGGATCATTTGGTGAAGTTGTTGAGTTCAGGGTTATAATTGTGTGTGTTACTTGTTTAATAGTTGGAATATTGAAGATTCCCCATGTTATTTTGTGGCTAGGTTGGTTTTGGATTCCGGTGGTGATGTCAGCTTTGGCTATGTTATGTTTTGCTTCATCATGAGGTAATCTGCTATTTGTTGTGAGTTCAAGTTAGTTGTGTTTTCCTGTGAGGGTTCCCTTGTTAGGGTGTGGACTAGTCCAAATAGTTCTTGTGGTTTGTTTACCGCCTTTGTGACCAGATTTGTGTTGTATTACTGTTTGCATTTGTTGATTGTGTTGTTGTATTCAAGCTGCATAGTTCTGTATCCTTGAAGTGTATTTTGGTCCTTTGTTCGTCTCCATTTCCGCTCTAATTTCCTAAGGTTCCTTTTAGCTTCTCTTATTCCTTTTGAATACCAACGGGTTAGTTGTTTCTTTTGAATTTTAGGTGCTCTGTACTGGGGCGCAGTTGCAGCTTCCGAGATGGCGTGGTTCCAGTTTTCCATTATCTTTTCAGGTCAGAATTAGCATTGTCGAGTTTGGTAAAACATCCTTCAGGAAATGGTCTTTATTGTAGGTCTTGAATCTCCTCACATAATGTTGCTTCTGTTTTTGAATGTTCGAAGTAGGGACTGTTATATGGAATGTTATTATATAGTGGTCAGACCAGGGAGTTGGTGATATTGTAGGGGGAGATATGTGTCGTTGTTTCATCATGGTTGTTGGTATAAAGATGAGATCTGGTGTACAGCCTTGACTATGTGTGGGCTCTTGTATTATTTGCATGTAGTTCATGACATCCATTGCTCTGAGGAATGACCTAGCCTCCTTTTGGGTTGTCGAGTTGAGGTTGAAATCACCTAGGGTCAGCAGGGGTTTATGAGTTCATGTGAAAAAGCATACCGCTTCTAAGATTGATGAGAGCTCTTCAGTTTTGGCGTGAGGAGCTCTGTAGGTGAGGCAGAGTGTGAGGTATTTATTAGCGATTATTATGGTGTTACATTCATCTGTACTGGTCATTGAACTCATTTTGAATTTGAAGTGAGTCTTGGCAAGCAACAACACTCCTCCTCCTCTCTTGTTTGTTCATGGGCAGTTAAAGGCTGTGTAATTGTGTGGTTTGAGTTGGTTCAATAATACTTGGTCTGTTTTTGAGAGCCATGTCTCCGTTATGCACATTATGTCTGTGTTATTTTCCTCTATGAAATTTGCTATGGTATTTATCTTGTTTGTAATAGATTTGGCATTTTAATGTGCAGTTAACTGTGGTATCCAGTATTAGGTTCTTGTTATTGGGCTTTGTTGTGTTGGTACATTTAATGGATATAAGTCTTTGTATGCATCTGGGTGAATATTTAGTCATATGTTGCCATGGAGTATACCATTGTGTGATTGATGGGATTGGCCTAAAAGGGGTAAATAGTTCACCATTCTTACATGCTACTGTTGTATGATTTATTCATGTAAATTTGTTAATTGTATTAAACCTTGTCCACATGTTCAATGTAAACTGTTCCATGTAATAAGTTGTTCTATTGTAAACCGTGCTGATTATGAATAGTGCGGTATAACACCAAATAAATTAAATAAATAAATAAATATTGCACTGATCTATGAGGGCTCGTTTGGTCTAGAAAATGCGTTATAAACTAGAATAATAGCAGGAGAGAAGCACTGTGTTTTTCCCTGTTTCCTGTTGTTGGTTATAAGGGTTGGTGCACTCACCTCACTGCTGTTGCTATTCAGCACTGAGTAGGGTTAGATTGGTGCTTTCTTCTCTTCCTGGGCTCTGCTATTATGTCCTAAATTGCTGCTTGTGTTTTTCCCTTCTTGTTCAGGGATACCGACTTTGGTGGTTGTGGTTATTTATAGCAGCTGATTTTGCAGTGTGCCCCTCATTGGTCCCTGCCTAAGGACCATGCCAAAGGAACCTCTGGCAAGGCCCTCAGGCATGGGCCCAGCTGATCTGGCACTGTTCTTCAAAGTTTAAACTTGCTGCCTCTCTAGCCCAATTGGCCTTGGTGATGGGGGCAGGAAGGAGCTTCCCTGCCCGCTCCTCTCACTGATGCTGATCAGGAGTCTGGGAAGCTGCAGCTATGGTATTCCCAGACATAGCCAATTGGTGGACAGCTTTCAGAGTGCTGGTATGTGTATTGGGCAAGAGTACCCAAATAATATAGGGAGCTTTTTAAGTACCAGGACATGATTTGTGAGGTTTACAACTTATAGGGGCATGGCATGCTTAGATTATGATGAGAAGTTCCACAGAAAAAATGGCGGCAAACCAGGTATTAAGCTGGGACAGGAGGACGTTGTTTTGTGGATAGTCATGATGACACAACATAAGGGCAGCAGGGTAAAAGGACAGGGTTTAGGCTATCACTTGAATAGATACGGGGGGGAGGGGTTAGACAATGACAGAGGGCAGGGGAAGGAGATCGGGCAGGAATTACAGAGAGCAAGGGAAGTGTGCAGGCACTTCAATAATGTCCTGCAGTGACACTGACCCAGTCGATATCAGGGTAATTGAAATCACCCATTATTATTACTGTGCTGTAACCTTTGTTAGATTCCTTGATTTCTTTGAGCATTTTATCATCCATTTGTTCATTCTGGCCAGGCGGTCGATAGTACACCCCTCACTGCCATCACCTTCTCCTTCTTACATGGAATTTCAATCCATACAGATTCTACAGCAAATTTTGTTTCCTGCAAATCTTTAATCCTTTCTGACTCAATGCCCTCTCTAACATAAGAGTGCAACCCCTCCACCAATTTGATCAGTTCTATCATTAGGATATAGTTTGTACCCAGTTATAACAGTGTCTCACTGGTTGTCCTCCTTCCACCATGTCTCTGAGATTCCAATCATATCTAACCTCTCATTTAGTGTTATATATTCTAACTCTCCCATCTTATTTTTTAGACTTCTAGTATTTGCATACAAGCATTTTAGAGACTGTATTTTATTCCTATTAATCTGGCTATTGGTAGGCATGGGTAATTTGGAATATTTAAGCTCTTTCTGCGCCATACTCAAGGGCATTTGGGTTACTTTACTCTTTTTTGGAACCTCTCTGCTTTAGGTAGTATCCTTCAAGGATACATTCTTCCGAACCCTGCGCTCTTGGGCGACTGTCGGCTAACCTCTATTATCTAGTTTAAAGGCTGCTCTATCTCCTTTTTAAAGGTTAATACCAGCAGTCTGGTTCCATCCTAATTAAGGTGAAGCCCATCCCTTCATAAGAGCCCCTCCTTTCCCCAGAATGTTCCCTAGTTCCTAACAAATCCAAAACCCTCATCCTTGCACCATCGTCTCATCCACGCATTGAGACTCCGGAACTCTGCCTGCCTTTGGGGTCCTGCGCATGAAATGGGAAGCATTTCAGAGAATGCTACCCTGGAAGTTCTAGATTTCAACTTCCTACCTAAAAGCCTAAATTTAGCCTCCAGAACCTCCCTACCATATTTTACTATGTCATTGCTTCCAACATGTACTAAGACTGTAGACTCCTCCCCAGCACTATCTAAGACCTTATCTAGGTGCCGCATGAGATCCGCTACCTTCGCACCAGGCAGGCATGTTAGCAGGTGATCCTCATATCCACCAGCCACCCAGCTATCTACATGCCCAATGATCACATCACCAACTATAACGGCTGTCCTAACCCTTCCCTCATGGGCACATGGCCCTGGAGAAACGTCCTCGGTGCGAGAGGGTTTTACATCACCTGGAGGACAGGTCCTAGTTACAGGATCACTTCCTGCCACACCAGGGTGATGCTCTCCTGTCACGTGACCTCTCTCCTCCATGGCAACAGGGATGCTACCAGACTGGAGGTGGGACTTCAGGACTATATCTCTGTAGGTCTCATCTATGAACCGCTCTGTCTTTCTTATGTATTTCAAGTCTGCTACTCTAGTCTCTAGAGAATGGACTCATTCCCTGAGAGTAAAGAACTCCTTGCACCTAGTACACACGAAAGACCTCTCACCAACTGAGAGAAAATCATACATGTGACACTCAATGTAAAAGACTGGAAAGCCCCCCATCTCGCCGCTGGACTGCTGTCTGCATCATAGTTTTAAGTTTGTGTTTAGATCTTTAAGTTCTTTACAACAACAACAACTTACTAATGGTTGGTGTGGATGCTTATACTAATAAACGTGTATCTAATACGTTTAATATACCTTGTTCACCTCATGCTTAATTAATCTCAGGTCCTTAATGTATGATTGATTTGGATAAAGAGCTGCACCTGACAGCAGCTCCTTTCCTTTAAGATGTGTACGTACCTATAAAGCTACGATTATCCCAGGGGTGGGTGGGTGTTAGGGAGAGAGGGAGGGAAATAAGACTTATTGAAAGTGGGCTGCTACATAGTACCCTGTCCTGTGCTTCTAAGGTAAGCTGTGACCAACTTCCTGGGTGATTAACAGTCCTTGCTTGGATAGAAGGAGTCTTGGAAAATGGCCTTTTGACCTGCTCCCTGGCTTTAACACCTATTTAAAAGGTTTCACAGGTCTCTTGACCCTAGGTAGAAGGCCTCTTTGTAAAGGTCTCTAGAAGACTTTATTTATTGCTCGAAGAATACTGACCCTGTTTTGCCTTTTATGCTAAGTTATACAGGGTTTCCCAAAAAAAGTGAGAACATCTCGTAGCATATAAGTTATTTAAATATTCAAAAAGACAGATGTAAACAATTGACAAATTTTAAAAAAAAAGATGGCGACCTCAAATTGTCACAATAAAGAGTATATACTTCTGGGAATTTTCTGAAATGAATTCTTTGAATTAAAGCTAATTAATCTGTGAACCCACTGTTTTTTGATAAATCAGTCAAGGCCTAGTAGCAGCAGTTTAAGTTTAAATTTAAAACACAGAAGAGAACTTTCTGGTTACATTTCATACCCAGCAGAGAGCTTGTAGTATAAATTTAATAGTCACTCAGGGCCTAGTATCAGCAAAGTACTTTTAGTTTAAACTTAAAACACAGAAGAGAGCTTTCTGGTTAAATTTAGAACCCAGCAGAGAGCTTGTAGTTTAAATTTAATAGTCACTCAGGCCTAGCATCAGCAAAGTACTTTTAGTTTAAATTTAAAACACAGAAGAGAGCTTTCTGGTTAAATTTAGAACCCAGCAGAGAGCTTGTAGTTTAAATTTCAAAATAAGTAAGAGCCTAGCAGCAGCAAAGAGCTATAATTTAAATCAAATCAGAATATAACTTAGCATAAAAGGCAAAACAGGGTCAGTACTCTTTGAGCAACAAATAAAGTCTTCTAGAGACCTTTACAAAGAGGTCTTCTACCTAGGGGGCAAGAGACCTGTGAAACTTTTTCAATAGGTGTTAACACCAGGGAGCAGGTCAAAAGGCCATTTTGACAGACTCCTTCTAACCAAGCAAGGACTGTTAATCACCCAGGAAGTTGGTCACAGCTTACCTCAGCAGTACAGGCATAAATAGCTCAACCAGAGCTCTGTGATCCTCAGTCTTGAAGGACTAGAAAAGGGGATTGTTACTTCTGGAGAGAGATCTGCAATTGTGAGTATATACTTCTGGGAATTTTCTGAAAGGAATTTTTTGTATTAAAGCTAATTAATCTGTGAACCCACTTTTTTTTGTTAAATCAGTCAGGGCTTAGTAGCAGCAGTTTAATTTTAAATTTAAAACACAGAAGAGAGCTTTCTGGTTAAATTTGGAACCCAGCAGAGAGCTTGTAGTTTAAATTTAATAGTCACTCAGAGCCTAGCATCAGCAAAGTACTTTTAGTTTAAATTTGAAACACAGAAGAGAGTTTTCTGGTTAAATTTAGAACCCAGCAGAGAGCTTGTAGTTTAAATGTCATAATAAGTTAGAGCCTAGCAGCAGCAAAAAGCTATAATTTAAATCAAATCAGAATATAGCTTACATCAGCAGCACAGGACAGGGTACTGTGTAGCAGCCCTCTTTTAATAAGTGTTATTTCCCTCCCTCCCTCCCTCCCTCCCCAACACCCACCCACCTACCCATGGGATAATCGTAGGTTTATAGGTACTTACACATCTTAAAGGACAGGAGGTGCTCTCAGGTGAAGCTCGTTACTCAAATCAGTCATACACTAAGGACCTGAGATTAATTAAACTTCAGGTGAACAAGGTATATTAAACATATTAGGTACAGTTTTATTAGTATAAATATCCATAGCAACCCTTAGTAAGTAAAGAAATTAAAGATCTAAACACAAGCTTAAAACTAAGATGCACACAGCAGTCCAGCAGCGAGATGGGGGCTTTCCAGTCTTTTGCATTGAGTGTCACATGTATGATTTTCTCCCAGTTGGTGAGAGGTCTTACGTGTGCACTAGGTGCAAAGAGCTCTTTGCTCTCAGGGAATGAGTCCATTCTCTAGAGGATAGAGTAGCAGACTTGGAAAACATAAGGAAGACAGAGAGGTACATAGACGAGATCTACAGGGATACAGTCCTGAAGTCCCACCTCCAGTCTGGCAGCATCCCTGTTGCCATGGAGGAGAGAGGTCACGTGACAGGACAGCATCACCCTGGTGTGGCAGGAAGTGATCCTGTAACTAGGACCTCTCCTCCAGGTGATATAAAACCCTCTCGCACAAAGGAGGTTTCTCCAGGGCCATGTGCCCATGATGGAAGGGTTAGGACAGCCGTTATAGTTGGTGATTCGATCATTAGGCATGTAGATAGCTGGATGGCTGGTGGGCATGAGGATCGCCTGGTAACATGCCTGCCTGGTGCGAGGGTAGCGGACCTCATGCGCCACCTAGATAAGGTCTTAGATAGTGCTGGGGAGGAGTCTGCTGTCTTGGTACATATCAGTACCAATGACATAGGAAAATGTGGTAGGGAGGTTCTGGAGGCTAAATTTAGGCTTTTAGGTAGGAAGTTGAAATCCAGAACTTCCAGGGTAGCGTTCTCCGAAATGATTCCCGTTCCACGCGCAGGACCCAAAAAGCAGGCAGAGCTCCGGAGTCTCAATGCATGGATGAGACAATGGTGCAGAGATGAGGGTTTTGGATTTGTTAGGAACTAGGGAACATTCTGGGGAAAGGAGGGGCTCTTCCGAAGGGATGGGCTTCACCTTAACCGGGATGGAACCAGACTGTTGGCATTAACCTTTAAAAAGGAAATAGAGACTTCCGGTTTGGGCAATGAGCTGACCGGTCGGTTCACGATCAGCTCCGGGCGATCGCCCTTCAAAAAACGGCTATAAATTCTTCTAAATCATCCCCCTCCACCACCGGCATTGTTTCTCCCTTGTCGGGGCTCCAACACTCGGCGCGGAGGCGATTCGCGACCATCCCTACCGGCCCGGAGATGAATGCTTAGAGAATCGGGGAAGGTGAAGAGGCCATTTGGGTGCTTCCCCCACTGTCATCGGTCGTGCTCCTTGTGTGGGCTCCGGTGTTCGGGGACACGAAAAGACCTGCAAACGCACCTACCAGAACGGAGAAGCTCCCGGGGCTAATTCTCAAATCGATCGGAAGTACGATCGGGCATCCTTGCTGCTGCCAGCCTCCGTCCCAAGCACCACGTGGCGGCCTGGCTCCGGCGGAAATAGACCGGCGACATCTTCCAGTGACCTTTTGAAAGGTGGGACGTGGTGAGCCCGGACAGCTCCCTGCAGCTACCTGCCACTTACGGAGAGTGGAACACCCAGGTGAGGTGCGACCAGTGTTTGTGCGGCTTGGAGGGGAAGTGGGGAAGGACATCGGACACACTTGAGCGCCCCAACCCTCTTTCCCGCTCCCGCGGCTGACTATTCTATCGGGGCCCTGTATTTCCAGTGAAGCGGAGGTCCGGGATTGCTTTTGCCTGCTTAGGGGAGAGTAGCTATTGCCGCCAGCTAAGGAGATAAGATACCACTTTCGGCGGGGCACAGCGCTCTTCTCCCTCCTCGCGGGGCCTCGGAGACCGTCGGACCCTTGCCTGACAACAGCGAGCACTGGGGCCTGGGAGAAAATGTGCTAAACGGTGGTAGGACTTTTTTTTACTGCCCTATTTACTAGAGTCCTCCTGGGGTGCTGGGCCTACAGTCCCGCGGCCGTCTCTGCCTGGTCTGGACAGCTAACTCCCGCACAGCGCCTACACCTCCATACAGCTGGGGATTGCAATTACACAGCCCTACCTCTGCCACTCTACGGGAGCAGTGCCCGGTGTGGGACGGGGTGCGTATCGCATAGCTGACCTGATGGCGTCTAAGGCTCCGCGAAAGGAGAGACCCCGCCTTATGGAGGGAAAGACGGCAGAAGGCTCACCACCTAGCCCGAAACCGGGCACCCCGCCAGACCTGGTGGCCGAAGTTAGTGCCCGCGGTGGTGCAGGCGCTCAGTACACGATTTCAGGACTTGGGGGAGCAAATTCAATCACTTGGCCAACGTTTCACGATGGTGGAGGAGCGGCTGGAGCAGGTGGAGACGAGGGTGTCCGCTGTAGAAGACACGCAACACTCGTTGGTGGCCAAAGTGGCTGCTCTAGAGACTTTGGTGAAGCAGCAAGGGGAGAAACTCGATGAATTGGAGAATCGAGGTAGGAGAAAAAAACCTGCGATTCATCGGAATTCCTGAAAGTGTAACTGATAGTGCCCTACTTGATTATTTACAATCATGGATTGGGAGTCTCCTGCCAAGTCTGGGAGGAGAATCGCTCAAAATTGAACGGATACACCGGCTTGGCCAGAGAAGAGAGCAGCACAGGAAACCACGAGCAGTGATTGCCCGCTTTCTTGATTACAGACAGAAAGAGGAGGTGCTAAAGGCGGCAAGGGGCCGACGGCGGAGCCCACAAGACACTGAGCCGATCTTAGTATTTCAGGACTACTCTATCCTCGTTAGTCAACAACGCAAGGCTTTTTCGGGGATTTGTACCCAGCTGTTTAACCGCGGCCTTCGCTTCTCACTCCTCTACCCTGCACGGCTGCGGGTCGAGCACCAAGGCCACACCCGCATTCTAGCGACCCCGGAAGAGGCGACTACCTTCCTGGACTCTCTGCCAGCTCAAACCGATACGTGACTGTCTAGAGGTGGGGGGCACCCCCCCCCCCCCCCATATGTTATGAGAGAACTATTGGTTTTGCCTTTTATGTAGTATACTAAATTGGGATGCAGTGATTCATTATCTGGTAACATTTCCTGTGCCAGGGGAGACACTGTATCCTTGTTATTTGGTTGCAATGGTTACTTTGTTACACTTTGTTCTAATTGCTACTGCCTTGTTGGCTCTCTGGTTACTTCCATTATTGCAATGTCTTGCCCCTGTGTTCCTGCCTGGCCCCCCCCCCCCTCCCTTCCCTTCTTTATCTCTCTTCGGGGGGGGCGGTGGGTTGGGGTGGGGGGGGTGGTCGGGGGAGTAGAGGGGACTGGATTAGATAAAGCATAGCTACAGGTAACCGATGGGGGGGGAGGGCGGGGGAGATGGGGGGTCATCCGGGGGGGAGCTGTGCAGGGGCCGTGGGGGAGTGGGCGAGTGGAGGGTGATGGCGCCGGGTGGGGGAGCCCCGATACGGGGGTTCGCAGTGGAGACTTTATGTCTCTTTTTCTGTTTTGATATTCTTGGTGGGGAGGGTGTAGTATTGGAGGGGCGAGCCCGTATGCCACAGGAAGTAGTCCAGGCTATAGCTGGACGGGAGACCTTGGAGGAGAGGGGGGCTGGGGGGGTGGGGGGGGAGGGATGGGAGGGGGGAGGAGGAGGGGGGGGCAGGGGGAGGGGAGGGGGTACACTCCAGTGAATGCTATTAGAAGGGATAACGGCTTACCTATAGATGGGGAGGGATACCAGGCTGGGGGTATTTCTCTGCAGTGTTTGGTAGTGATTCTGTGGTGGCGCCTTGACACTGCGCCCCGGCGCTTTGAAAATAATCTCGTGGAATGTCTGTGGGCTGGGAAACCCTATTAAGAGGCACAAGGTCTTGCAAGCACTTGCACGGCATAAATGTGACATTGCGCTCCTTCAAGAGACCCACCAGACAGCCATTGAACATAGCAAACTCTGTCGGAGTTGGGTGGGCCAAGTATGGGGGTCCCCTGCCCAGGGGCATAAGGGAGGCGTAGCGATTTTAATTCATAAACGCGTGCGATTTATAGAGGAGACGGTCATTGCTGATAATACTGGCAGATCCCTGTTGATTTATGGTCATTTAGACGGTAAACCGGTGATTCTGGGGAATCTCTATGGTCCCAATGTGGCGGATCCGGGTTTTTACAATGGTCTGGCATCCAGAGTGGAGCAGCTTCCGGAGTGTCTGGTGATTCTGGGCGGGGACTTTAACGGAGTCCTGGATGTAGACCAGGATACCTCTGAGAGAGGGGGCGGGCGGGAGAGGATAGTATCCTCCCAGATGTTGTTGCGGTTCTGTCGGAGATTGGGTTTACTTGATCCTTGGCGAGTCCTGCACCCCTCCGAGAGGGACTACACCCATCAATCTCGAGCGCATGGTTCTAGTGCCCGTATTGACTATGTAATGATTTCAGGGATTTTGTTCACACACACCGAGGATGCCCAGATTGGTCCTTCCGAAATATCAGACCACACGATGGTGTGGCTTGCCTTACACTGGGGGCGGGACACACACCGGTCACGTTTGTGGAGATTCCCCCTAGAACTTTATTCGGATGGGCCATTTCGCCACTTTCTCCGCCAGAGATGGGTGGAATTTCTTGCCCATCACCAGGTTCACGCAGATGACCCCGAGTTAGTCTGGGAAACGGCAAAGGTGGTTCTTCGCGGAGACATCATCGGATACGCCGCGAGAAGGCGCCGGTTGATGGCAGAACGTATAGTACTACTCGAGCGCCGAGTCACTACGTTACGGCGGCGATGTGCCCGCACGCCAGCGTTGTCCAATAAGAAGTTGTTATGGGAAGTTCAGACCGAGCTTAATGAGCTCTTACATCAACGAGCGAAGAAATCGGCTTTGTTTTATCGGTTTCGTTTGCACTGCTATGGTGACAAACCTGGCAAGTTGCTAGCACGCTGTCTGCGAGCCCGACGGAGTCTTGCCCACGTAGCGGCATTGAAAGACGGCCAGGGACGTGTGCATAAAGAGAATAAAGAAATTGCAGAGATTTTTCGCACCTTTTTTCAAAGTTTATACACGTCTGAGGCCGGATCCCTGGAGGGGCTGCAGGACTATTTTGAGGGCTTGGAGTTGCCTCAACTCACTTCAGCCCAGAGGGAGGTTTTAGATTCACCTATTACTGTGCAGGAGATACAATCCGCAATATCGGCGGCCCAGTGCTATAAATCGCCAGGGCCAGATGGATTCGGGGCAGAAGTCTATAAGGTCCTCGGGGACGAGGTCAGCCCACTCCTGCGAGAGGTCTTTGTCACCAGGGCAGAGCACGGGGCGTTCAGCTGGGGGCGTAATCACGCGTATATCACTTTGATCCCGAAGCCGGGTAAGGACCTAACGCAGGCAGCGTCATATCGACCCATCTCCCTATTAAACTTCGATCTTAAACTGTTGGCGAAGATTCTAGCTGATCGCATTGCGGGGGTATTAGGCAACTAAATTCATGATGCAAAGGTTGGCTTTGTGAAAGGCCGACATGCCGTGCGAAACCTTCGGAAGATTTTGGCCTCCTTGGAGTGGGTTCATGCTCATAATATTTCGTCGTTGTTGATTAGCTTCGATGCAGAGAAGGCCTTTGACAGAGTGGACTGGCGCTATCTATGGAGACTACTACCGCGCTATGGCATTGGGGAGGATTTTTGTAATATGGTGCAAAGTCTATACATTTCCCCGACCGCGGGCATACTGTGCAATGGCTTCCTCTCGGACGATATTATGTTGGGTAGAGGTACAAGACAGGGCTGTCCTCTATCGCCATTGCTATTCGCTCTTTCCCTTGGACCCGCTGATTCGCACTGTCGTAACCTCGGAGGGGATACAGGGAGTGGGAATTCGGTCGCAAACCTTCCTTATCTCGGCCTTCGCCGATGACTTGTTAGTCCATTTGACGTCTCCGACCACTTCTTTATCTTTGCTTTTAGATGAATTCCAGCGCTTTGGAGCAATTGCAGGCTTGCGCATTAACAAAGATAAATCTGAAGTAGTGGATGTCTCGGGGCATTTCCGCAATTCTTGGAGGGGACCCTTCCCTTTGCGGTGGGCAGACAAAGAATTTATCTATCTGGGCATAACATTGACCGGTAATCCCCGGGATCTATACCGACGTAATTTAGATCGAATAATGCGGCAGCTGGCGGTGCAGTTAAATGCATGGGGACCTCTCCCGCTGTCTCTCGCAGGGAGGATAGCGGCAGTCCAAATGATAGTTCTACCCAGAATTTTGTACTGGCTGCAGACCCTGCCGGTCTGGTTGCTCCGACGGGACTTGTGTAAAATGGAGGCTTTGCTTAAGCGTTTTCTTTGGAGGGGCACCGGGCGCGGGTCGCATGGAATCGTCTCCTTGGCAAATGGCGAGAGGGTGGTATGGGCCTTCCCGACTTGAAGACTTATGCATTGGCTTGTCAAGCCAGACATTTGGGGGATTGGCTTGGGGGGACGGAAGTCTACACGCCTAGGTCTTTAGAGGAGTGTTTGGTGGCCCCTGCGACTCTCTCTCCTGGCGTTTTTGCACGGCACGTCTACGGATTTCACGGCTACTAGTCGGCAGAGTCCGTTAATAGACTCGGCCCGACGCACATGGCAATTACTTAACCAATATTGGCAGGAAACGTGGAAGGTGTCTTGTTGGTTGCCGCTGCAGGGTAATGCCCAATTCACTCCAGGATCCACGACTGCGGTGTTTCGGGACTGGCGGATACGGGGCATCCGGTTGATAGGACACTTGGTGGACCAAGCGGGAAACTGTAAGTCATTCCGAACGCTCAGTCGGGAATACGATCTCCCCGACTCGCATTGTTTTGCCTACATACAAATTTCCCACTATGTGGCCGCACTGCCGCGCGAAGCGCTGCAGGTTGAACGCTCAGCCCATATTTTGGAATTCTTCCAGTTGGGAGAGGAACACCCGCCGTCGATTTCTAATTTGAAACGCAGTCTGGAGCGGTATCATTCCCTCCCTGATTATAGTGGAGTCGAGAGAGCTTGGGCGACTGAATTGGGTGTAGACATACAGCCGGGATTGGTACTGACGGCATTGAAACGGATTAGCCGACTAGTTCAAGGAGCACGCTGGCGGGAGATCCAATTTAAGTGCGTGACGAGGGCTCATTTTTCGCCAAGGCGGGCGCTGCGCAGTTGGTTGGACACGGATGGCTCCTGCCCACGCTGTTCGGAGCCCTTGGCTACTCTCTTACACATGTGGTGGGGCTGTCGGGGAATACGGGCATATTGGGCTCGGATATGCAACTTCCTTTGCATGCTGCTTCAGCGAAGGCTTCATTGGACGGGACTATTTGTTGCACTGGATCAGTTGCCGACCCCTGGACCTGTGAAAGCCGGTGAGAGTTTGCTTGTGCGGAAGGCCTGTCTGGTGGGTAAAGGGCCGATTCTTCGTTTATGGCGGGAACGCCAACTGCCCACTTTTAGTGAATGGCGGAATAATTTTCATCAATTAATGCTAACGGAGCGTTGGATGGCGCGGGGCAGTGCCAGGCGTTGGACAGTCTTTATGTCGACATGGGAGCCATATATCCAACAGCTAGGACCCCACAGCCGTAATGCCACCCTCCAGGGGGGAGTTGAATGACTGCGGACCTAGGAAGTGGGTAGTTGCTTTACAGTTCTTGATGACAATTGGTTTCTGCAGTGGGTAATGGAGTGAGGGTGGGTTGGTGGGTGAGGGGTGGGGGGTGGGAGGAGGGGGGTTGGGAGATACTGTAAAATGCCTGCCCTTTGTACTATTTTTTTTGTTGGCTCCCGGGGGGGTGAAGAGTAAACCCTCCCCGGGGTGTCGTCTGTTGTTATATGTCTGGATTTTATGGAGGACTTAAATAAAGTATTAAAAAAAAAAAAAAAAAAAAAAAAAGGAAATAGAGCAGCTTTTAAACTAGATAATAGGGGACAGCCGACAGTCACCCATGAGCGGATGGTTCGGAAGAACGTATCCTTGAAGGATACTACCAAAAGCAGAGAGGTTCCAAAAAAGAGTAAAGTAGCCCAAATGCCCTAGAGTATGGAGCAGACAGAGCTTAAAGATCCCAAATTACCCATGTCTACCAATAGCCAAATTAATATGAATAAAATACAGTCTCTAAAATGCTTGTATGCAAATGCTAGAAGTCTAAAAAATAAGATGGGAGAGTTAGAATATATAGCACTAAATGATAGGTTAGATATGATTGGAATATCAGAGACATGGTGGAAGGAGGACAACCAGTGGGACACTGTGATACCTGGGTACAAACTAAATCATAATGATAGAGCTGATCAAATTGGTGGAGGGGTTGCGCTCTATGTCAGAGAGGGCATTGAATCAGAAAGGATTAAAGTTTTGCAGGAAACAAAATTTGCTGTAGAATCTCTATGGATTGAAATTCCATGTAAAAAGGGGAAGGCGATGGCAGTGGGGGTGTACTATTGACCGCCTGGCCAGAATGAACAAATGGATGATGAAATGCTCAAAGAAATCAAGTGCAGTAATAATAATGGGTGATTTCAATTACCCCGATATCGACTGGGTCAGTGTCACAGCAGGACATGCTAGGGAGATAAAGTTCCTAGATGAAATAAATAACTGCTTCTTGGAGCAGCTGGTTCATGAACCGACCAGAGGGGAAGCCATATTAGACCTAGTTCTTAGTGGAACACCAGATCTAGTGCAAGAGATAAGGGTGTTAGGGCCACTTGGCAATAGTGATCATAGCATGATCGCATTTGATTTAATTAGCGGACAAGGGATAGTAAGGAAATCCACAGTAGTACCTTTTAACTTTCGAAAGGGAGACTATGATAAAATGAGGAAAATAGTAAAAAAAATCTAAAAGGAACAGTTGCAAAGGTTAAAGACTTACATCAAGTTCGGGTGTTGTTGAAAAATACTATCTTGGAAGCCCAGACCAGCTGTATTCCACACTTTAAGAAAAGTGGAAGAAAGTCCAAAAAACTGCCAGCATGGTTTAAAGGTGAGGTCAGAGAGGCTGTTGTTGCCAAAAAAGCATCTTTCAGGAAATGGAAAAAAGAGCCAAACGACGAAACCTGGAAACAGCACAGGCACTGGCAAGTCAAATGCAAGGCATTGATAAGGCAGGCAAAGGGAGAATTTGAAAAGAAGCTTGCTGTGGAAGCAAAAACGTGAAATAAAGACTTTTTCAAGTACATTCGTAGCAAAAAATATGTGAGAGAGTCAGTTGGTCCATTAGATGATAGAGGAGTTAAAGGGGCACTAAGAGGCGACAAGGCGATAGCGGAGAGACTGAATGAATTCTTTGCTTCAGTCTTTACTGAGGAAGACGTAGGGATGTTATCCATGACTGAAGTGGTATTTAAAGGTGTGGAAGAACTGAAGGAAATAGCGATACATCGGGAAGATGTATTACAACTATTAGATAAACTAAAGAGTAGCAAATGACCTGGGCCGGATGGTATACATCCAAGGGTGTTGAAAGAACTTAAATATGAGATTGCAGACCTGCTATTAGTAATCCGTGAACTATCCTTAAAATCATCTCTAATACCTGGAGATTGGAGAATCGCCAATGTAGCACCAATTTTTAAAAAGGGTTCCAGGGGTGATCCGGGAAACTACAGACCAGTGAGCCTGACGTCAATACTGGGAAAAATGGTAGAAACCATCATAAAGAATAAAATTACTCAGCATGTAGATAGTCATGGCCTAATGGGAAACAGCCAATATGGCTTTAGACAAGGAAGATCTTGTCTTACTACTCTGTTATGTTTTTTGAAGGTGTGAATAAACAGGGGGACAAAGGTGAGTCAGTTGATATAGTGTATCTGGACTTTCAGAAAACTTTTGACAAGGTCCCTCCTCAGAGACTTTAGCAAAACTAAAGAGTCATGGGATTGGAGGCAGTGTACTATTTTGGATCAGGAACTGGTTAAAAGATAGAAAGACGAGGGTAGGGCTAAATGGCCAATTTTCCCAATGGAGAAAGGTAAATAGTGGTGTACCCCAGGGATCTGTGCTGGGTCCGCTGCTTTTTGACATATTCATAAATGACCTGGAAAGGGGAATAACGAGTGAGGTTATCAAATTTGCAGATGACATACATCTATTTAAAGTTGTTAAAAGCCAAGAGGATTGTGGAAAATTGCAAGAGGATCTTGATAAATTGGAAGACTGGGCATCAAAATGGAAGATTAAATTTAATGTGGACAAGTGCAAAGTTATGCACTTAGGGAAGAACAACCCAAACTATGGTTACACGATGCAAGGTTCCACATTAGGAACCACCACCCAGGAAAAGGATTTAGGCGTCATTGTGGATAACATGATAAATCCCTCAGCCCAGTGTGCAGCGGCGGCCAAGAGAGCAAATAGAATGCTAGGTATGATAAGGAAAGGAATG
Organism: Ichthyophis bannanicus; assembly: GCA_033557465.1. Taxonomy (NCBI): domain Eukaryota; kingdom Metazoa; phylum Chordata; class Amphibia; order Gymnophiona; family Ichthyophiidae; genus Ichthyophis; species Ichthyophis bannanicus. The sequence continues at coordinate 57,283,425 of CM066041.1, read as the reverse complement.
GAAAATAAAACAAAAGATATTATAATGCCTCTATATCGTTCCATGGTGAGACCGCACCTTGAATATGGTGTGCAATTCTGGTCGCCGTATCTTAAAAAGGATATAGCATTATTAGAAAAGGTTCAGAGAAGAGCCACCAAAATGGTAAAGAGGATGGAAGGATACGCCTATGAAGAAAGGCTAAAAAGGTTAGGGCTTATTAACCTGAGGGGAGATATGATAGAAGTCTATAAATTAATGAATGGAGTGGAACGGGTAAACGTAGATCGATTGTTTACGTTATCAGAATATAGAAAGACTAGGGGACATGCAATGAAGCTACAGGCTAAACTATTTAAGACTAATAAAAGAAAATATTTTTTCACTCGACGTGTTATCAAACTCTGGAATTTGTTACTGGAGGATGTAGTAAAGGCTGTCAGTGTAGCTGGGTTTAAAAAAGGTTTGGACAAGTTCCTGGAGGAAAGGTCCATAAACCATTATTAACAAGGGACCCAGGATATCAATGCTTGACCCAGTACAAGCATTGTGGAACCTGTGTCTTTTGGGGAAACTGCTAGGTACGTATGACCTAGATTGGCCACTGTTGGAAACAGGATACTGGGCTTGATGGACCTTGGTCTGACTCAGTATGGCATGTCTTATGTTCTTATGTTATATAGCTAAAAAAGGTAAATAAGTAAATTAAGCTTTTAATTTACGAGATGTTCTCACTTTTTTGGGCCACCCTCTAGTCTGATTTGATTTAAATTAAAGCTCTTTGCTGTTGCTAGGCTCTGACCTAGTATGAAATTTATACTAGAAGCTCTCTACTGGGTTCTAAATTTAACCAGAAAGCTCTCTTTTGTGTTTTAAATTTAAACTAAAAGCACTTTGCTGCTATTAGGCCCTGAGTGAGTATTAAATTTAAACTACAAGCTCTCTGCTGGGTTCTAAATTTAACCAGAAAGTTCTCTTCTGTGTTTTAAATGTAAACTTAACCTGCTGCTACTAGGCCCTGACTGATTTAACAAATACACTTGGGTTCCCAGATTAATTAGCTTTAATCCAAAGAATTCCTTTCAGAAAAATTCCCAGAAGTATATACTCACTATTGCAGATCTCTCTCCAGAAGTAGCAGTCCCCTTTTGTAGTCCTTGACTCACCCGGTCTCCTTTGTGTTTCCTTACCATTCCCCCTAGATGTATCTCGTGTCTACAGCTACCCTATTGTCTGTAAGATTGTAAGCTTTGATGAGCAGGGATTGTCTCTCTGTGCAGCGCTGCGTACGACTTGTAGCGCTATACAAATGCTCAGTAGTATTAGTAGTAGTAGTACCTCCTTGCAGCTTCATTTCTTGTCCTCTATTTCTATAGATTCCATGTCTTTTAAAAAAAGGTTTGTTTGTTCATTAATATCTTTCCCAAAGCACCACATGATGATGCAATGTTGAATTAACATAGTAACATAGTAGATGATGGCAGATAAAGACCAGCATGGTCCATCAAGTCTGCCCAGTAAGGTGGCTGGAGTGGGTGTACCCGCCTCTCTGTACAGGTTACCACCCTCTATGTCAGCGATGGCGAACCTATGGCACGCGTGCCAGCTGTGGCACGCGAAGGCCTTGCAGCTGGCACGCGGGAAGGTCCGCAATCGAAAAAAAAAACAACAACCCTGTCTGCTGCCGTTGTCGGGGCCGCCGCGGCAGAATAGAGCGTGCCGCGGGGCCCCCCTGTACCCGGCAGATCCTGCCCTCCCCGTAGCAGCTCTCTCTTTGGAGCTACAGTCAGACGCGCCGGCTTGCAGAGCGCGAAGGGAAGAGTTTCCCTTTCGCGACTCTGTTAAGCCCGTGGGGGCTGATGGGAACTTCCCATCAGCCCCCGCGGGCTTAACAGAGCAGCGAGGGAACTCTTCCCTCGCGCTCTGCAAGCCGGCGCGTCTGACTGCAGCTCCAAAGAGTGAGCTGCTACGGGGAGGGCAGGCTCTGCCGGGTGGGTACAGGGGGGCCCCGCGGCACGCTCGATTCTGCCGCGGCGGCCCCGACAACGGCAGCAGACAGGGTTGTTTTTTTTTAATTTTCCCTGGGCTGGGCTGGGCTGGGCTGGGGGGGGTGGGGGTTAGGAGTGGTGATGGGCTGGGCTGGGCTGGGGGGGGTTAGGAGTGGTGATGGGCTGGGCTGGAGGGGGGTTAGGAGTGGTAATGGGCTGGGCTGGGCTGGGGGGGTTAGGAGTGGTGATGGGCTGGGCTGGGCTGGGCTGGGGGGGTTAGGAGTGGTGATTGGCTGGGCTGGGCTGGGGGGGTTAGGAGTAGTGATGGGCTGGGCTGGGCTGGGCTGGGGGTGTTAGGAGTAGTGATGGGCTGGGGTGGGGGGGTTAGGAGTGGTGATGGGCACTGGGCTGGGGGGTTAGGAGTGGTGATGGACACTGGGCTGGCTGGGGGGGTTAGGAGTGGTGATGGGCACTGGGCTGGCTGGGGGTGTTAGGAGTGTTGAGGGTCGCTGGTCTGGGGGGTAGGAGTGGTGATGGGCGCTGGGGGGGTTAGGAGTGGTGATAGGCGGGGCTGGGCTGGGGGGGGGTTAGGAGTAGTGATGGGCTGGGCTGGGCTGGGGGGTGTTAGGAGTAGTGATGGGCTGGGGTGGGGGGGGGTTAGGAGTGGTGATGGGCACTGGGCTGGGGGGTTAGGAGTGGTGATGGACACTGGGCTGGCTGGGGGGGTTAGGAGTGGTGATGGGCACTGGGCTGGCTGGGGGGGTTAGGAGTGGTGATCGGCGCTGGGCTGGGGGGGGTAGGAGTGGTGATGGGCGCTGGGGGGGTTAGGAGTGGTGATAGGCGCTGGGGGGGCTTAAACTAAAAATTGAGTGATGGGGGATTAGGACTGGGAGTGGGCTGATGGGGAGGTTAGGACTGGAAATGGGCTGGTGGGATTAGGACTGGGAGTGGGCTATGGGGGGCTAGGACTGGTAATGGGTTGGGGGGTTGCTAGGACTGGAAATGGGCTGAGTGGAAGGGGGCTTGAACTGCAAATAGCTGATGGGGATGGGGCTTGGAATGGAAATGGGCTGAGGGGAAGTGGGGGCCTTGAACTGCAAATAGCTGATGGGGACGGGGCTTGGAATGGAAATGGGCTGAGGGGAAGTGGGGGGCTTGAAGAAGGGAATGGATGCTGGGTGAGACTGGAACTAGAAGGGAGCTGATGTTGGGGGAGGATTAGAATGGGATGGGGCTGGGAGAGTAAAATGGAGAGGGGAAAAATATTTTGTGTAGGAGGGATGAAAAATCTACAATTGGCCAGGTATTGGGAGAGTAATTGGGGATTGAGGAAGGAGGGGTAAAATTTGTGTGGATGAAATAGGAATGAGGAAAGAGCAAAAGGAGAAAGATTAGTATGTTAAAGCAGATGTAGAGAGAGAGAGAATGGAAAAAAAACTAGAAGAGAGAAGAAAGGACAAATGGACAGCAGACGATGGAGAGTTAGCAGAAAACATGAAGAAACCAGAAGAAAATGGCTGGACCAATTGCAACTGAAAAAAAATGCACAAAAGGTAGAAAGATATCTCTTTATTTTGAATTTATTAACTGGAATATGTCAGCTCTGGGAAATGTGCATCATTAACATCTGCGCTTTGTTTGGTACAAGAGGAAATTCCTATTTGACGTTGCCACTTGTTCTCTTTCCCCAGTATTCACTGAAATGTATTGGTTTAATATTTGCAGTGTTGCCTTTTGATAGGTAGGGTATGGTGCTTTGTGAGTCCTGGTAATGCTGTCAGGATACGGCGGGTTTGCTATGGGTTCTAAATGGGCAGCGTTTGTAGTAGTTCCTAATGTGCCTGGCGGTTGGCACTGGATTATAGTAATGTAGAAATCTTTTAGTCTTTCTTTATCCATACACTCATTAAGAGACATGTTTACTAAAAGTTAGTGTATGGTAACATTATGCAAATATTTATGCAAATAAGACCACTTATGCAAATGACGTGCTGGCACTTTGAGGAAATTCTTTGGTTTTGTGCGGCAGTTTGGGCACTCGGGCTCAAAAAGGTTAGCCATCACTGCTATAGGGTCTTGTCTGGGATAAGGTTTCTCCCTTGCTCTGTACCATTGGCTGCTGAATTGCTATCCACTTCCGACGGTAGAGAAATAAAGGGCTCTCCAAGGAGAGAAACTCTCAGGTTTCACGTTGATATGATATGTAAAAGCCTTTAATGGCACCAGCTGCTAAATATTTATTGGTAATGCTTTTTATAAAAGAATAAACAGGAGCTGCAGTTAGTAATCACTTCATAAATATGAATGAAGCGTTTATAACTAGCCTCATCATTTTAAAGTGCTACTAATGCTTTCGTTATGCTGAAACGTCTGCATTTCTTATCACCATCTTCACAGTCCATCCCACTTCTCCACAAGCTCTGGAGTCTGGTAGCTGTATTCAGAAATTCCAGGCTTAGACCAAAGGATGAAGTTTATTAGACCCTCATGTAACCAGATGTTAGCATTCTTCTTATCTATAAAACCGCAGACGGGCAGTCTTGCTATAAAATTCTTTAATGGCCGTCATGAGGTATTCACCAATAGCGAGGCAGCTTTAACAGTGTCTGTCGACATCCTAGTATGCTTGCAGGTCACTGAGATTTTAGCCGAGCTAGTTAGCAGATAGAACAAGATACTAAAGTTAACTTCGGCGAAAAAAATTAAAATGCCCACTCTGTGCTTATTGTTGATTGAGTTATAGCTTAAAGTATAATATTTATTGAAAGGATTTCAGTGTATTTCGTGCTGTTGAAACTACTTTCCATTTTGGTTTAGAGTTTATGCCAAAATGCAAAGTAGGATGCTGAAATCCTTGTATGGATTGCCTATCAAGTGTTAATGCTTTCTTATTTCTTAGGTTTTGGACAGCTTGACCATATAAATAATACAGGTGCGTCATAGTCTTCAGTCTGACCTTCAAAGAGCTCTCTGAAATGGTTTAATTTGGGTCGAATTTAGATTTGGCTCATATTTTTTCAGTGGTATTTCAAGGCGATTTACATTCAAGTGTTGTAGCTATTTCCATCTCCAGGGCACTTACAATCCAATAGAGAAATTTTCAGCTGACTACTAAGGCTTCTAAATTTGGCTGAAAATAGCAGACAAATGTTGGCACCTATCTTTTTCTTTCTTATCAAGTATCTTCAAAGATGAATAGTAAAGTCTATTCAAAACCTGATCAAGGCTAATAGTGAACCAATCTTCAATCAAGACGTCTGTGAAATGATGTAAATTTTAGTATGGATAGGGCTGGCCTCAGAGTTGGGTCAGGGTGTTGACGCCCTAGGGAAGCCCTAATACCTGTGCCCCCCACCCCCTCCCAAGCTGTCAGACTCTATTGTTTAGCTTTCAGTGCTTTGTGCTTTGCTGACCCTGGAAACTGCCATCCTAGGTGACCACCTACATAGTTTGCCTAATGAACATAAGAACAGAAGATATGCCATATTGGGTCAGACGAAGGGTCCTTCAAGTCCAATATCCTGATTCCAACAGTGGCCATTCCAGGTCACAAGTACTTGTCATTTTCCCCAAAAGGTACACAGATTCAATGCCATTTATTGCCCAGGCATAAGCAGTAGATTTTTCCAGTCCACATTTAATAATGGTTAATGGACTTTTCTTCCAGGAACTTGTCCAAACCTCTTTTAAACCAAGTTACACTTTTACTGCATCTCCAGCAATGAATTCCAGAGTTTGATTAAGGGTTGAGTGAAAAAATACTTTCTCTGATTAGTCTTAAATGTGCTCCATTGTAGTTTCATTATGTGTTCCCTAGTCTTTGTATTTTTTGAAGGAATAAACAATCGATCTACATTCACCCATTCTCCTCCATTCATTAATTTATAGACCTCTATCGTATCTGCCCTCGGCCATCTCTTTTCCAAGTTGAAGAGCCCTAACCTTTTAAGCTTTTCCTCACAGGCATATCCTTCCATCCCCTTTAGCATTTTTGTTGTTCCTCTGTGTACCTTTTCGAATTCTGCTATATCCTTTTTAAGATATGGCAACAAGAATTGCATGCAATATTCGAAGCGTGATCTCAACATGGAGCAATATAATATCTTTGGTTTTATTCTCCTTTCTTTTTGTTATGATTCCTAGCATTTAATGACTGGGCCAGCCCTGAGTATGGATCCCCTGGTACTAAGTTTTGCCAAATTGTTCAGTATCTCCAGAGGCTGAAGACAGAAGAGGCTGCAGTAGAAAGTACATAGTGGGGATCTTCCAGTACCACTGGCCGCACTTGATCTATGAAAGCTGAAGACCCTTTCTTCCCTCTGAGGCAGTGATGATCCTTCCGAGAGAGGGTAGGGAAAAGATGTCCTTCCATCTGAAAGCTTCATTAAAGTGAAACCATTGGAAAACAAAGGACTTTATATTAACGTATGGCCCTTGTGGTTCAATTAAATTTTATATTTGCATTTTAAACAAGTAATTTGTTTGAAAAGCTAGAGAACAAACATCCTTACAACCTTTTATTAAAACATTTCTAGAGTTAGTATCTCTCCAAACCACTGCGCAGTAAGCTTATCTCAACAAATAGGGGTGACCTTCACAGAGCAGCAGTTACACCCATCTAGCCACCTTACTGGGCAGACTAGATGGACCATACTGGTCTTTATGTGCCGTCATATACTAAGTTACTATGTAGAGTGCTTCCAGTCCTTGCACCAGCCCTGGTCACTATTCTGTAAGCTCGTGTGTATGCCCCGTCACTTTCAGTCTGGGTGTGCGCAGTGGCGGAGCTTGGGTGGAAAGATAGACGGGGCCTAAATTTATGCACATAAGTTATAAAACCTTAGAACTTACGTGCTTTTCTGAAGAATCCAGACAGGGGCATTTACATCCACTCTAGCTGTCAAGATTAGGATCAGACATCTCATCACCCCCTATTTTATAAAGTAAAGTACACTTGAATGTCACTCTATAAAAAAGGCCCCACATATGTACTTGGAAACGTATGTTAACTGCACAGAAGATTATAAAATTCCCCTTTTTATTTGCATAAGTTTACGCACATAAAAGAAACGAATTAAAAAGATGCTTGGGGTCCTTTAGCTCTAGGGCCCTCCATCCTGCTGCCCCTCCTGTGCCCCCCTTCCCCTGCTGCGACCCCAGAGAGGGGTGGCAGTGGTGTCAATGGGTGTCATTGGAGGGCCTGTGCCCTAGGCAGCTGCCTCATTCATCTAGTAGTAATGCCGGCCCTGCCTAAGTACACACATACATGCCATTTGCTCACGTAAGCCCTTTACAATAGGGACTTAAGTGCATTTCTAGAGTTACCTTTCCACACACACCTTATAGAAACACCTCCAAACTGTGCATAGAATTTGCTTTTATTCACCTAAAAATCAAATTTACACGCGTAACAAAATGAAAGAGAATAAAAATAAAATGGGAAAAAATATGGGAGGGGGATGCACACCCTTAGCCTGTGTTGCTATGCATAATTTGCAATGAGTTACATTTTAATTTTCATCTATCCCTATGGCAGTTCACTAATACTGTAGCTCAAAAGAACCCATCACATTTCATAATGGAAGTCCCATCAAGGTGATTAACATACGGAAAGCTTTTGGAACTCACTCTGCAAAATCAATCGCTGCTGCTAAATGGACATCATCTCCCTAGATGGTGAGTCAAGGGTTAGGTAAACTCATTTGGACAAATGTGTATAGGAAACAGGACTCTTCGAAGGAAATAGTGTCCTATTTTACCATAACAGAAAAAAGTGCAAAAAAACCCAAATAGTTTTGTATAAATGCATAAGTTAAAACTAACCACCCAGTCTGAAGCTACGTTTTGCACTCTCAGTACCCTTCATCAGTTCAATGCAAATTAGAACAATAGAACAAATGGTAACTGCAGTTTTTACTAAAATGATGTGTATTATATTTTAAATGCCCACCAGGGGGCGCTGTTTACACTAAAACAAAAACAAACCCCTTTTGATTTTGGGAGAGTGTTGCGGCAGTATCTTTGATGTGTAGGCATTAGAAATATTATCTTTGCTTCATTCACAATGCCAAAATAAATGAAAATGTATTTATTTAGGCTTTATATAAGCTTTACAGTTAAGCAAAGCTTTTTAAAAGAGGGTTGAAAAGCATTCACTTAACATCTATTCAGTCAGTGTGAGCTAGGTTATTCCTACATGAAATGGTTATTCATATGTAAAATGCTGTACATGGCATGCAATTGTTTTCTTTCAGAAAAGTGTACATAATTAGCATGACAAACCTCATAGATTATAATTATTACCATACCTTTTTAATTCCATCTGAACTACAAGACGACAGTTTGGCTCCCCCCTCCCCCCATCTTCTGTACAGTGGAGATTTTTTTTTTCCAGCACCAAACATATTTGGAAAGTTTTGGCTCTTCTTAAACACAGTACATAAAAACTATAAAATAACCAATGAAACTGACAAAAAATGTAATTCAGGAGAAGAAGAAGGTTGGTGGTGTGGCTTCACAGTCAGAGCACTAAGCTTCAAACCTGGACAACCCCAGTGTGCAATGGTGACCCCTATATAGATCAGGTAGGGTAACTGTACCACCAAAATAAAGGGGCGTGTTTACTAAAATGCCTTAATTTAGTGCTTGTTGAGGCCCATTTTTTAGCATGGGGGCAGGGGCAGACCAGCACTAGCTGAAGAGAGTGTGCGCAGCATTTCCCCATACAGTTAAGTTTGGTTCAGCATTGCCCCCATGCTAAGTCATTCGCAATGACTGATGTGGGTGCACTTACCACCACCCACACCAATTGCAGCATTGCCAGTTAGCGGCACTCTGCCCCTGCATCAGCCAGTCTCTGCCCTAAACCATGCTAAATGGTTAGTGTAGGGATTTTTACCACTGTGTAATTGGCACATGGTAAACACCATGCTGATAGTGCGCTTCAGTAATTATGCCCTTAAGAGACCAGAGAGGCTAAAATGGAATGAAGAAGGAAGGTTAGAGAAGGTGAGGAGTCAATGATGTAGGGGAGGAATCAATGAAGATGGGAAGGCAGGAGAGGTCCTGGGTGATAGGAAGAGGTGTCAAATGGAAGGGGAGATTATGCTTGTCATGCCACCTGCTTTTAGACCCCAAATGCCTCTACTAGTTTGACTTCCCCTCCCCCACTAATTCCATCTGCTTTCTACCAAATCACTTGCACCCCTGTACACTAATGCATGGTAACCTGCACTGTATTAACGTGGGTCACACTAAATTGAATATAGATTAATGTATGCAGGTTAGTGAATCCGTCCTATTAAAACTAATGGGGTCATGGCAATTAATGTGCCCTTTAACCCATGTTAATTAGCCCAACCTGTTCATTTAGGGGGATTACCCCACTTTAGTGAATAGTGATGTTAATCTCCCTGTATTAAAGTTTAGATTGCAACCCAAGATCCAGAGTCACTGTAAGCAATCATCTGAATTATCTCTTACAGTACTGTAGAGTGGGACGCTGCTATGGAACAGATGATTTCAGGATATACCTTATTGGCTTGGTTCTTGCCTGCATGAAAGGTTCAGCATATGGTCAAATGAACTGCTCCATAGGAGTATCATTCTTCAATACTGCACTATTCAAATCTCCATAGCCAAAAGACCTCTGCATAATATGTCTGGAATCCTAACGATCCAAACATTTCAGAAACCTTCATTACCAACCAAACAGAAAATGGGACTCGGGGTGACTTGTCCCCACACATAGTACAGAGATCCTGTAACCATCTTGGTGCCGGAGAAAAGGGAGCCTTAATCTTTGTAGGCTAAGGCATATTTTAATGAGCCAACAGAACGCTGATGAAAGCTCACTTGTTTAGATGATAAAAAGGCACCATATGATTATTAGTCTACAAGATACAGTTCTGTCATGACTGTAAGACCATAAGGATGACAGTGTCTACACGTTCTATGATCTATATAAAAATCATTAGCCCATTTTTTTCATGTTCTCTTTGAGACTAACACAAAAGAACTCAATAGAGACATTGACATTGAACAGTAAGGACATACTCAGACAACCTAAGACTTAAATGAGTTTGTACTATTTAAACCCAGTGTAATTGCACTGCTTCTTTATTGACCTGATGAAGAGAGGATAACTCTCAAAAGCTAGTCAAAGATACATGAAGTTAGTCCAATTAAAAGGAATCGCATGCAACTTTGTTGTTGACCCTTATTTCCACATATCCAAGTGGATTAACACAGCATCTACAATTCTCAGTTAGTCAATCAAAAACTCATATCCTACAAAACCCTTCAACGGTTTCCGTTTCTGCCCCAACATCGCACAGATTCCTTGGCCAAAGAGGACTGAATAGGGCTTTCAGGAGTTCTAAAGGGCTAAGCATTAAACATGCCCCCCCCCCTCTACAAAGCCATCTAATCATCAAAGCTTTATCTTTCTTGCGTCAATCATATTTTAACTTTTCCTTTATTCTGAACATACCTGTTTATTCTTTTAAATATGACTAAAAAGCATTTGTTTTGTGTATAAATCTTTTTGTTATTAAAAACTGCAACAAAATATAAACATAACAATATTCTTAAGAAAAATTACAAACAGCAGTATTCCATTCCACAACAGGATAAAATTAATACATTTTTATTTCCCCCCCCCCCACCCCACAACCTCCTTCCTTCACCATCACCCTTTTGCACCTCCCCCTTCCAATCCCCTCCCTCCCTCCCCACCAACCCCTCTTTCAAACCCAACCCACTCCCCTATCTTATCCTAATTAAGCCAATTTAAATTGTTAAAATATCGTTCCTTGCCCTTGCCGATACCCCTTCAAGATAAGGAGACCAAACCTTCAAAAAATAAGCTCTTTTACGAACATGTCTTCTGGAAGTTTCTCCCTCCCATAATATCAGTTGATGTAATACATTTCTCCACTCCCAATATTCTGGACCTTTAGAATCTCTCCAACTCCTAAGTATACAATGTTTAGCAAGCAGACAACATTTCCTCACCAAGAGACTACTCCCTGATAAGGAAAGTTCCATAGAATCAGGAACATCAAGAACAGAAAACCCTGAAGTCAGAATCAAATTTTGTCTCAATATACCACTTAAACATTTTTTAATTTCATTCCAGAATTTCCTTACACTTATACAAAACCAGAACATATGCCCCAAATGTGCCTTTTCCATTCCACACCATGGACATTTACTATGTTGTGCAAAGCCCCCGCCCCCCCCCCTCCACTCTCTATATGGCGATATGTAAGCACGTTCTAAAATTTTAAATTGCATGTCGCGTAATTTTGCTCCCATTATTAGTCTAGGGATACGCCCGATGGCCTTTTCCCAAGCAAACTCTTCAAGATTGACTTCTAACTCCCTTTCCCATTGAAAGCTCAAATGATCATAGCTCTTAACCTGAGCTAAATTAAGTAAAGCCTTATTATATTCCGCAACTGTAATCCTCTCTTTGTCCTTTAACGCAAACCACTCTTCTAACTTCTTAAAATTTTCTGTTCTCAAACCACATCTCCCATCTATCATGGAAATCAAATAATACTTTAAATGTAGATATACATAAAAATGCCCGTGAGACAAACCATAGCATCTTTTTAACTCTAAAAATGGCTTAAGTACACCCTCCCCATTAATTACTTGACACATCAGATGAAGACCTTTTTCCTCCCATCCCCTGAATAAAATTGACCTTATACTTTTTTGAAAGGCTATATTACCTTGCAGTGGCAAATATCCTGAAATTTCACTTGGAACACCCAATTTTTCACAAAGCATCTGCCAACTCCAACGAACCCCTTGCCATAAAATATTATTTCTAAATTCTTTAGGCAACTTCGGTCTCGACACATGTAACACTGACTGAAGGGAATAAGGAGCAGCTAACGTGGACTCAAAATCATAAGGAGTGTATATCGAAGTGCCACCTATCCAATCACGTACATGACGAAGCAAACATCCCATATTATATAGTTCTAAACAAGCATTAGTTTTGTTTGTCAGATCACCCAGCAACCTGTTCAATTTTAGAAACACAGAGAAATGTAAAAGATAAAACTGTAATGTGGCTATAGTCACTTAAGTGCTACATAGGTGATCTTGGTTAAAAGTGACAAACATTTAAAGATCTGGGTTCTCAAGACTATTAACGTCCTTTTTCAGGAGGGAAATTATGAAAAATAATGAAACTCCCCAACAAGGCCAACATAAGATGAGGTCAAAGTGCACCTCAGGATTTAGTGACCTTGGCCATTCTGACTTGGGGAAGCGTGCTGCAAAGATGGACCTTGCACCCCATCAAGTGTCATGCATGGAGGGACATCTGCAGAGGATAGAATGATACTGTTTTGGTATCCATCAAACAGACATACGATATGTCGCATAAGATGACGCTTAACTATTCAGCTGCTGGACACATATTGCAAGGGTTATTGTGATAAACTTCTCATTTAATGTGCCAATGTACATTTAGGTAGGGCTGCCAGATAACTGCAGGTTCTTGGAGATAGATTCAGCCAGGCTTGGTTTTATAAAACCACTACATCCGTGGGTCCTGCTTTTCTTAAAATAACCAAAATGACAACTTCTTATATGCAATGACCTCCCTACAGAGCGTGCCAACCTCCACCAACTCAAAATGAGTCTCTTGACTGAAAGTGAGAGTATATCCTCAGAAGACAGGAGGAGATGAATTTTCGGTGTAAGTCTTTGCAGGAGGACATTCCCCTCCTCCCAAATATACACACACATACAGACAGTTTGTCTCAGCCAGGATGGTTTGGATCCTCTATAGCTAAATGTGACTCATCTTCAACGAGGCATAGAATTATTAGAGATGCTGGATGCTCGTTATGGAATCAACTCATCTCAGACCTCAGAACAGACATGAATTACTGAAGGCCCGATATTTCTGTAAAAGAGTTTATCTGATTTTCAGGACCTGCTATCCAAGTAAACCTCCCTGCGCTCAATAGTGAGTAGCACTATCCAGATAATGCTGCTTATTGTTTCCACTAATCACCGTGGCACTATCCGGATAGTGCTGAGACAATTTAAGGGTGGGACAAGGGCGCTACAATGCCTCATCCAATTAGCATTGATATTCAATCCACTAACTGCATAAGTAACCATATAAAGTTAGGCCAATAAAGCAGGCCTTCACAGGAGTGGAGGAGTAGCCTAGTGATTAGAGCAACTGCCTACTACCCAGAAGACCAGGGGTTCAATTCCCACTGGCACTGCTTGTGACCTTGAGCAAGACACTTTACTCTCCATTGCCTCAGAGGAAAAGACCTAGCACTCTACTTCCAGTCAATCTGGATAGCAGCTGAAATTCATTGGAAGCCACTATCTGGGCACATCTGATGAATATCCAGCTTCAATTTCTTCATAGCAGCTGGCATTTAAAAAATGCTGACCACCAGAGTCACTGTTTAGGAAGAAATTACAGTTCTGAATTTTGGCTTAGGTTTATAGTGAATGATATATAAGGGAATGTTTTTGTTTCTCATTTATTAATTTTTGGATATCTGTGATTGTTGTGACAAGATGTAATATATTACTGCAATTAGTGATACTTTTAATTGTAATCTCTTTTGATATTTATTTTGAGAGGTGGAATATGGAGATTCATAAATGAAATCAAATCGAACTTACCTTACAGCCATGCAGCATGGGGAAAAGACTTAACAGGAAGTCTACCAGATAGCTTCTTTCAGTCTGAAGAGACCAAGCCATTCATAGGTTGACTCTTCGTGTTCATGGATTTGTAGACTCTTTCCTGTAGACATGGAGTTACACAGTAACTGTACTTAACAGGGAGATGATATCAGCCTGGTCTGAGTCCAATGATATGCTTAGAAGCATCTTGCACTGAGTAAGGTCTTGTAAGTACGTGTTTCCAGATATTCTCTAAGGGCCCTATTTACCAAGTTGCAATAGGAGGTTAACGAGGGAATTACTCTCAAGGCGGGTTCTACAAATGGGTTTGTTTTACGCATACTTTGACAGTAATGAACCTCACCCCTAAGCTAGGGTAAGTGGAGTATAATCTTAGGGGCATGTTTACTAAAGGTTAGCACATGTTAAGTGCTGCTAGTGGCCTAGTGGTTGGGGCAAGGTACTTCAGGCCGGAAGGTCGGTGGTTCAAATCCCACTAGAGGACAGCAACCTTGGGCCGGAAGGACTGGGGTTTCTAGTCACACAGGTGCTCCTTGTGGTCTTGGGCAAGCCACTTAACCCTCCATAGCCCATGTTCCCTGTAAAATAGTTATCTTCAAGTTATAATGCCCTGTTCAATGTAATTTCAGTTTGTTCAATGTAAACCGCACTGATGCAGAATAGCGCGGTATATAAGAGAATGTAAATAAAATAAATAAAATAAAAACTGTTAAGGCAGAGGCTTTGCTGGTATCATGCATTAACCTGCAGTAAATGCAAAACTTGCCTACTTTAATAAATAGGACCCAAAGTTACTATTAGATGAAATATCTCCATCCACTTCCTAAAGCCAATAGAAATAGTGGCTAATGGCCAAAATAAAGACTTTCAAATAACAAACACTATCTGATGAGGATAATTGCACATAGTGTATAGTGGAGAATGTGTGTTAAGCAGGTCAGAAGATTCGGTAATCAGCTATAACATTTTCAAGCAGCAGAATATAGAATCATTCCCCCCTCTTCTCTCCACTAATGCGCACAAGTACATGTTAGCACACATGCATATGTGGGCACACACTCATGTACATTCACTCACATAGAGGCAGATTCTATACCATTTACGCCTGGGCTGCGGACACAGCTAAATCTAAGACGGGGCCGAGTTAGATGCAATTCTGTAACTACGGGGTCTAGAGGCACCCGCGATAGCAGAATTTGGGAGACAGATGGGCTGGCATTCACCATATTCCCAAGTGGTATACGTAGCCAAACCATCCCATCCCCACAACAGTACTGCTGGTGTAAGTGCACAGTGGTGTCCTGTCACCATAGAACCGACCCGTCTACCTTGTGCTGCAGAATCTCATGTCCCACAGCAGCCCCTGCATACCAGTGTCCGATCGTTTCCGGAGGCCCATATGGCCAGGATCATGTCGGCAGGTGCCACAGCCAGACATCGCCATAGGGTGTAGGGGGCTTCAGGCCACAAACGGTTCTATGCCCTGCCCTTATACCACCTTCAAGCAGGAATATGCTGGATGTCTGTCGGGGAGCCGGGGAATGTACACAGGCCATTCCTGAATGTGCTGTCTATGTCCTGGCCCCTGGCCACTCCCTCGCTTCACCCCCGCTCCCCTACGTGCAGCGATCCCCGTGCAAGTGCTGTGAACATGCAGCATACACTCAGGGAGCTTATCGCCACTTATAGGTCTGGCCCACATGTACACCGGCACTATTCACCATCTGGAACGACCTCTATACTGAATAAATGTGTGTGCACACAAATCATACTTGCATGCACTCATGTACAGAGACAGGCAGGTGTGCACTCAGTACGGGTGTGCTGGCCAAAACCTTTCATTCAATTTAGTTTCCCATGTCCTTTGAAGGATTTTTCAATTTGTTTGTTTTAAATTTCAGTTTGGAGAAAATGTTAGTAGTGCGTACTATGGCTCACTACTGTGCGCTATGCGGAGATAGTGTGCAAGTCTGAGCAACAGTGCTCACTAGTAATGACAGGAAGTGATGAAAGGTCAAGGGGTTGTCTTCCTTTTTTGCTCAAAAATGACCTGGAATGAGTGCACATCCCTTGTGGTCAAGCAGACAGCTGGATGCACGAAGTTACAGGAGCAGGAAGTGCTTTGGACAGAGCTGTACAACCTTGCATAGAAAGATGATGGCAGAAAAAGACCACATGACCTATCTATTCTGCTCTTCCCTAGCAAATGCTAAAGTCCCTTTGTTTCCTTTAGAGATCCTCTGTGTTGGTCCCATGCTTCTTTGAATTCAGATACTGTCCTCATCTCTACCACCTCCACTGGGAGACTATTCCACGGGATCCATCACTCTTTCCATAAAGAAATATTTCCGCATATTACCCCTGAGTCTATCCCCTTTCACCCTTATCCCATCATAGCAGAACTTGCTTTCAATCAAAAAAGGCTCTCCCCCTGTGCATTTATGTCATGGAGGTATTTAAACGTCTCAGTCATATCACCTCTATCCCGCCTTTCCTCTAAAGTATACATATTAAGATCCTTCAGTCTGTCCTCATATGTTTTATAATGAAGCCCACTAATCATTTTAGTAGCCACCCTCTGCACCGACTCTAACCTGCATGTCTGTGCTGGTAAATAGGCTCAACTGCCGTATGTGTCTGATGTAAAGGAGGGAGTCAAACTTTTCATACTGTTCTAGTGATTTTATTTTAAGAGGTGGAAAAAGAGTTTATTTATTTAGACAGATTTGTATGCCACCTTTTCCTTCAATCAAGGTGGTAACGTCACATCACAGTTGGAGGGTTACAGTTAACATTAGGGTACATGTAAACATTTAGACAGTACAGTTACTTAACAGTATTTAGACAGTACAAATGAGATAACATTTAACATAATGGTATTTAGTAATGTGGTATATTTCTGTGTGTGGATAGGATGGGTGTGTGTTTAGTTGGCAGAGGTTACTGTTTGGGTAGGGGATGTTACCTGAATGCTCATAGGTTTCTATAAATAACCATATTTGGAGGTCTTTGCGGAAGTCTGTGAGGTCATCTAAAGCTCCTTTGATGAGACTACACCTGGAGTATGGTGTGTGGTTCTGGTTGCCCCCTCTCAAAAAAGAAAGTACAGAGAAGGACAGCAAAATTGTGAAAGGGATGGAATGGTTCTGTTTATGAAGGGAAACTAGAAGCAGATTTAAAGCACATGTAAGGTATGGAATTCACTGCAAGAGAATGTGATCAAAGCCTACAGCTTCATACATTGCAATCAGAGTTGTTTAGCGTTAGAATGACTTTCTTCATTGATTTTTTTTTTTTAAATAAAGTAGCAGGTGTTGAAAACCCAGCTTTGACTTTCTGCTTCTCGTGGTGATCACCGCTTTGTGTATCAATGAGAATTATGCAGCTAAAGGCTGGCCAGGAGCACCTGGATTCAACCAGAAAGCAGGGCAGCTGGATTCTGCGGTCACGGGGAGCTTCCCGGGAAACTTTACACAGCAGTGCAAAGGCGTAGTTAAAGGTCAGCACAACCTGGGGAGACCCACCTGTAGCTCCAGCGCCCCTAGGGAAAAAGCGAGCTCCTCGGGTTGAAATCCGATACCTAATTATCCTCTTGGCTTTGCAGTTTTGGAATGTTTTCAAGACTCCTCCCCCAAGACGCCCCGCCCCATCCCATTGGGATTGGTCGAAGGAGCAGGCAGCACGCCCCTTTTCCAGGGGACGCCGAATGGAAGCAGGCGAAAGCGTCTGTCCTCCGTCGAGCCCCGCCTCTCGCGATTTGGGAAAAGTCTGCAGGAGCTGGCCAGAGTTTGGAAGCGGCTGTGATAAAACGCAGGAAGAAAGGGCTCGTGGTGCCTCGCTCTCCGAACTCATCGCGAGGCTGCGCGTGCTGGAAATGGTGTTATTTGCACGCACAAAGGGAAAGTTGCCCGGGCTGTGCCTGCTGAGCGGCGGGACCTCATGAGCCCGTTGGGCTGTGCTGAGCATGGAGCCCACCGAGGGGCTTTCTCTCTAAGCCAGCGCCGCAAGATCTCGCTCTCCTGCCTCTTTCCATCCCTGGAGCCCAAAACTTCGACATGGGCACTTTAGGCAGCTCCCAAAGAAACCCCTGGCGTCTGTATTCCTCCATTAGCTTCATCCTAGGAGCGCTTTGCTGCAAAGGTAACTACCAGTATCTCAAACTTATTTCTGCCTATACAAAGAGAATGAGCTTTATGCATCCCATAGGGAAAAAGGTCGCTTGTAGTGTGGCTGCACTATAGGGTTAAATCTGAACATTGCTGCATCTATGAGCAGGTTGCTGGGTTTTTGGTCGTTGTGGAGGTGAGTGACTAACATTTCCTTCCATCTTTAGATCTGAACTTTTCGGTGCTGCTCCGGGGAAGGAGGCAGCCATGCAACTACGGATTAGACTTGTACTGTCACGTTAGTTCAGAGGGACTGGCTAAAATCCTGGTTTTACTTTTGAGAGCAGCAACGTCGGCTTAGTTTGGATTTATTTGAAGTGCCAGCCGTGTCCATTGGGTCAGCGATGGGTTAATCGCAAGTCTCCTAGCCAGTGCTGCTGTCAAAGCTTTTATTGAAACACCATGAAGTGGATCACCAATGGCAGCTTTACTGTGATTTTTTTAATACAACGATCAGGGGCAAGGAAGCCTGATATTAGTTACCTCCGTCATGTAACGTGATAGAAGGAAGCAAATGGATGCTGGAGCCTAGAATGCAAAAAAACAAAACCCCAGAAAAACTTTGATTGCACAAGGCAGATGGTTTTGATTGAAATCGTTCTTCTCCTGACGCAAAATGGTAGTTAGACAAAGTCACTTATGAGAAAACTAGCACTATTGCCAGTGCCCTGACAGCCCCTCCCCTGGGTAGACTGGGCATATTATAGAGTCTGGATCGATGCTGTGGCACCCAAGTGCAGATCCAGTGAGAGGTTTCCACAGGAAACATCCGACCTAGCAGCAGACACGGGGTCCTGGGAACGCTGAAACACTGCAGTGATCCCAAATTAGAGAGATGAAAGGTTAGTCTCTAGCCATGCCCTCATACATGTCCATGCAACACATTAATTTTACACTCGGCGACACGCCTCACTCATGAACGTGCATCATCTGTGACCACATGTGTCATACAGAAGGGCTACCAGAAAGGAGCCAATGGCCTCCAGGGTGCTGGAACATAAAGTAGCTACATTGCACAGAGAGAGAAACAATCGGGTATTGTGAAAACATCTATCCCGGCATCTGGCACTAGCTCGGCTATGTACTGCAGGGATAGTAACCCAGGTGCCAAGACCAGTCCTCGCCACCACCCGCAGCTGCAGAGAATGTCCTCTGGATTTGGACGACCAGTGCAAAAGGACTCGGCATTTGGCTAGAGCCTCTAGACAGGGACAGAGAGCAATGAGGAGACTTGCAGCCCCTGTGTCTCTTGCAAACTGCATGAATGAGAGAGAAGCTGCACATTTCCAGGACCTCGAGTCCTATGGGGAGTTTACCAAACGGGCGTCATTCCAGCTCCGTTATTTTATTTTATTTTTTTAGCAAACTGCAGATATAAGGCTCTTTCTTTCCAAATGGGGGAAAATCTGGTGGTCGTTTTGGTCCTGTATTTGATGCTTATGCTAAGCTTGCGATCTTTCTTAGCTTGTATGCATAATTTAAGTACATTCTTTACCAGTTGTTCAGTGTGTGTTTGGGGAGGGTGGAGGGCTTAAAGTGATAGATAATATCTAATGAAACAGCAGATTCCTGTACAATACGCGACTGGCATGTGTGTGATGCGTGGCCATCTGGCCTGATGAGAAATGGGATGGGTGGACGAACGTGCAAACAGGTCTGTTGTAGACGTAACATAGAGCATAGCTCAGAAATCACTGGAAATCAGACTGACTCGATATTTTAGTTATTCTGCTTTAGACCTCTGATAATGTCCTCGACAGAAGAAGCTTGAAAGTGTGTAAGACTCTGAACTGATATGCTCATTTCTGAGCATTTATTGATGAATGTCCAAATGCTTTACAGGTGCTAAAGAGTTACAGATTTCCAAAGGTGCTTGCCAAGTGCCTCTAGGACATCTCCCAGCAATTTTGTTGTGCTTAGATGGAATCACCTGGAGACTGGAAATATTTTGAGAATTTAGTGCTGGCTGAAAATTCTCCCTTTTTTTGTTTTTTAATTTCATGTTTCTGAAATTTGCATTTTCTCACTTTTCCCAGGAATAGGCCTTGGGTGGTGGTGGTTTGGGGTTTTTTTTTGTCTTAGTAAATTTTCAAAGAATTGTTTCACAGATCTTTTATTGTCTGTTAAACATTGTAAGATGCATTTTCAAAGGCTTAGTCAGGATCTACTTGGGTTAAAAAAACCCATAGGGTTTCTAGGATGAAATGATGAAATCCATGAAAACAGATTGTTAGCTAGTTAAGAGTATCTCTGCACTTTCATGGCTGTTAGTTCCTATCTATCAGTAGGGGCATTAAGACCCAGGAGCAGTATCGTGTGTCCCATTTAACACATACTGCTCTAGCTGCTCCTTGCCGCTATTGGAAAGCAGATACTGGGCTTGATGGACCTTTTGGTCTGACCCAGTATGGCAGCTCTTATGTTCCGTGAATTGGGTCATTCCCAAGAACCATAACTTGCTTGAGGAAGAAAACATGTTTAATTTTTAAGGAGTTTTCTGGATAAGGGCACACAAAGAGAGGGAGAGATTCAACAGCAATATCTGGACGGTGCACAGACTATCTCCACAGACCACCCTGGTACTATTCAGTTAGTGCAGGGGCAATCTGTGAGCAGAGTTAGGGTGCTGCAGCCACTATATGGATAAGTGCTAACCAGTGGCGTAAATTACAGTGAAGTGCCCCCAAGCAAAACTTTGCCGAAGGCAGCAATGTGTTTTAGCTTGTTTGCTGCACTGCTCCTCTTATAGGTTTGCCACACGCCCAGCGCCTGTTCCCTGCTGTGCTGAAGTCTCGCGGTGTGGAGGTTATCGTGAGGCTTTGGCCCGGCAAGGAACAGCCACAGAGCCTGCGGCAGACTTGCAACAGTGGAGCAGTGCAGCAGTCGTGATAAAGTAATTTTGTTGCGCTACTGTCCCCGCTGCTGTGTGGGCTCCCTTTCTGCTTGGGGCTCCCCTTCCCTATTGTGGGGGCTGCTTGGGCAGAATTTACACCAGTGGTGCTAACCTTTTATTGGGATAGCATTGATTGCTTGAAAGGCAGGCTCAAATGTTTAGATAAGTTTGGCTAAAAATTGCCACTAGCCAGGTAAGGTCAGATGGTGGCGGCTCGATTCGGATATTCACTGGCAGCCGCTATTCAGATACTCCCTCTGCATATTGGGATTGTTTAAGTACCACAGCCAACCATATGACATTCTAAATATCAGCCCCTTTGAATATTGGGTGGGTAGTTTCTGCCCTCGTTGGAGGTGATCAGTATTTTAATTTGAATGTCCGTGCTGGCATTTAAATGTAACATATATGTTCAGTGGCGCTGAACATATGTGGCAAATGCTGACCACTCTGACAGTTCTTGTAAAACAGATGTGAAATGGGCACATGAAAGCACATGTTAAAAAGATGTGACCTTGTAGCATTTTACATAAGATATTGGCGTAAGTGTGAAAGAACATGCAGATATGGGGGCGCTAGCACATAAGACCAGCTTGAGGGCTGATGTAAAATGTGGATTTGCACATGTATGCATGGACATTGGAAAATTCCATAATCTGTGCCCACCTTGTATGCCCATGGAGAAAGTGCACATCTTGAAGCCTGTTTTTCATGATTTTTTGTTTACTACGTAAAGCTAGATATGTCCAGTTACCCCCTATATGTTCTTAGTTTAGGCCTGCTATCTAGAAGGTTTATCCAGATAGTGGCGGTCTTCAGTGTCTATCTGGATAATACTGCTGCTTTCTCTCTCGACTACTATTACTCATCATTTGTATAGCACCACCAGAGATACGCAGCGCTCTACATACACACACGTAAGAGACACTGAGCTCCGTGGAGCAGAGACTGTCTGCTAAGAAAGAAATGCAGCAAAGGACATGGGACTTCTTAAGGGAAATGATCAAAGCACATTTATTTAACAGGTTTTTTTATACCACTTTATCATTTTTTAGTCAAAGCGGTTTACATTGTAACTTAAACTTGGTAATGTACATTGAACAAGGACATTGATAACTTTGGATTCTTCTGAGGCAATGGAGGGTTAAGTGACTTACCCAAGGTCACAAGGAGTGCTAGTGGGAATGGAACCCTGGTCTCTTGGTTCCCAAGCTAGTGCTCTAACCATTAGGCTACTCCTTCACTCCACTGGATATAGACAGGAGATTAAGGGGGACAGGATGAGTTGCCAGGGCAGTTAGATGTATTTTGATTCCAGCATTATCCAACTTCCCTATCAATAGATATGCTTATTGGTCATCGGTAAACACACAACGTCCTTTGACTATTGATCTGATGTATCCACCCAGCAACCCATCTGGAAACACAAACGACATGGTCACTTTGAGGCAGGTTCCATAAAATCCACGTCCGTCCTGTGCACAAGTTTAAATCGGACACAAGTACAATTCCATGTGGATTCCACAACCATGGGTATAGATGTGCCCGCGTTTCTGGAATCTGCTTGTAGACGTGTCTGGTGTGGCACATGCAAACCACTGTTCAGTTAGCCTGTGCACATATCCATTGCAGGCTTGCGTACAAGTGCAGGCACGGGCCATGCAGTGTTGCGGAGAAACACATCCCCGCTAATATGGGACATGGGTAAATGCTGCAATTGTTTTCATCATCTCCATGATAAACCTGTGGATGCCTCCGATGGCTGTGCCTCCTTAGTTAAACTGTGCATCTCCTAAGCTGCTCTTCTCACTGTCAGTGTTGTGCTGATGCAAGCTAGACATAAATGCCGATGCAAACTAGACTGTAGATACTAGTCTGTTTCATGCCCAGAACACTGTAAAGTAACCTCAGTGCTTCAAAACATTTGTGGCAGTATAACAACTCCTCAGTTATTCTTGCATTGGTCATCTCTAAAAACACTCTTTAAAATGCTCAGTATGGACCCCTACCAACCTTAGAAAAACCTAAACTAACTTTGCAATTCCCCAAAGGATGCATTGTATTGCTGAGCAACATAACTATGCTCTTCTAATGACTGGCATCTGTTTCCCATATTTATTTTATTTATTTATTTAGCTGTATTTATATTCCGTTTTTCACCGGGTCAAAGCGGTCCATTTGGGGATACATTTAACACGAGGGGATATGACACACATACGTTAATACTTACAGGGAACATGGGCAATGGAGGGTTAAGTGGCTTGCCCAAGACCACAAGGAGTGCCTATAGGACTAGAAATCCCAGTCCCTCCGGCCTGAGATTGCTGTCCCCAGGTGGGACTTGAACCCCCGGCCCTCTGGCCTGAAGTCCTAACCACTAGACCCTCCTCCCTCCATATACCTGGATACTGTCATTTTTCAAAGCAGCTCCCTACATATGGCTACACCTGTCACATATAATGTCGACTCTCTATCCTGGTTTACGTTGGTCTGTATACATCTGCTATCTGTGGGGCAACCCTGCCTGCCTTCCCACAGTCTGCTTTGTGGCACTGTTCCCCTGCTCAGGCCTGTGGGCATGGGAGGAGGGATCCCTGTACCAGCATACCAAGTAGCCAGCCTCCATATATATCGCCACTCTAACAGCTTGCATAGATCCTGGACTGGGTAAGGATGTAGACCACAAGGCACAATCTGGGGAATATCGCCACAACAGCTGTCAGATCTCCCAGTGCCTGATAGAGCAGCCATGCAGCTGTTGTATCACAGTGGCACCTGGTGTCACTGTGGTCATCCGTTAAGGTCCAGGTACTGGCCAGGCATTCATGTCCCCCCTGAATTGCAGATAAACGTATCGGCAGCTAACCACGCCCCCATTCTGCCCCTCCTGGACATATTCTGACACCCTCCTGCAAGCAAGATAAATGTGCATGGGCGCCAGGTACCAGAATGCATTTGTAGACATTTTCGACACAAACGTCCCCAGCGCATGTACAAACCCTTATTCGGCTTCTGGAATGACCCTATTTGTGTTTTGAAGATCAAGCTGTTTGTGCGGGCTTAGGAAGTACTTGTGTACTTTGTCCTAAGTGCCTTATTGACTCTTCTCTTTATCTCCACAATAAAGTGACACCTTTTTTTCCTTACTTATGCATGCCATGAGGGTCTTTAAACCATTATGTAGTACTTTAACACAGCTTGAATAGTTTGCCTTAATCCTGGTATTCTGTGTTACACAAAAGATTGTTGTAGCGAGCGCTTTGTTGTAGAGATAGATGTTGATAAAATTTGTGATTTATGGATCATGATCCACAGTAAACTTGTAGCACCCCCTTGGTGTGCTTCTGGGTCTGGGACCAGCCTGGCTGGAGTCACCTTCGAGGGCAGGTTGCGTTGGTCCTTGATAGTTTGGAACGTCCACCAGGAGAAGAAAAGTGTTAGCAGGCAGGATTTCCCTCCTTTACCCCTGGAAAACCTCTCAAAACCACTGCTGTGAACAAGTCTAGCTTAAATAGTATTTACGATTTATTTACAAAATATATACATCAAGTACTGAACACATTATAATACAGGTTGTATTTACTGAATAAGTGGTTCAAGCAGATAGTCTTGAAGGACTACCAAAAGAGACTGCTACAACTGGAAGTAGATCTACACTTGTGAGTATAATCTTCTGGAATGAACTCTAAATCTTAGGGTAAAAGGGATGACTTGGGGTTAAAGCAGATAAATCTGTATTTTAGAATTAAGTGTTTTTGCTGAGTCAGTCGGGTCTTAGTACCACCAGCGAGCCATGTATTTAAGTCAAAGCAGAGTATAGCTTAGCATAGAACATAAAATAAGAGTAAATCGACTTTGAAATAAATTTTGTTTCTAGAGAGCTTTTCATTTCAATCAAATCAGAATATAGCTTAAACTAGAAAGTAAAATAGAGTAACTGGTTACTGAAAAATTGTTTCTAGAGCACTTTTACTTAAATTAGAATATAGCTTAGCATACAAGTAGAAAGGTCTGAGTAGAAAGAAAAATAAACTGGTTTCTAGTGACCTTTATAAAGAGCCTCTCCAATTAGAAAGCAAAAGATCTGTGAAGTTTCCTTAAATGGGTGTTGAAGGCAAGGGAAAAATCAAAGGGGCAATTTAAAAGGCCCCTTCTATCAAACCAAGGGCTGTGTGAATCACCCAAGAAATTGGTAAGACTTCACCTTAGAAGCACAGGACAGGGCACTGTGTAGCAGCCAACACTTCATAAGTCGTCTTTCTTTCCCTCCCTTCTTCCCCAACTCCCACCAACCCCTGGGATAATCATAGCTTTATAGGTGCTTAAACTGGAGGTGCCCATATTCACACTCGGGTGCAGCTGTTTAGCCTCAGCAGGCATACATTAAGGACCTGAGATTGATTAATCTTCAGGTGAACAAAGTCCATTAAACCTAGAAAGTATAGCTTTATTAGTATAAGTATCCCTAGCAAACCTAAGTAAACAACTTAAAATACCTAAACACAACCTTAAAACTAAGATGCAGTCCAGAAATGAGATGTGACACTCAATGCAAAAGACTGGAAAGGCCCCATTATAAGATTTTCTCCCAGTTAGTGAGGGGTCTTATGTGTGCACTAGGTGCAAGGAGCTCTTTGCTCTCAGGGAATGAGTCCGATATCTGATGGCTAGAGTAGCAGACTTGGAGGACATAAGGAAGACAGAGGTACATAGATGAGACCTAAAGGGATGTAGTACTGAAGTCCCTCCTCCAGTCTAGCAGCATCCCTGTTTCCATGGAGAAGTGAGATCACATGATAGGGAGAGCATCACCCTGGTGTTGGTGGAAGTGATTCTGTAGCTAGGACCTGTACACCAGGTGATGTAAAACCCTCTCGCACTGAGGAGGTTTCTCACGAGGGAAGGGTTAGGACAGCCGTTATAGTTGGTGATTTGATCATTAGGCATGTAGATAGCTGGATGCCTGGTGGACGTGAGAATCATCTGGTAATATGCCTGCCTGACGCAAAGATAGCGGACCTCACATACCACCTAGACCAGGGGTGGGCAATTCCAGCCCTCGTGCACTATAATCCAGCCTGGTTTTCATGATGGCCTTAATGAGTATTCATGAGATCTATTTCCATACAATGGAAGGCAGTGGATGCAAATAGATCTCATGAATATTCATTAGGGACATCATGGAAACCAGGCTGGATTGTGGTGCACAAGGGTCGGAATTGCCTACCCCTGACCTAGACAAACACTTAGATAGTGCTGGGGAGGAGTCTGCTGTCTTAGTACATGTTGGTACCAATAACATAATAAAGTGTGGTAGGGAGGTTCTGGAAGCCAAATTTAGGCTTTAGGTAGAAAGTTGAATCCAAAACTTCCAGAGTAGCATTCTCCAAAATGCTTCCCATTTACATGTGCAGAGTCCCAAAAGCTCTGGAGTCTCAATACATAGATGAGACGATGGTGCAAGGAAGAGGGATTTGGATTTGTTAGGAACTGGGCAACATTCTGGGGAAAGGAGTGGCTTTTCTGAAGGGATGTAAGCAGGTTGCTGTCATTAACCTTTAGAAAAGAGAGCAGTTTTAGACTAGATAATAGGGGAAAATCGACAGTCGCCCAAGATCACAAGGTTCGGAACAATGTATCTGAAGGATATTAGCAAAAGATTGAGTTAGGGCATATCAACAGGTTCCAATAAAGACAAAAATAACTCAAATGCCTATAAGTACAGAGCTTAAAGATTCCAAATTACCTCTGCCTACTGCCTACCAGATTAATATGAATAAAATACAGCCTCTAAAATGCTTGTACGCAAATGCTAGAAGTCTAAAAAAATAAGATGGGGGAGTTAGAATATATAGCACTAAATGAGAGGTTAGATATGATCAGCATCTCTGAAACATGGTAGGAGGAGGACATCCAGTAGGACACTGATACCTGGGTACAACTATATTGTAATGATGATAGGGTCAATCAAATTGGTGGAGGGGTTGCATTCTGTTAGAGGATATAGAGTCAAAAAAGATTAAAGTTTTGCAGGAAACAAAATTTGCTGTAGAATCTCTATGGATTGAAATTCCATGTAGGAAGGGAAAGCGATGACAGTGGGGGTGTACTTTCAACCACCCGGCCAGAATGAACAATTGGATGATGAAAGTTACAATACTATAACAATAATGGGTGATTTCAATTACGCCGGTATCGACTGTGTCAGTATCATGGCAGGACATGTAGGAAGATAAAGTTTCTGAAATGAAATAAATGACTGCTTCTTGGAGCAGCTGGTTCATGAACCGACAAGAGGAGAAGACATTTTGGACCTACTTCTTAGTGGAACAGAAGATCTAGTGCAAGAGATAGGGGTGTTGGGGCCACTTGGCGATAGTGATCATAACATGAACGCATTTGGTTTAACAAATGAAAGGAGGCTGGCAAGGAAATCCACAGTACTACCTTTTAACATTTGACAGGGAGACTATGAAAAATGAGGAAAATAGTTAAGAAAAAAACTAAAGGAGCAGTGGCAAAGGTTAGAGTTACCTCAAGCATAGCTGTTTAAAAATACTATCTTGGAAGCCCAGACCAGCTGTATGCCACACTTTAAGAAAAGTGGAAGGAAGTCCAAAAAACTGCTAGCATGGTTTAAAGGTGAGGTCAGAGAGGCTGTTGCCAAAAGGCATCTTTCAGGAAATGGAAAAAGGAGCCAAATGACAAACTGGAAACAACATAAGCACTGCCAAGTTAGATGCAAGGCATTGATAAGGCAATGAAAGAGAATTTGAGAAGAAGCTTGCTGTGGATGCAAAAATGGATAATAAAGACTTTTTCAAGTACATTAGTAGCAAAAGAAATTCTGTGACAGAGTCAGTTGGACCATTAGATGATAGAGGGGTAAAAGGGGCACTAAGAGGGAACAAGGCCATAGTAGAGAGACTGACTGAATTCTTTGCTTTGGGCTTTACTGAGGAAGATGCAGGGATGCTACCCATGGCTGAATTGATATTTAAAGGTGATGCCACAGAAGAATTGAAAGAAATATCGATACACTGGGAAGATGTATTACAGCTATTTGATAAACTGAGGTGCAGCAAATCACCTGGACTGGATGGTGTACATCCAAGGGTGTTGAAAGAACGGAAATATGAGATTGCAAACCTACTATTAGTAATCTGAACTATTATTAAAATGATCTGTAATATCTTAAGATTGGAGAGTGGCCAATGTAATGCCAATTTTTAAAAAGGGCTCCAGGGGTGATCTAGGACACTACAGTCCAGTGAGCCTGACATCAGTACCAGGAAAAATGGTAGAAACCATTATAAAGAACAAAATTACTGAATATATAGATAGTCATGGCTTAGTGGGAGACAGCCAACATGGCTTTAACCAAGGAAGGTCTTGTTTTACTAATCTATGTTTTTTTTAAGGTGTGAATAAACAGGTAGACAAAGGTGGGTCAGTTGATATATTGTATCAGGATTTTCACAAATACTTTGATAAGGTCCCTCATGAAAGACTTTGGCGAAATTAGAAAGTCATAGGATAGGAGGCAGTGTACTATTGTGATTCAGGAACTGGTAAAAAGATAGAAAGCAGAGGGTGGGGTAAATGGCCAATTTTCCCAATGGAGAAAGGTACATAGTGGAGTAACCTAGGGAACTGTGTTGGGTCCACAGCTTTTTAACATATTCGTAAATGACCTGGAAATGGGAATAGCCCGTGAAGTAATCAAATTTTGTAGATGACACAATTATTCAAAGCTGTTAAAATCGAAGAGGATTGTGAAAAATTGCAAGGGGACCTTGATAAATTGGAAGACTTGATGTTCAAATGGCAGATGAAATTTAATGCAGACAAGTGAAAAATTATGCACCTAGGAAAGAACAACCCAAACTATGGTTACATGATGCAAGATTCCACATTAGAAACCACCATCCAGGAAAAAGATATAGGCGTCATCGTGGATAACATGTTGTAACCTTCCGCCCAGCGTGCAGTGGCAGTCAAGAAAACAAATAGAATGCTAGGTATCATAAGGAAAGGAATGGAGAATAAACAAAGATATTATAATGCCTCTGTATTGTTCCATGGTGCAACTGCACCTTGAATATTTACAATTCTGGTTGCCGTATCTTAAAAAGGATATAGTCTTATTAGAAAAAATACAGAGAATAGCCACCAAAATGGTAAAGGGAAGGATAACTCTAAGAGGAGAGGCTAGAAAGGTTAGGGCTCTTCAACCTGGAAAAGAGACGGCTGAAGGGAGATATGATAGAGGTCTATAAATGAATGGAGTGGAACGGGTAAACGTAGATCGATTGGTTTGTTCCATCAAAATATAGAAAGACTAGGGGACATGCAATGAAGCTACAGTGAAACCTATTTGAGATTAACAAAAAAAATTTTCACTCAATGCATAACAAAACTGGAATTCCTTACAGGAGGATGTAGTCAATGCTGTTAGTGCAGCTGGGTTTAAAAAAGGTTTGGACCAGTTCCTGAAGGAAGTGTTCATAAATCATTATTTAAGAGGACCTGGGAAATACACTGCTTGCCCCAATCCAAGCATTGTGGAAACTGTCTTTTGGGAAACTGCTACTTGTGATCTAGATTGGTCATTAATAGAAACAGGATACTGGGCTTGATGGACCTTGGTCTGACCCAGTATGGCATATCTTATGTTCTTATGTTCAGCTAAGGTGAAATAGCAATATAAGATAAGAGATAAAGAAAGTTCAAACAACCAACTATAACCTTATACGATTTAAGTAAACCTCTGAAGATTATGGATGTAACCTTATTAAACTGTCTCCTAACTCCCTCCCTTTCCTTTTGCCCACCAGCCCCAAGTCTCACCCTCTGCTGGAGCTCCAGACTTGTGGTTGCTTGGGAATTTACTTTTATTTATTTAATCTGTTATATACCGCTCCTTCCAGAGATCAAGGGCGGTTTACATTGAACTCAATAACAAAATTTTACATTGAAATTCCAAACTTATGTACAATGAACTAACTTACAACTAACTAGATACAATATTATGGTAACTCTATACAGAATTTCATAGTGATACCAGGTTCTGGCAAATTATATACAGTTTGTAGAGGGTGTGGGTTCAGATCTCTCATTGTTTTTCTGTTCACTCATGTATGATGGTCGGGGATTATGGGAATTTTTAAGCAGGTTGATCTTTGGGTGAATCGTGGGAGATCCCATAGTAAACAAATGAATAGAGAGGTTTTGTAGTTCTTTCCAGTCGCTGAGGGTGTAGACTTGGCTCCACCTCCTCCAAGCTCTCATTCAGTCCTGAGAGGGTTTTGCATTCCTGTCCAATCAGGAACAACTGTTGCAGCTCTCTAGAGCTGATCTGCCACTGGACCTCCCATGGTCTTGTGGCTCCTAGTCCGAAATGGACTCTCTGCTGCTGTAGCTCCCCCTGGAATTTATTTTTCCACTGCCTGGGCCGTGTGGCTCCTGGATTCTCAGCAGTAGCAGCTCTCTTGAGCTGGTCTGCTGCTGCAGTTCCCTAGCCTGGCTTAGGTTCACCAGAGTGTCTCCACTACCTTATCTACTCCCTGGGTCAGGAGGAGACCATCTGCCCCCATCTTCACTTACAGCCTGTCTAGGATCTCAGGAGACTTTCCAGCCCATCTTCAGGAGGAGGGCCTGCAAAGCAGGAGCAGTTCTTCCTCCACTCTCCAATGAGGGTTAAGCTCTTTTAGAGAAAGAGGCCTGATTTCTCTAAATCTCAGGCAACTCTTCTCCAAGCTCATTTCTGCACAGGGCTGCTGTTGCCAATGTGAAGTGATGATACCATTTCTCTTTGGGTGAGCAATTTCTACCGGCACCGAGAATTTACTTCTCCACCCTCTGTCTAGTTTGTGCACTTTTATTCCTTTATACTATTCCCTATAGGTTTAAAGTTAAATAAATAATTGCTATTAAGATTTATTTATTTTATTTATTTATTTAATATTTCTTTTATACCGCGCTCTTTATCAGCGCGGTTTACAATTAACAAAACGATTCGAGGACCACAAGGCATTCTCGAGTTTACATCGAACAGGGAGAACAACTTGGAGAGAGAACAGGGAAAACTATGTACAAATTACATACTGATGTTATGATATAAATGTGAGAGAATATTTCCCTTGCTCCTTCAGCACAGGCAGTGATTTGCATATCCCCCCCCCCCTTTAAATGTTTACCTTCCAGCTCTGCTAGTCTAGTGACTGTTACTGCAGGCTGCTCTTTTAATGTTGTCCCTCATCTGACCTCCCCAGCAGCCACCTCTTCAGCAGCATACAGTGACCATTTACCTTTGATTCTACATTATTCAGCACACTCTAACACCCACGTATAAGGTGGAGTTTCACATTTTTGGGTTGTTTTTTTTTGCAAATCGCAGATCATTTGTCGATGAAGTGATTCATATAGTGTAATTTGGTTCCTCGTTAGCTCAAAGCATGTAAACTCATGTGAAACACTGAGAAGCATATTGCTCATTATAAAACAGTTTGGCATTAGAGGGAGCTCAAGAGGGCATATGAAAGTTCCAGGAGTATAAAAGCTCCTAGTACTTCTGGGAAATATAGTCCTTGAGAGTCTTGGACTGGCAGGAAGTGAACTAATGTTGGAGGCAGGCAGTCTGGGAAATGTAGTAGAAAGCAGCAGGAACTCGGCACACAATTTAAAGTAACTGAGCATCTGGAACCCATTAACAGTCTGCTGGTGAATGAAACAAAAAGCCCAGACTGTTTGCAGAGAGCAGGGGAAAGGCAGCAAGATGGTTCAGGAAGGACATGGGGGGTAAAACGCATTGGGCTTAGATTTCTTGAGTGAGGTGGGAGCTTGATGGAAAGAATGCTACTACAAACTTTATTAAAGAACTGTTTCGGAAAGGTGACAGGAAAACAATATGTTTGAGAAGGATCCTGATTAGAAACCATATACAAGATGTAACTTATTGCCATTCAGAATACTCTAGTTTAAAGTTGCACTGGGAAGGTTACTGACCAGGAACCCAGGGAATAACTTCCAGATAAGTTAATGTTGAGGGACCAAGGTCTAAAATCTGCGCAGGGCATCAGACATGTAAGAGCTGCAATCAGCAAGTGAGAAGCTTACAAGGAAAGCTAAATAGTACAAAACTCGTGGGGGATCACAGTAGCCATGATTAGGAACGTTTTGCATTGCTTGTTTGAAATTCTACTTTAGATTAAGTTGTACACAGGGCAATATGGTAGTTGTGAAAGTTGTTAGATGCTTTTACCATGGGCTTCATCTACCTGTAAATAGTACACCAGTGCCATGCCTCACCTACGGACAAGGAAAGATATTGACGAGTTCATGACTCAGAGAACTGACCTAGAGGAACCAGTCTGCGACTGTATAGAAGTACTCTTCTGCATCCCACTTAACAAACACTGCACGGCATCTCACTTTCCTGACTGATATAGTCAATCAATCACTCTATAAAATCACTGTACTTGAATTCAAGTGCCCTATGTTCAGTTTATACTCTGCCCCCATGTGGCTTTTACAGAGCCATCGGGGGAATTCTTGACAATTGAGGAAGAGCATTTGTGAGTGTGCATTCGATTCGTTTGGTGCTTAACGTTCTGAAGTGCACGCAAATCACTTGTATTCATATATACTAGGGATTCTCAACCCAGAGCTGAAGATAAGGGAGAGAGGGTGAAAGCAGTGGAAGAGAAGGAACTGAGAAGCATTTGGTTGGAGATGAGAGCTCAGACATTGATTCGGATTAAAAGTGGCGGATGAAGTCTAGGGTGGCTGGTGCAGACTGAAAATAGGGCTCTGAAGTTCTAAAGTACAGAAGCTCTTGGGTAGGACGTGGCCTGAAAATAGAGCAGCAGAGGAAATTAGAAAGGAAAAGTCTGAAGAAAGTTGTGTTGGGGTTAGATGTGGCAAATGAGTTCAGGGGAAGAAAGTAAGAATGAAATGTGGCAAGCCATGACTGGATAAAGCTAACTCTTAGCATCCCCTCATTTACATACAAAGAATCCCATTCATGTGTCCTGAACTTGTCTTTCCAATTCTTGATAACCTCCACCTCAGTAGCCATCTAATGACAGACAAAAGGCATTTTGTTTGCATTCAAGAGAATCATGGAACATCTATTGAAAAATGACTGTCTATGAAAAAACACTGCACTGACTTGGACACAATCTATCTGAGTGCAGAATGGTAGACAGAATTAAAACACATTGTAGAAAAACAATGTTTTTGTCCTGTTATCTTTTTAAGGCACATTTATATAAGAATATAAGATATGCCATACTGGGTCAGACCAAGGTCCATCAAGCCAAGTATCCCGCCTAATCTAGGTCATAAGTACCTAGCAGAGCTCTAACCTTTTTAGCCTCTCTGTAGGATTATCCATCCATCCCCTTTACCATTTTGGTGGCTCTTCTCTATACCTTTTCTAATAACGCTATATCCATTTTAAGTTACAGCGACCAGAATTGCACACAATATTCAAGGTGCGGTTGCACCATGGAATGATACAGAGGCATTATAATATCCTTTGTTTTATTTTCCATTCCTTTCCTTATGATACCTAGCATTCTATTTGCTCTCTTGGCTGCCGCTGCACACTGGGCAGAGGGTTTTAACATGTTATCCGTGATGACGCCTAAATCTTTTTCCTGGGTGGTGGTTCCCAGTTTGGAACCTTGCATCGTGTAACCATAGTGTGGGTTGTTCTTTCCTAGGTGCATAACTTTGCACTCATCTACATTACATTTCATCTGCCATTTTGATGCCCAGTCTTCCAATTTATCAAGATCCTCTTGCAATTTTCCACAATCCTCTTGGGTTTTAACACTTTAAATAGATTTTTGTCATCTGCAAATTTGATAACCTCACTCGTTGTTCCCCTTTTCCAGGTCATTTATGAATATGCCAAAAAGCAGAAAACCCAGCACAGATCCCTGGGGTACTCCACTATTCACCTTTCTCCATTGGGAAAATTGGCCATTTAGCCCTACCCTCTGCTTTCTATCTTTTAACCAGTTCCTGATCCACAATAGTACATCACCTCCTATCCCATGATTTTTTATTTTGCTAAAAATCTCTGAGGGACCTTGTCAAAGGCTTTCTGAAAGTCCAGATACACTATATCAACTGACTCATCTTTGTCTACCTGTTTATTCACACCTTCAAAAGAACACAACAGATTAGTAAGACAAGATCTTCCTTGTCTAAAGCCATGTTGGCTGTCTCCCGTTAAGCCATGATTATATACATGTTCAGTAATTTTGTTCTTTATGATGGTTTCTACCATTTTTCCCGGTACTGACATCACTCACCGGTCTCTAGTTACCCGGATCACCCCTGGAACCCTTTTTAAAAATAGGTGTCACATTGGTGATCCTCCAATCTTCAGGTGTTACAGATGATTTTAGTGATAGTTCACAGATTACTAATAGCAGGTCTGCAATCTCATATTTCAGTTCTTTCAATACCCTTGGATGCATACCATCCGGTCCAGGTGATTTGCCACTCTTCCGTTTTATCAAATACCTGCAATACATCTTCCCGGTGTATTGCTATTTCTTTCAGTTCTTCCGCAGCATCCCCTTTAAGTACCATTTCAGCCATGGGTAACATTCCTACATCTTCTTAAGTAAAGATCGAAGCAAAGAATTCATTCAATCTCCAGGAACAAGCAGGAATGAGTCTTCACATATGGGTACGTCTGTACCGACGGAGTCTGCATGGGAACGCTTCCCAGCGTCCAATCAAAGAACTTTTGGAAGCATCCCATCACGCCTGCATGCTACCTTCCCGCCTTTCCCAACTGCCTCTCCTCAGTTTTCGTTTCTCCGCGGAGCCGGCAGGACGTCCTCCTGTCACCGCAGAAAATTCTTCTTTTATTTCTTTAGTTTTCTAGACGCCACCGGTACCGCCGGTGTTTTTCTTTTCTTTTCTTTTCTTGTAAAATCTTCCTTTTTCAGGGAATATTTTTTCTTCATAATGTCTCATGGTATCTTAGGCCTTTTAGGCCTCTTCTTTTCCTTCATGGAACCGCCAGCCACTTTCTCCAAGAAATGTTCAAACTGTGGCGGTACAACTTTATTTTTAGACCCTCGACGTCGGTGTCTAACCTGCTTGGGTCCTGACAACACTTTTTGGTGAGAAGAAGTCTTCAATATCGAGGTTCCCTCGATACACAGTTTCCCTCCAGCTTCGGGGCACCGTCCCCTTCTTCTACACAGGATCATGTAACCCACAAACAGTCTGTTAAGACTAGCCAGCCCTCGAGTGGTAGGTCTCATGCACAGCATGTAGACGGCTCCGGCCTTGCCCTCGAGGGCCAACTGGCTTCAAAACCCCGGCGGGAGTCTTCGGTCTCCAAAGCATATAAGGGGTTTCAGGTTGTTCCTGGGGTTCACCCCTCACAGAACATACCTGAGCCGTGTCCGGTGGTGGCATCCGCTTCGAGCGGTACCAATACCCCGACATCGGCACTGGTGTTGGATGAAATACTCCTCACCAGGGATGGTCATCTGGCGTCCTCGGTGCCTTCGGAACCGGTGGATACACTCCAGACTGACCTTCCCATTATCGGTACCAGCACCGATACTACCACCGACGTCGGTGCCCTCCAGACGTGCATTGATAGCCTCGCTTCCTTCGATGCCGAGTCTGGAATCGATCTCCAGTCTGGAGGACTGGGTACTGACTCGCCTTGGTACTGGCTCCCGGCGGTACCGAAGGCTCGGTTCCGATGATTCGGATCCGCAACTCTCGGTTCCCTCGAGGCCGATTGAGTTGTCACTAGCTGACCTTCACTCACCGGTATCAGACACGGTACCGAAGTCGGTACCGATGTCCTCATTACCCTTACAGTCGGTGCATTCCATGCTTCGCTTATCGATGCAGAGTTTAGAATCGCTCTCTAGTCTGGAAGACTCGGTACCAGTTCATTTTGGTACCGACACCGATCGATACAGGTGGCTCGGTACCGAGGATAGCACCCAGAGGTTTTCGGTTACCTCGGTACCGATTGAACCGTCACCGATGACTGCTCCGATGTCTTTGTCGAGCTCGACTCCGACATCGGTACCGGTATTGGCATCAGTACCGGTATCCACAGTAGCATCGTGGCCAACTCCTACCATGCTTTTTTCAACAGGATCGCTCCCTTCTATGCCAAGCTTGGAGTCGATACCTGGCATGGACAATGTGGTACTGACGGTCGCTGCTCCTGACAGCCAGTACCGGCGACCATCCTTTAAGCATTCCACACTGCACTGTGCAGGATCTTCTATTCCTATGTATCTGGATAGCTCTGTCGGTGCTCAGGCTAGTTCTTCAGATATAACCTGTCCAATGGAAAATACTGTTGGGGAACCCTCTTTTCAGAGTTTCCTCCTGGATATAGCAAGATCTCTTGCCATTCCTATCCCAGGACATGATCCTGCACAGGCCTCTCTTTCTACCAAAGCAAAGGAGAACATAATGCTTCCTTTGCATCATTCCTTGCAGGAACTCCTTCTAGGAATGTGGGAAACACCTTTAAGGGTACCCCCACCTTCCAGAGCAACTGATCTCTTATATCAGGTGCCCCCCTCTCCAGGGT